>VZSR01000223.1:4095941-4327241 GCA_013398615.1 Brachypodius melanocephalos
AGGGAGGAAGTGCTGCTAACGGGCTTTTTCATTCGAGTTCAGACTTTGCTATGAAGTTGTGCTTGCATACCAGGATGTCACTGCTCCATTGCTGGGTCAGCACTACAGGCAGCTCAGTTTGTTGGTGCTCAGCCCAGAGTCCAACAGCACTGGGCAATGTCCTCTGGGTGATTCACCAGAGCAGCTGATGGATGTGCAGGTCATTGTCACAGCAACCTACTGAGACACCGCCACCATGTCCCAGAAAGAGAAAAGCTGCATTACAAGTGCTGTTTTTTCCAGCTGTTCATTTCCGGCCACTTCCACTGGGGTATTTTTATTTGTGCATATGGCAGAAATGTATATCTGAGGTATTTTAGCTATAGTTTACCCAATGGCCACTTACTCAAGAACCAAATAACCCTTCCAACATCCTACTCATACAGTGTCATCCCACTCATCCAAAAAAAGCATCAGGCACCATTATAAAGACAGTACAATACTGATACCAAGAATTTCCATGCATTTATACCTGAAATTACAGCAATTTTCTCTGTAGAACTAGAGTTTTCAGCTGCAAGATGTAAGCAGATGTCAGCATGTCATAAGCACCCTGCTAACCACACACTGCTGAACAGTATGAGGTGTCCCAGCAGATGAGAAGGGGATCACAGTAGAGAACAGGCATATAATCACTGGAATAGGTGGTGCTTACCTGACTTCTACTTGGAAATACCTGAAGAGACAGGAATTAGCTCATTTACATACTTGAAAAGTCACAAGAGTGTTTTGGGCCTGTTGAGGAAACCACTAGAAACTGAAGAGGGTGCTGGAAGAGGTCCCTTACCCACTTTAATCTTTATCTCTGAATTTATAAGGAGATACTCACTGGAATTTTTATCTGTCCTTTCAGCAAATTGATTAGGAGAGAACAGAGGAGGGGAAGGGAGGGAAGTTGCCCCTTGGCCATCTTGGCAGGTTACTGAACCAGTAGGTAAAGATCCAGTAATGCAGAAAAGTCAGGCAGGGGAGAAGTCCTTGGAAGAGCCCTTTATCCACCTGATGTTGCAATGCGAAGGATGGAGCAGGGGCACTCCTGAGCCAGTTCCTCTCTTCAGGTATGACTACAATGCAATCAGGAATGTGATTGCAGCACATATTGGCATCCTTCAGCTACTTCAGATTTAGAGAGCAATGCTTTATCCTGTCCACCATCTCTTTGTTTATTAAGACAGGAGCCCCTGTGAAAAGCCAGCATTGTGCCCCCATTTTTCCTGCCATCTAGTTGAACACCTAGACACCACTGTCAGAAGGCAGGGAAGAAATTCTGGATGTAGCCCGTGTATTCAAAGCATATTTTGAAATGATAAAAATTAAACTGTATCATCATGTTCATTTGGCCCTCCAGGATTGGTCATCTTGGCCTGCCATATATACACACAGAGACACTGGCTCATTTTGAAAATAACTCACAGGTCCCAATCACCCTCATATTCAGGATGAACATCTCTTCACATGGGTTCACCTGACAGCTCTGAGTGAAATCCCTATTCCTCTCTAGTAAATGTGATCAAACTCCATCCCGATTTTTCATGTTCCTTAACATTCAAAATCAACTTTTCTCTTCCTCAGTGTTTACTTTTTTATCCATGAGATACAGGCATGACATAATCAAGAAATCCAAACTCTATGTGCCGGACAGAAGATTTTCTCTGAAATACAGAACTACTTTATAGCAATCAATAAAGCACTAGAGTAAACCCATTCCTCCAGTGGAAATTCCTCCAGCTGAAACTCAGCTTAGCATCAGCTAAGGTGCCACCACTGGAGGACTTAACAGTACACATCAGAGAAGAAACAGCTCTGTTATCAGTGAACCAATTGCTTTTGTCTCTAGTTGCCTTTGAAAACTCCAATCTGATAAGTATTCCCTGTCTGTTTCCATCTCCTTACCCAGGAATACAAAAGACAAAATATGATTTTGAAATCGTACAGAACAAACGTATCTGCAAAGTCTGCCTATTTAGTACATGTAACACTTCCCAGGAAAGTGAGTTGATGCCATCAAATGGGAATAAGATTTGGAGGGGAGGGTCCCAAACATAGAAGTCTTCTCCAGCTCATTCTGTTGGGTTACGTAGAATACCAGAGTCATAAGGAAGTCTCCAGAAACAGCACGAATCAAATGCTGTTTCTTCAAACTCAGTGGAAGGGAAATTTCAGTCCCTTGAATGGTTTCATAATGCATCAGGGCACATCACAAGCGAAGGAAACAGTCTAACAGAATTGCATTAATTTTCATGAACCTAACAGCCCTGGAAAATCATGAAAACTGCAACATAATGAAAGCCTGGAAGGGAAAAACCTGCCCTCTTCTTCGCTGCTGGAGGATCTGAATGCGGATTCCATCAAAGGAGAGAGCCTGAGAATCCACAGCAGGAATAAAAATCAACCCTTTTGCTCATGGGACTGCAGGGTTGAGGAGTCATCGTTCTCCCAGTTACTCGTCTGTCAAAAGAGATAAACTCCTGTATGAGAGCTGCCCATCTCTATGCAATTAGACCTTAGCACTCTGCATGACACAATGAACTGCTGCCAGCAGGAATTAAAGAAGACATTTTCTTCTGTCTTCACAGTATTTATCTGCTGCCCTCATTTCTCAGGCCCTGTCTCACAGATTTTAGTAGAAATGTGTTGGATTGATAATGTCCTAAATGGATGAATGAAGCTCCCAACAAAACAAACAAAAATAGTTTCTTGCTCTTCTGTGAAGTAAAAAAAAAAAAACAACCCTAAGTGCAAACCCCTGCCAGACTGTGTAAATGAGCTTATCCTTTCAGATATTCCAATCTCCTGCATTTTACTCAAAAGTTGGACTTCTGAACACAAAAAGCAGGAATTGTCTACCTATTACTACTATTGTTACTAAGCAGAAGGATAACTTAATCCTCAAGTACTTCATGCCTACTTCATGCTACTGCATTTTGATGAAGCCACATCACTGAATGTAAACACAGGTTACATTGTGTGGGGCCAAAAAGGTACCTTGGTTTCATTCCTACCTTTGCTGGTTGTGAAGCAGACAGCAGTTAGCTAACAGCAGTTGCTCTTCCAGGAGCTTTGCTGACATCATCTCCAATGCCAGGGAACAAACAATGCTCTTTTAGCAGGATAAAAAGCACAACATGCATTGAGGTGGTTGTTGTTAAACAAAAATAACCAAGCTAATTTCAGCTCCATGTAAAAGCATGGGAAATAATCATTGTTCAGTGAATGGGAAAAGGACAAAATCAGTACAGAGAGAAATCATTTGCAGGGTTGTGAGACTTCTACAATGAGTACTGAAACTATTTTTAATTTTATTCAACAGTGCCATTTAAATATCTATTGCTCTCTAGTACAATGTTTTGGGAACCTTTCAATTTTAAGAATTTATATTTTTTTTTTCCATTTTCTCACTTTCATCTCTTATACAATAAATATTTGCAATTAAAAAATATATAATTTATAAAGCCTTGTTTGCCCAAGTGACTTACTCTCCTCAGTAAATTTAGCCCCCTTGGAAGCACACTGAGGATAGCTGATCAACACTGCACTGGGTACTGTACAGAGAGGAAGAAACATCACTGATTTAACTGGCATAGAAAAAATTTTGCAGATGTGCAAGTCAAACACAGATAAATTAACAGTCTTCCTCCAGTTTGTCTAAAGTGCCAATCAGGGAGAAAGGATTGAAGCCACCGTTGCTGAGCCACTGTCCCACGCCTTAACCACAAAACCATTGGTTTTGAGATTTAGATCTTAATCACACTGGAACAAGCCCAGAACTACTTTATTGTCTCAGTGCAGCATCCCTAGAGATACCACTGTAACCCTGAAGATCATTTTGCTCAGAATGATCAGCATCCTGCTGACCACAGCCTACCTCATTCACTTTCCTCCTGGTCATGACATTTCCCATCTGCTGGCCTCCAGAACAGCTTTCTCAGGAGCAGAGTGCTGTGATTTCTCACTGCCCCTGCAGTTCAAACAGGAACACTTCTCACAAACAAGTCCTGGCCCTGAGATCCAGGAGCATGGCAGGGCCTTGCTTGACCTCCCACCTGCCCCACAAATCCAGAGTGAGACCAGACAGTGCACGACTTTGACCACCCGAGCTGCAGGAGCACCCTCAGGCAGAGCAGGGTAGAGTTCACAGAGCAGCTGGCTTGTCTGCAGGTGAACCTCAGTAGACACTCCTGTGGGATCACTGTGGCATTTCCACAAGAGGAGCAGCTACTCTTCAGGACGGGTGGGCTGTGGTTTCTTCCCTCAGGCAAATTCCTGCCTTTCCACTTTCAAAGGCCCTGAACAAAGCTTCCCAGCCAGGGCCCTACTCCCTTTCACATACCAAACCCACCTGAGGACATGGGGCTGCCCTTCCGAAGACCACACCTGGATATGCTCCCTGCCCTTCCAAAGCCCACCCTGGCTGTGCTACCTGCCCTTCTCTGGCCCTTCTTCCTCCCAGCACTGCAAAACTCAGACAAGTCTGACCAGCCCCCCTTCTATCACAGCTACCTCCACACCCTCCCTCTTCTCTTCAGCTGATTCCTGGGCAGCTCCTCTTTACAGGACTGAAACCTGCTCACCTCAGAGCTCCTGCTCTGAGAAATTGCTGTACTTGGCAGCCTTGGGGCTCTCCCCCTTCAAGGGCCTTTCCCCTCACGCTCTTGCGACTGACCCCCTTCAGGGGCTGTTCCCCTCAGGGCTCTGTTCCCCTTGTGGTGCCAAGACTCACCATCTCTCAGGGGCTGCTCCACTTACAGTGCCAGGACCCTCTCACCATCTCTGAGGGGCTCTGCTCTGCTCACGGTGCCAAGACCTTCTTGCCATCTTTGAGGGCACTGCTTCCCTCACAGTGACGGGACCCTCTCTCCATCTCTGAGGTACTCTGCTCCCCTCACAGAGCCAGGACCTTCTCTCCATCTCTGAGGTACTCTGCTCCCCTCACAGTGCCAGGACCTTCTCGCCGTCTCTGAGGGCCTCTTTCCTGTCACGGTGCCGGTAGCCCCTTGCCATTTCTGAGGGGTTGCCCCCTCATGGTGCTGCTCTCCTCTCCTCTGAGGGCCATTCCCGCAGGGTTACCGAGGAGGGAAGAGCAGCCCTGGGGAGAAATGAGGCGTGAGGCCCGAGCAGAGCACGGAATGCTCAGGGAAAATGACCACGCCTTTGTGTAATCTGATGCAAATTGGTGTCTATTTATGCAAATGTGTGTTAAGTAGATTCTGCTGATGCTCTGCTTCAAATATTTGTGTGTGCTTATACCTGTAAAACACACTTAAAACTCCCCTGAAAGCCTCAGCGACCTCATCGATGTGTTGTACACACGGACCAGGCACTGTCTTTTCATAAGACCAAAAAGTAAAGTACCTGCAATTGTTTAAAGCCTTAATGAGACTGTTGGGTGTATTTGAGCAAGTTTTCTGGCCAAATTCCAGTGAGTATAATTATACCTCGTCTACCTACCCCAGCTCTCCCACCTGGTAAAATGTTTTTCTGCTTTCTGCTGGTATGAAGTGTTAAATATCTGCTACTACTCCAGACACTAATACATGGGTTGGCTGTTTCCTGTGTCAGGAGTGTGCCTGTTTTCAAGCTGAGGGTATTTCAGGGAGCATATGCTTCCCATCTCTGTGACTCAAAGGGAAATAGAAGGGTCAATTAGCTGCTGGCAATTTTAATTCGAGTGATGAGTATTCTTCTGCTTCAACATTGCCTTGTTGTGTTGCCCAAAGTTCTAATTTGCAGAGGAGTATATGTTCTAGGCCTAAAAATGTTTATGAAATTGATTTGTAGCTCAATATGTATATAATAACACCTGAATGTATGAATGTATGGAAAGTAACTCTGTAACCAGATAATCAATGGATGTTGCTAAGTTCCTGAATTAAGCTTGAGACAGAATTAAAGTGGTAAAGAAAAGCTCTGAAATTATTGTTGTGTAGAGTATTTGCTTTGAAACATACCGTGAAAGTGATTCAGCTACCCCTTCAGAGTTGGGATGGGTAGGTACTAATATTCAGAAACTATCAGGAACTTTATTTGGCAGAGGACTACAAAAGTTGTGTTGAAGGTGGCATCAGCATGGCACAGCCACTTATAAACAGAAGAGAACCTCTGTGTTGTCTCATAAATTGAAGTTGAAATAAATTGTAAACAATATTGGGTTGAGGGATTTGATCTGATTCAGAGTTTCAGAGCAAATATTAAATAGCCTAGAATGTGGATGTATGCCATGTTTTATATTCATAAGAGTGTGTTTCTATGTGCATTAATTTAGTCACATAATGAGTGACTAAAATCTTCCTTTTCCCCAAAAGCACTTTTAAAAATTGCTAGTACATTTCCAGATATTCCTATGTGCTCTCTAAAAGGAAATAAAAATGCAATTAAAAGGAATGCTAATTTCCTCAGGACTAGAACACACAGGAGGATGGATCATCGCTCTGTGTCTGCTCCCAGTCTGCTTGGTGGGTCTGGGCAAATTGGCTCTCCATGCTTGTTTGCCTTTTCTTAAACTTGAGATAATATCTCCAACCTTTGGCAGGTATTTTAAGACTTAATGGTGAAAAGTGTTATAGAAGTGTTAGATACTATTAAGGATATTCAGAATTTTCATTTAGAATTTAAAAAGATAAGAGTTCAGACATTAGAAATTAGGGCTGTACTGATCGCTTCAGATCCTCTGGCAAGTACTGATTTTATTTTCCAGAATGGCTAACAGACTAAACAATTCTGCAGCGCGTGAATTGCAGTTTTATTTTCCAAAAAAAGAAAAAGGTAAATTGTTCTTTGTTCTAGGAATTTCTTTGCTGTTTTAAGGAGATACGCTTTGGATTATTTTCCTCGGGGAACAATTTAAATTACTTTTTTGTTCATTACAGATTTCATCTGCATATTTTCATTTTGTAAGACATTCTTCTAATTCAGAGATTTTGCAATCTGCATCTTATTTAGTATGTTTTAAAATCACTTTTTTTTCCAGCTTTTGAACTTTAATACGCTGAGAACATGTTTAAAGGAGCTAGAATCCACCTATTCCATTGCAACAATTCTCTACTGTGTAATGGAAATGAAGAAAACCAGAGAATGGTGTGGATTGCCCCTGGTGAAAGAGGGCTGATTTCTTGCCCTTCACTAGGTAAGTGGAAATTTCTGATTAGATCTATAGCACTTTCTTGGAAACTGAGTCAGGCTTTGGTGTAAGTTATTTAATGAGCAGTCATAGGAATTGACTTCTCACAATTTTCACACAGAATCATAAAATTATTTAGGTTAGGAAAGATCTCCAGGGTCATCACGTCTGACCTTTAACCAATCACCTCACGACAACTAGACCATGTCACCAAGTGCCACATCCAGTTGTTTCTTGAACACCTCCAGGGATGGTGACTCCATCCCTGGGCAGCCCCTTCCAATACCTGACAACTCTTTCTGTGAAGAAATTCCTCCTGATGTCCAACCTGAACCTCCCCTGGCAACAGCTTGAAGCCATGGTCTCTGCTCCTGTTGGTTGTACCAGGGGGAAGAGGCTGACTCCCACCTGGCTACAACCTCCTTTAAGGGAGTTGTAGAGAGCAATAAGACCCCTTCCAAGCCTCCTTTTCTCCAGAGTAAATATCCCCAGCTCCCTCAGATGCTCCTCATAGGACTTATCTCTGAACTCTTCCCCAATTCCTTTGCCCTTCTCTGGACAGGCTCCAGCACCTTGATGTCTTTCTTGCAGTGAGAGGCCCAGAACTGGACACAGGGCTCCAGGTGTGGCCTCACCAATGCCAAGTACAGAGGGTTTATGACTTCCCTGGTTCTGCTGGCAGCACTGTTTCTGATACACTCCTGGATGCCATTGGCATTCTTGGCCATCTGGGCACACCTGGGCTCATGTTCAGCTGCTGTCAACAAGCACTCCAAGTTTTTTTCCCACTAGGTCACCTTCCAGTCATTCTGCCCCCAGTGGTAATGCTGCAGGGACTTCTTATCACCACGCTGCATTTTACTATGTCTGGAAATATTTCATGTTTTTCTTAAATTGGTATAATCATTTGAACCTCAGCTTTTATGTTTTAAGAAAGTGTATTTCTAAGCTTGATGATAGCAAAATGAGAAGCTTGCAGATGTTTTCAGCATGTGCCATTGGACCTTGGAAGTCAGACAGGGCTATAAAAAGCTGTGCACACGTTGTGTGTAAGGTTTTTACAACAAATGGAGTTGGTCTCCTGGAATAGAAAAGTAAACTCTGCATTGGTGCTGAGAGGTGTAGTTGTAGTTCTCTGCCTTTGTGTGGGAAAGGTCAGCAGGATCTGCAGCATTCCCTGGCATTTGCATGGATACTGTGGGCTCCTCAGACTCCTGCTCAGGGATTTTCACTTGAAGGATGACAAGCAACTTGAATGCAGCTAAGATCATTTTGCTGTTTCTTTGCTAGACAAATTTTTTCAGTGACAAAAATACTCTTGCAAAAGTCACATTCTTTTCTCAGATTTGTCTTGGATTACTGCAATGATACGCAACATATTAAAAGGATTTGCCTCGTGTCGTGATTGGCCTCCATCCTGGCCAACACAGCAGGATTTGAACTTGGTTCTTTAGAATTAACAACTGTGAGCTGCTATGGTGTGAGCTTCAGGCTCTAGCAAGCCCATATTCTCTGGCAGGGCATAACGGGTTTTGGTGACAAATGCTCACCTGAGGTTATGACATGACTTTGTTTCCTTCTTTCCCCTGCAGGTTTGTTCCTTAGACATTCCCAGGCATTTACTCATGGAATGATGTTACTCCGGGGTGTCATTTGTGACAGCTGGGGTTGCTGGAATAGGGGAATGGTTTATTTCAGAGGTTTTATGTTTCTAGAGTTTAAGGACATCCATGAGGTGAATCTGTTAATCAGTAGAAGAAGAGAACACCACTGCGATAGTGCTGCCCTGCAGAATTGCACTTGGAGCACCTCTGGGATTCAGCTCCTTGGCCCATTCTGTTGCATTACTTTGGGCAAATCCCTACATCTCCATCTCTAGCCTAACACACCAGAACACTTGGCACAGGCCCCAAAGAAAAGTAATCATCTCCATAAATCTTCTGAGCTGTCTGCCTTCTGAAGGGATATCCCTCGTGGGGTAAAATTAGGAAGTGATCATCATGGATCATAAATCCATTGGCCTTGGCTCTGCATCTGACTTGTATCCAAAGTTGGATGCTGAGAGCTCAGTTTCGTGGTACACAGGGGCGTGGGTTCTCTGCACTTTTCAGCTGCCAGAAAAGCATGCTGATTTCTCTGGGTCATATTCTTCCTTGTCCTAGTACAGTTTGCTCTTTAATCTCCCAGCCTCATTTTGTCTGTCTGTAAAATCCAATGTGTATTTATTTGCCTGTGGAATGCACTGTATAGACCTAGATAGAGAAGCTAGTAATGTTCTCTATTTTACTCACCTCTAGGGGCCTAGAAGAGTTAATGTCTGCACAATGCCTTAGCAAGTGTAAAAGTGCTTAGTTTCATTATATATTGATTTATGTGCAAGAAAACTACACAAAATAATAAAACATGCAATGTACTTAAAATTGACTGCAGGCAGAGGAAAGATCTTAAATCTAACTTTAAAACATATACCAAGTCATGTGAATGGATAGAGTTAGGTGGGTTTCCCACCCAGTCCAGCACAAATGGGAAAGGGTCCTATATTTGGAAATAGCACAGGGCCCGGAGGGGGCTATGTCTAGATGAGAATTCCCATTGTGGAGACAGAGACACAAATTAAATTAGAACGGATATGAGAGCTCTGGGCCAGATTCGTACCCTCACTGCAGCAAAGTAAACCAGAGGAACACCAGCAAATCACGGATGTAACGCCAGCGTGAGCGAGGGGAGAATCAATCCACAGGTAATAAGGGCAGCATCAGTGCTTGCCTAGGGTTTCATCCTGTGCTTTGTCCTAATTATAAGCAGTTTAATGGCATGCTAAAATACAAAGCAGATTTATGAGCCATTGCCATCTCCCTCTGCATTGTTACACATCTGACTCAACAGTAATTTTACTCCTTGGCTAGAAGGTCAGCTTAGGTTTTAGTAAGCTAGGGCTGGGGCTTGGACTCAGAGGCTCACTGCCTCCCTGAATGCTGCTACTAGAATAAATGCTAAACTGAAGTCCCTTCTGCTCTCTCCATGTCCTGTCCAGATGGATATCTAAAATCCCACAGCACACCTTGAATAGAGTATAACTCTATATATCTAGCCAGCATTCTTCCTTCATTAAAATAGACTAAGACCAGCTTTTATTTGAAGTCAGCAGAATGACTTCTATTTTTTTTTCTTACAAAATCAGTATCTTTTCAGACCGGAAATACTGTAACTAAAATGGGAAAGGAGTAATGTGTAAAATGAAGGAGGCAATGCTGATCATTGAAGAAAATAAGGCCAAAGACTGTGGTGTGATTACTGTGGGCTATTGCTTGAAGCATATTCATTAAGGACAGTGTACCTATAACACTGCATTGCCTTTTTGGGGAAAGAAAATTAAATGATGCACAAGGCAGATGATGAGCCACAAGATTTCCTGGATTTTCTCCTTAGTGTTGCCTGTAATAGACTGTAGGCAAGTTCTTTCCTCTCTCTGTGTCTCAGTTTCATGACCTGTAAATAGCAATAGTAATAATTTGCTGTTTTTCAGCCTGGCTATGAAACTTGACCTGCCACAGTTAACAATGTGTTTTGACATCCTTGTGAAAAGAAGAATGGGTTCAGCTGCATCTTCACTCAGAGTTGCTGGTTGCCACAAAGTAGAAGGATGTATCAAGAGAAACATCACCTAACACTTCTCTTGTTTCTTATGTATCTCTTCACCTCCACCCCAAGAAAGCAGTTCTGGTTTAGACTTATTTTTATGCTTGGCAAAAAAAAAATCACAATGACTTTCTAGTGAAACTTTATGGTTCAAGTTTCTTCATCAATGTGTGCAGCTTTTTCCTCAGTAGACACTTGACTTTCAAAGGAATGCTGCAGATTTACTTTGCTCTTTGTTTCCATTGGCACAGCTTTTCTCAGAGCAAATTCTCACTCGCCTTAAGCAGGAATTTGCTTGAAGAGTTCAGTCAAGACCCTGGCACTAACCCATCTGAGAGGAGCTTGCTCACACTTCTCTGAGAAGAGAGGCCATGCTACTGGTTACTGCATTAGCAGTAATTTGTGCCTTGGATCAGTAAATTCTGTAGTGACCTTCTCAGCTTCCACTAGAGAAGATCCTGGTTGAATAGGATTGACAGAACAAAATTTTCCCCTTACATTATCCATATATTGTCATGGAGATACTTCAGAGTGGTGACAGTAAAAAAACCATGATCATAAGATTTTCTCAGTTCTTCTGCATGCTGGGATACAGGCATGAAGTCAGGGGGCAGGTAGAAGAACTCTTTCTTTTGGTGGGACATCAAGTGTGCACCACAATGTTTAGATACCTCTAACAGACTTACATCCACATCTATCCCAAAACCTTTTCTTCTGGGCTCAAGGCTGTTCAAAATATGCTGTTATTTTAGGGACAATGTGGAAAAGGTAGATGGGGCCATGACATCCACAGCCCTCTGGATCCAATGCCTGAAATCTCAGGCGTCTGCTGGCCCCTGATCTGGCTGATTGACTGTAGCAAAGCTACTGCTCTTGGCATCAGCACCTCCCTGCTCAGTGCCAAAGCTGCAGTTCTCTAAACAGATCTCATCCTTGCATATATTATATTGCCATACAGGCAACACTGTTCTAACTGATTAATAATAAACAGCTTGATAGGATTTTGGGAGACACTGGAGTAATTAGTAAGATAAGGGCAGGTTTCTTTGTGCTGCAGTTTCACGGATGACAAAAGCTTTCCCTCTGAAGGGTTTCACTGATAAATCTGTATATAATAATAACAGCTTTTTGCTAAAATGCAAGTTAAATATTCCTTTAGGGAATAAGAGGAAAGGAAATGTTCATGTTCTGGTGCTGATTGGAGGCCAAGAGAATGGAAGAGGAGAGGAAGTTGCTAGGAATGAATCTGCTTTTCCTTCCCTGCTAACAGCAAGGTTTGGGATTGCATCTCCAAACAGGTAGCACGGTTCACGTTGGCTGGCCTGGCCATTCAGTTCTTGGAGCTTGGGCGGTCTGTGCATCACCAGGGCACAAAGTGCTGATTTCCTCTGGCAAGACAGTGAGGTGAGTTGTTGTTCTATGCTGGGCTCTTCTCTGCCCTTCTGTGGAGTCACTCCCATTTATACTGATCTGGGGATCGACAACACATGGACTATGTGGGGCAAGTTTAAGCATCCACATAGCTGGCTAGTGGAAGTGGGATCATAAATACTGAATATTTCTTTTTCATCTTCTCAGCAGGCATAGTTTCTGTTAGCTGCAGTGAGAAATTATGAGTGTGGGTTTGACTCATACAGAATAAGTGACCAGGTATAAAAATTTAAAAAAAAAAAAAAAGGAAAACTAAAAGGCTACAAATGTTGCTAAAGTGAGAAATGTTCATTTACTTAAAATACCTTTTAATAATGCTGGACCTTTTAAAATAATCTAATTTATATGGAATATTCCTCACTAATTGAAGCTGTCTCTTTTTTATTAAATAGAAAAGTTACAAAAAGGTATATTGACGTTTTGAGAGTGATTCTTTTCAGGAGCACATTGACTGTTATGAATAGGATTTCACATGATGCAAGCCCCTAAATGCCTACAGTGATATGAAGAAACCTGCAGATTCTTGTAATTGTAAATGCAATAGGCAAGGTGTTGGGCTATTGCATCTCCTTTCTGGAGATCATTGTTGTAAAGCTCAAAATGTTGTTTAGCCCTTGGTGTTCTCATTTATTTCCACAGCTTTTTCTGAAAGCACAAGTTTGAAAAATTGAAGTCTTTCAAGAATAATCACTCTTCAAACACTTAATGCTGCTGTGACAGCACTGTCTATCACTCAAGATTTAACTCTGGAAATCCACATAACATAGAGAAAAAAAACCTTTTCCAATTAGCCGAGACTGGAGGCAGATTAGTTCTCGACTGCTCCATCAAGGGATGCCAGGGTGTGTATTAATGGACCACAGGAGATGACTTCTGACCATAATTCTGAACTGCATTGGGTGCTGCATAAAATGGCAACAGCAGCTCTCCCACTGAGAGATGCAGGACCAGCCAGTTAATGTGAGCTACCCTTGGGTGTATCTCATAGGTCTTAGTGATCTACAATCCTGTCAAGTGCAAAAGATGTCATCCTCACTCTGTTATATAGATGGAGAGGTTGAGGTGTGGAAAGGTTAATAAATCGCCCAAGGTCATGCCATTCTTTTGGCAGAACTCAGAATAGCACCCATGCCACTGTTTCTGCTTTTATGGACATGTGCTTGTGTTTAAGGCTTTAACCACAGTCTGTTGGTCAAACTTTTCCTCTCTTTTTAATCTTTAGGACCTAATTGACACACATCTTCATGATCACTGATGTCGCAGAATTAACAGTCTTTAAAACCTTTTGTAGTGTAATTCTCTTCATTAGAGGAAAGAGATGGTTTTCCCCAGTCAGCAAGATTTTGATGTTTAGATCCACAGTGTAGCACAGCTTGCATCAAGGGTTTAATGTTGCCTTGTTCAGATCTGCAGCACAGATTTCTATCACTTCAGCTAACAGGGTACATTGTTAAACTGCTATATGTCACGATATTCTGACATTAAAGGATACAGAATAAAGAAATAACCAGATGCACACTGTCAGGAAGTTTTTTAATCCTGGCTGGTAATAGATGATATAGGAAGGGTGGGCTCAGTTTCAAGTCTGTGCTGTAATTCCCTTGCTCTTGGGTCAGTTGTTTCTCTTCCTGAGCTTTCACTCTCCACTCCCCAGCTTTTCTCTTGGTCTCTTTTTTTCACTCATTCTATCAACAAGCAAAGTTTCATCAATTCCAACTCTCTCTTCCAAATTTCCATCTCCTTTCCTTTCAGTTTATAGTCACCTTGTCTTTTCTTTCCCTCAGAGCCTTCTTTTGATCCTACAAACCTTATCTTCTGCCATCTGCTTGGCCCATAATGTGACTTCTTCCCTCTGCTCTCCTAGCTAGTCCTGGGACTCTTCCTCCTACCCTCTTTGTGTCTTTTTAGCTCCTCACTATAATTCTAGCCCTTTCTATTACCTTACTATATTTTTCCCTGAAGATGACAAAAGGCATATTCCCATTCACAGTGTCATACATAAGAGAGATCTGAGCAACCATAATGGTGGGCACTGCTACCAGCAATACATATTATTTTATTTAGGCATAAAAATATTCTTTCAGAAGAATTAGATCTAAAGATTATGGGACATTAAATAACTGAAAAATTTAATCTCATGATAAGGAAATACAAGATGGATTGAATAAGAGGCAAATGCTGTAGGGGAAAAAACAAGCAACAAAGACAAAAATAAATCACAGAATGGTGCAGGCAGATTGGATGCCATCCTTGTGCAGTCCTATCCAAAACCCTCAAAAGAACTATATTCTGGGCCCTTTCTTATTGAACAGACATATATTACTTGTTTTCTTCCAGATAATGCTTCTAATTTCTCTGTGACTACTGTACTGTGATTTTGGAGGGTTATTTTTTATCTTAGTGTTATGTGGTCAAAGGACATAAAGAACAAGATGTGGTCTGACCAAAAGACCAGGTTCTGGGAACTCTCTAATCCAGGTCTGATACAGACTCGTGTTGCATCCTGGACTGATCACTTCAGTGTCAATGCCCTCAGCTTCTTCAGTGTTCTGAGGCAGAGAGAGCAGTGCTGATCACACTGCTGCAGGAGGGTGTTGCACCAGGTCTCATCTGTGTTAAGTGGGATGACACTCTAGCTTTGGCTTCTCCTGCTGATTTTGATAGGAAAGGTAGTTATATTTTGCACCTCTGCTGGCTTCCAAGAAACTATTGCACTGCTGAGCAAAGATGAGCCTGCTGTTGCTGTACCTACTGTGTTGCTTTTTTTAGGACTACTACATTAGAGCTGTGGTGACCAGGCAAAAAATAGGGCAGAGCTGAAACAGTTCCAGGGAAAGGAAGCATCACAGAGAAGATAATATCTAAGCAAAGCAGAGATTCTAGCTTTTATATATCTCTAAAATTAATGCTTTAACTACTGGGCCAGATGCCCATGCACTCTGAAGCCTCTTTTTCTCCAGAATGCAAGAATGAGGATTGAATCAAATTGTCGGTAGGAGAGTATAAGCCACCAGGGCAGTGATACTGTGGGTTTATTTGTTGGTTTTTTGGTTTTTGTTTAGTTTTTTTTTTTTTTTTTTACTGAAGTCATAAGTCATATTCAGGAGAGATGTGGGCAGTGCACTTTGGATAGTTCACTGAATGGGTATAAATAACATAAACTGCACAAGTTCTTCTTACATAAAAATGGAGAGACCAACTCAGCTGCACAAGGACCTGGTCTGTGTGCTTTCCTTAGTTTTCTGTAGAAAATATCAGTAAGGATAGCTGATAATTTAGATATGAAATCTGATTACTGCAGACTGGACTAAAATGTATGTCATATAAACCCATTGAGACAGTGCAGTTTTCATTAAATTGTTTGCAAATTGTTTGATCTGGTGAGAGTGAACAGAAACATGCAAGTATTTTTACTCATCTCTGAGAAGGGGAACCCCTCTTATTGAAATAACTAATTTTACATATTTAGCAGAACTTATACTGGCTTTTAGTATTGCAGTCTCTCATACTTCCATCCAGTATTTGCCTACTCCTTTTTGCTTCAAATTATTACTTGAGATTTAATTGAAGCAGTCAGTCTGTGGACAGAGCATTGGGGCAGGCATTGAAGCATATTCAGGTTGGTTCTCACTAGAAAAAGGAACAGTCTCCTTCCCAGTGCAAGAGATGGACACAGAAGTAACAGACTAACACTCCTTCAATGCCAAAGAGAGTAAAAGAAGAGCACATTTGCTAACAAAAGAAACCAATAAATACTGAAGGAATAAAAGAATAATCTAAGGTTAAGTCAAACATTAGTAGCTGGGCAGTGTGGATTCCATTAACAACATTTTATAGCAGATATTATGTTTGTCATAATTGTCCACTGATTATAAATACTGGCTTCTTTTACGTGAGAAAATTGATGCCCAAAATTGCTGCGTCTAAGCCATAATTTAAAAAGTCCCAGCTAGAGCTAGTGACTGGAGAGGATTAGGCTTAGACATGACTATTCCTGCTTTGGGGTGAGGGAATATGCCAGATGATCTCCCAAATTCTCTTCCAGTTTTACTTTCCAAGACTCAATAATGTCAGTGACTTTACAATGGGAACTTCCTTGAGTTTTCACAGCAGTGAAGGTTGCATAATATTATTTACATTTCCTAGGTGTATATCAAGCTCAATCAAGCAATATCATGAAGTCTAGCTATTCAAATAATGTTAGAGCTCTGAATTTCACCAGCTTGGGTGAAAAATGACAAATCTCCATTTCTACAGGTTTGCCTTCTGGGTTATGAAACTAACTAGTTCACATGATTGCATGGGAACCCTGAAGACAAGGAAATTCTATTTTTCCCTAACAGAGTCTCCAGGTACCTCAAAAAAATACAACAAAACTCACCACCACTGTTGGTGTGTAAAGCCAACCTCTTGAGATTCATGTCAGTAAAGTGGTAAAGGGATGTAAGTTTTATATCTAACATCTACCAAAACGACTGTGAGGGTTTTGGCACATCAAACTTCACAATTAATCAAGTGGTAAGAACACAGTGATCTCTGCATGCCTGTGGAAGTGTTCTGAGCACTCACCTGACAGGTTTAAGGCAGGTTTTCTCACGCCAGTACTGCCCCACGAAGGCAGTGAAACTGGAGAGGTTTGAATCACAAAGCCAAAGTGTATTTATCCATCACTGTAGCAATTTTTAACCCTGCCAATAGAGATAGCCCAGAACAGTGGAAAGTGGTAGTTCAGCTAAGATCTTTCTCATGTCATTCCTCCATGGACTCTTTGTTTTCTTCAGACTTTCAAGTCGTAGGGTGCAAGCACTAAAGGTCTCCCTGCTTCCTGCCAAGCCTTGTCCTTACCCAGCTCCCAGAGGGTTGCTTCCATGCAGGCCATGTCCCTGTAGGAAGCCTTTGACAAACTAATACAGTAATTGCCAAAGAACAGATAATTTTCCAACAGTTCAAGAGAGAGTGAGCGGTAATGAGACCTGTTAATTACTGTTTGAGTAGAGTTTTGTCAGGGAAGTAGGAGAGAAGGAAACTGGTCTGAGCTAATTTGCAGACAGAGGCCCACTGTTGTCTGTGGGTTGTGTACAGTTCGCAGAGCTTTGGAATGAGATGTCCTCATACCCTGGTGAGAACCCCAATGTGAGCTTTTCACCTTAACCTCAGCCTGCCAAGCCACATCCAGAAAGATAAGGCTTTCTTTGGTTCTTTGGGTTTTTTTCACAATGAGCATCCCTGCCCACCTTTAAGCAAATCTCTTCACTCATCTCCAGCACTGCTGTTCACACAGCTGCACCATAGCAGAGTGTAGCCTGCTCTTGTCTGCCATTCATAAATGTAGAATTGTGCAAGTACAGTTAATCGATAAAAACCCTGTAACTGAGAATATGCAGAAAAATGTCATAGCTCCTTTGGAGGGAATCTCTGGGAAGTTTATTGGTGCAAGAAAGATCAATGTCTGACGCAGAAACTGGGTAAAACTGTCTTAAGGAGAATGGTGATGCTGACTAAACAAATAAGCTACAAACATGCACAGTGGATGAAGGTGTCATTGCTTTTCATTGTGGTTGTTCAGTAACACCAGTTGGGAGCAGAATGCCCTGAACTCAGCTCTGCAGGCTGTCCTGCCCTGATGAGTTTACAAGCTGAGAAATCAGGTTCATGCTGACTATGTTTTAAAAATGTGGACCTAATAAATTACCAGGTTCAAATAATTTACATTCCAGTGAGGTAAAGGAGTTCCCAGTTTGCTGGATGCTGGCGCCAATTCTTCTTTCCTGCAGTATCAGTAATGGGAGTAAGCCCAGCCTTTTTGTGCCATCTACAAAAGAATATTTCCATTCCTTGAGTGACACCAGAATTTTTTATATCATCAGGCCTTTTAACAAGACTTCCACTAGTTCTTTCTCATGACTCCTAACTGTGCTAATAAGCACATTGTGTGAAATGTGGCATATTTTAGGGGCACAGTAGATGAGGAGCAGCAGACCAGCCACTGTGAGTGTGAAGTTTTGTTGCTTGCAACCTTTTCGTGTTAGAAGATATCTCGTGTGAAACCAGCCTTAAAAAAATCAAAACCAAAACTTACCAACCATGTAAGAATCACACATTTAGTTTAGTTTCAACATTTGACAAAATTATGAGGACTGACTAATCAATAGGACCATGGTTTCAAACCAGGGTGGTAGCATTCACTGAATACAAATATTCCTTACTTACCCTCCTGTGAGATGAGAGCTGAGCCCTGTGGAACATATTATAAAAGACAGTTTGATGGAATAGGCTGAAATAGCAAGATTTAAAAATAAAACACGATCAAGACAACTATACATAAAACAGCCCAGACCAAACTAACCTAATTGCTCCCTATGGTGAGGTCAGCAAGAGAGCTGATAAAATGAATGTGGATGACATTTCTATTTGTTTAGACACTTGAAAGCTGCTGATAAAAATCCCCTTTCAAAAGGCTGTTTGGCTGCTAAAGCTGCACGAGAAGGTCCTTGTGTGTTGAACAGAGATGAGCAATGAGGTTGTTCTTGTGGACACCAGGTTCTTACATGCTTAGGTCACTTGCCAGGACCCTCAGCAGTTTCTCAGCTCCCCAGTGACAAAGAGCAAGGCTGCATGCAAAGGAACATTTGGGTTTTCTGATACTTATATCGAAAATACTGCTACCTTCAAAGAACCTGCTAGACAACCTTCAAAATGCACGACATATGTGAGGGGAGTGGTCTAGAAAATGGTTGAGGGGGGTAAAATGGGAAAAGGTGAAATGGAATCCTTTAAAACTCTGAGGTCACACAGCTGGCTGTGTTTAGAGTGTTCCAGCACTCTCTAGGGTTTGGGATTCTTGTTGGCAGGTACTAGAACAGCTCAAGAAAAGAAAACAAATTTCTATATATGTTCAACCATGAGGTTGTGAAGCCTAATCTTAGCCTTGTGTGCAACCTTTCATACTCGCTTTGGTTCAATGATTGAGAAAACTTGGAGATTGAGAGCAAAAGGGGCAATTTGCCCTGGCTAAGAGGGTATGCACAAACACCCATGTGCCACTTCAGTCTGTGGCACCAGCTTTTTTCTTGCTTCTGCTGGGATATTTTTTCTTGCAGCTGGGGGCAGAGGGTACACACACAACTCAGACATGCAGGGGTTTGTTTAGTCTCCATAACCTTTAATTTGGAGTAGGAGAGTGCATGCAGAGCACTGAACAAGCATGTCTGCCTTCTAACCCACTCCATACTTATACAAGACACAAACTTGGTTGAGGTTTAGGAACAGATCAGTGTCTCTGATATATCACTGTCTCTGTAGAGCTGCCAGATGGAACTGGGATGTAGCAGACCTCCAGTTCATTTCCAGCTGGCTAAAAGATCCTCTCGTATGGAATTGACTTTCACAGCAAAATTAACCTGGTCTGATTTCAGACCAGTATCTTAAAGGCATACAGGTTTTCTACTACCCTTTCAATCATCCAGTCCCCCCAACAGGGATCTTTAATGCCACTGCAGCATCTGCTGTAGAATATTTATATTAGGGCTTCCTGTGTGAAGGTCTGGATGGATATGATTACTGAATGTGTTGGGAAAAGGACATTTTACTGCCTGGGTTTTATTTCCAGCTATTTTGTATTTCTGTGCAAGGAGCTTATATGCCAGGTTGTAAATGGCTGGTTTTCTTGTATGATGTCTCTCTTTTTTTTTCCTCATTCTCTTAATGGGCTTCTTGCTAAAACTGACGTTTCAGCAGCATTCCCATTATTAGTTATGATGCCAGTAAATGGAGGTCTCAGTAGTGGGTGAAATTTAAATTAGGTTTGAAGAGCATTCAAATAATTCAGCGCTTTACTTTCATTTGGTAGTTCAGCTTGCACAGTGTATGATTTAGTTATTCACATTTTAGTTACTGTGTTGATGTTGTTTAGCAAGGACCTTGTTTTGCCTGGGACCTGACTACAGCTCTCAGGCAGCCTAATGTTGTTTACTGTAGCTAGCATGAAACTAATGTTTTGTTCTCTGAGTTCCTGTTTGATGTTATAAGCCGAGTCACACTAGCTAGTGCAGGAATCATTTCCATTTTCCTTTATACTGCTCACATGAAAAACAGCTAGCAGTGGAAAAGGACCTATTTCTGAGGATAAATGATAGGTGTACTTTGCTCTGTTGAGAGTTTGTAGTAGTAGAGTGTCACAGACAGGGCTTTACTTTTCATTGCAGAGTTATCCTAAACTGGAGAGATTGATTTGAAACAGGATACAGAAGACTAAGCAATCCAAATCTGTGTTGTGAAAGAAATCTGAAAGGTTTACGTCTTTGCCTTAGACATCTTCAGTCATTCTGTGAAAAATTTTGACTGGGAAGAAGTTTTCATAACTGAGACTTGTATGAATCTTGGTAAATATCTCCTAGTAAAGAATAATCTTGGTAGTAAATATTAGTCAACATTGTCTAGAGGCACCAGTATTCTTAGCCTGTATTTCCAGATATTGACCATAACTCTGTGTATTTATTTCATCAACTGATAAATTAAGACATAAATTCCCATTATCCCAGGCCAACCTGGGACAAGTTTCAGTGAGCTAGTGGCTTTATCAGATCCAGTCAGCTCCTATCAGTTCCACATCTGCCTTAGATTTATGCCAGGGGTCTCATCCAAGACCCTGCCCAGCTAAGGCAGCCAGCACAGTCTGATGTCAGCTGGAAGCTGCAGGAGGCTCTGCTCCTCTGACTGCTGGCCTGAGTGAAGGAGCAGGGAAGGCTCTCCCTGTAAGGAGATGCCATCACAGCACTGTGTAGTGTCATCACATGATGACACTCATTCATGACGTGGCTGAGCAGTGCCTGTTTATCAGATGGAGCAGTATCTCAGGACAATGTCCAGTTATCTCCACATGTAGGCTGCATCCTTCTGTCAGGTTTGAGACTCACCTGGATATAGATGTTAGATTATATACTCTGACATACACATGGGAAGCACAGAATTAAAATAATTGAGCCCAAATGATTGCTCACCTTGGCATTCAATCCCATATATCTTTTTTTCTTATCTGAACAGAAGCTTGAAACAGAAAAATTAAATACCATGGGCCAAATTACTCTTTTATGAGTATGTAAATCAGAATGAATTCCAGTGAATTCAGCAATAGGTAAATCATCTGTCTGCAAGAGCAAAATCCCACTCCAGAAACATCGCAAAGATAGGTTTTAACCTTTACATTAGCACAAAGGATATCCCAAGCTATTAATAGGATGCATTTCATTTTTGCCCAATAGCCTAATTAAGAGCTAACTCATACTTGAGGAGAAAAGGAAGCAATTTGATTTACGGTACCTCATGTGATTAAATCACCAGGGAAGAGAAAAAAGGATTTGAGATGGAAAGGGGGAGTTTTAAAGCACATAATTTGTGAAGACTGGAATCTCTTCTTACAACCCTTTTGCCCCTGTGTTCATAGCTTAAAGAGGATTTACTGACTTTTATTTATTTGCCTAAACTACTGATTTTTCATCTTGCAGGGTGGCTTCAAAATCCAATGTGAACTTTTTAAGGCACCTAATGATCCATTCTATTATCCCCCAGGACAACGCTAGTTCCAATGATTTCATGGGGAACTGATTCGGAAAATACCCTTTTTCTCTCTTGCAGTCTCCCAGGTCCTTGAATCATGTTGATATCTGGATACCTCTTTTCTTTGCAATACTGTGGTGGCAGTCACAGTCAGCAAACAGACCTGGGGTGGGGGTTAATTGGGGGAACAGATTCACGCTGTATGTAGCCCAAACAAGGCACCTGTGGAACAGCTCAATTTTTGTGCCAAAGATGAGACCTCGCTGTCAGGTAGTTTTAAAAGCAGTTCAGACACACAGGATTCCTGCATTTCTATCTAAGCATATAATACTGCCATTTTTTGAAAAAAGTTCTCCTTATTGATTTTCATTTTGTGATAAACATACTTACAAACTTAGATGGACTTGAGAAACTGTAAGCCAATACCAACAGAAAGTATCACGGGGCTTATAAAATAGAGTGTTCCCAGATACTGTGGATGAACTAATAAAGAGGCAATTCAGGATATAATAAAGCTTTGCAAACTTTGGCCATCAACTTCGGTCAGAGGTTTCACATACGTGAACTTCCATTTGTAAATCATGCATGTGATGACAGTAATGTTTTTTTATCTGTGCATCTCAGTGCTTTGAAGGTGTCTAAACATTTTACTGAGTGGAAAATTGTGGCACTACGTAACCAAGGGATTTGCCTAAGGAAAGACAGATAATTTCTGATATAATTAGGGCTAGAAATAAAGTCTCCTGATACTCCTAGCTTAACCATTAGACTTATTATCTCTCATAGCCTAGTGTAGAGAAAATATCACAGCAGAACTGCTACACCCATTCTCCCTAAAAGAGCACTTCTAGAGCCTAATCTTATTTTGCACCTGGAGTGTCTCTTCCAGTTCCTTCTCTAAAGGATCAAGGATGGAATGGAAATTGAGATCCTTTCTCTTTTTCAAATCCTGCCTTTCTCCCCGCTATTGCATTACAAGCCAAAGGGAGCTCAGGCTGGTTTGAAGGCAAAAATATGTCAATCACACTGAAAACTCCACTCTGCTTCCCTGAACTCCAGGCAGGACAGGATATTGCTGCCCTATTGCAGCAATGATCTGGCACATGGCACAGGAAAATGGTCTGGATTCTGTGAAAAAGATTGCTACCAGAACAGAAAACCCTACAGCTTTCACTAAACTACAAATCTGGCCAGAGAATTTTTGGCAAGGTGGGAGATAGCAAGAAAGAAAATAATTAGCTGTCTAAAGGAAAGTAGTAAACATATTCTCACCTGAATGCTTATTTTTTGTTTCAAATTTTCCCATGTCCATGACCTTTCCTTATATTGCCGGCATCATTCCTTAATTTTGCCCGTGTCCAGCACGCAGGCTTTCCCGTCAGTTTGATGTATAGACCATGTTATGGCTGGTTGTGGGTGGCAGGAGCACTGGAGAGGGAAGATGTGATTGGGCTGTGCTTGTTTTTCAGTGAATATCACTTGGGTGCTTTGCTTTCAGCAATGAGGTGACACCCAGCAAAAGGTGGAATGTGTTTAGGGGGCAAGAAAATTAGCTGGGGTGGTTAAATGCAGATATACATTCACCATGGTGTGTTGATAACCTGTGTTTGGCTTTATCTCTTATTTTCTCTTTTATTCCCCCCTTGCCCAGGACACAGGGGGAGGGCCTGATCCACCACTGTTCTCACTGCCCTTTTTGCTACACTTGACACTTCTGTCCTGCCAAGCACTTGCTACATTAAGCCTATGGGCATGCATGAATCATGAGCTACCTTGGCCATAATTCCAGGAGCTGTGGCAGATGCCTGTCTTCTGGAAAAATGTCACAGCCACCCACAGCCCATGGAAGAATTAACCTTGGGAGATGCATGGAATTGCCTTAGAGACACGTGCAGTGCATCTCCTCCAGCTGTAATAACGTCCAGCATCTCCTTCAGGGAGCACATCTTTTGGGAAGCACCTCTTTGTGGGCTGCCTGCTTAGCCCACATTTGCAGGTGTGCTTCAGAGGTGATCTGACCAATTTTCAGTGTTCTCCTTGGAATATTAACATGGAACATCATGTTGTAGCTGCACACACTATGATTCACCATCCTTTAGCTTGGAAGTAGGGTTCTCCTCAATCTCTTTTTGGTTTTTCAGTGTTTGCTGCAGCTGCCTGCTTTTGCTCTAATGCTAACTGGGATTAACAGGCCAGAGATATTTTCCTGTCATTTTGGAATAGCCTGATTGGTAGCACTGAGAAGATCAGAATGACACAAGAGAGAGAGACTCTTGCTTTAAGGGAGTATTTCAGATGCAGGAACAGAGAGGAGGGGAGAAATGGAACACTGAGGAGGAGAGAGAGAAAAAAGGAGAGAGAATTTGGCTTGGTAGAATCAGAGAGACTGCAGGAAGGATCATGGGGATTTGAGGAAAGACAGCACTGTCACCTCATCTTTGGACTAAAGACTTCAATAGGGCAGGCAAGAAAAGAGAAAGAAAAGTAATTGGATGGAGCTGAGAAAAGAGAAATGAAATTGAGTAATTGGATGGAGGATGCAGAGGGTGAGGATACTCCTGCAGAGGGAAAAAAAAAAGTATCTTAAAATACAAACGAGTTCACAAAGTTTGGTTTATATCACAACATCAGGAGGATTATAGGGCTTTGACTTCTGTAGAATAAGCAGCAGGATAGATTTGGATCATTCAGACACTGGATGTTTAGAGACCACCTGCATGTGGCCAGAAAAGGCGGCCATGGCCATGTTAGAATGTGTCACTGGTACTAAAATATGCATGGTGAGAAAGAAAGCAAGCTGGCTTGTACATAGGGAACAGCTGTGCAGAAACTGTCTTTGTAGCACTACAGAGAACCACCAAGACCTCTGTTTGGGAATGCAAAGAGTCTGCTTTGTAAACCCAGGAAGAGAGGCATGTTCTGATTTAGGGCTACTGCAGTTCTGCCTTCATGCTTACCACTTCTACCTCGAGGGGAAAAAAACAAGTGCCAGAATGATTTAAAGACAGAATATCAACCCACACCGCTGCAGGCCTGCTTTCCTCATTTTGTTGCTTTTATAGTTTTAGCTCTTGTTCCAAAATAAGGACTTCTGTGTGTGTCTGTGTGTCTGTGTGTGTGTTTCCTTCCAAAATTCACACGCACAATAAATGACCGAAATTCTTAAGAAAGACATTAGCAGAAATTTTTGGAATTTTGTGAAGCACACAATCTCTTACCTTCCCCCCATCAAAAAAGCAGCACTTTGTAGGGAAAATTTGCTTGTCTAACTTGATTTTTTTCTGCTGCTTTTTTTTCAACCACTTTCATTCCAGCCAAATGCAGAAGGGGGAAGACAATCTGGAATATATAGGCACACCTCTTCAGAATTGCAAGACCTTTGTACAGCCCCTCCTTTGCTGCCGATGTTTGATGTTAGGAAGATTGTGTTAGGTGCCCCACATCTCAGTTTCCCAACTGTAACGTGGGAATTACACTTCATGTTATCTCGGAAGCGGTGGGAAGATAAATCTGTTAGAGATGTGAGATGCTCAGACGTTATGGAGTGGAGATGAACATTAGGCAAATATGCAAACTTGGTGGCCTCCAGATCCCTCTTCATGGAGTTTTTTTCAGACCCATATCTGGCAAAAAAGTGTCACACTCACAACCCCAAGGGAGGAGACACAAGTCCTGATTTCTGAGTGGGTCTTTAAACCGATGTAGAAGTTTAGTATGAAGGCTATAGCATGGCAGTAAAAGAATTTGGCTTTATGGGCAAGGAAGCACAGAGCAGTGCTAATGTCTTTATTTGAAAAACTCCCTGATACATTGCTAAAACAGATTTTCTGTAAAATAAACAACTACAGAATGTTATGATCTGGCACAAAAGTTTTTATAGCTACTCAAATATAATAGAGGAATCCCAGGCTCAGGCCTATAAAACCGTTTAGAAAAGCCTTCCTTTACAGATTTTCTGTGTAAAATTCCTGCGAATTGGCAGCTATTTCTGTATCAGTTGAGCTTTTAAACGTTATGCAGGAATGTTGGTGATGCTGTTCTGAGTGCAATAGGGCCTATTTGATTATCAGATTATTATTTTTCCCCTATAATTGAAATCTAATTAAAATATTGTTTGGGGGGAAAATTGGAAACACATGGATGGAGTTTAAATAATTATCAGTCACAAGTTTAGTTCCAGAGCAAAGTGCTTTTTTTATAACGTGCTTCTTTATTCTGTCTCCCAGCTATGTTGCAGCGCGCTCTTTGCTGTTTTACAAGCTGTAACGTACAATGATGGTCATTACTATTCATAGATTCATAGAATTTAAGATTGTAAAGGATGATAAGATGATCTAATCCGACCTCCTGCTTAGCAAAAACCAGACATTTCATCCAGTTACCCTTGTATTGAGCCCAGTAACATGTGTTTGACAAAATTGGATCTTCCAGAGAGACATCTACTCTTGATGTGAGGAATTCAAAAGGCAAATAATTCCTGGATAGTCCTTCCAGTATTTAATCACCCTTACAGTTAGAAACCCCTCAGTTCTGTATCTTGTTTCTAATTTGAATTTTCTGGCTTTAAATTCCAGCCATTAGCTCTTGTAATATGTCTTTTTCCACTAGATTAAAAATCCCCTTAAAACCCCTGTCTTTTTGGTACTTATATATCTAATCAAATCACCTTTAGGTCTTCTTCTGAATTTAGTAAGAAAAACATATTTACTTTGAAGAAGCATTTACAGGCCCCAGTCACAGAGCAAGGCCCTGGGGAATTGACAGTTTTTAGGGCTCAGTTTATAGGAAACTGGGATTCACTCCTCCTATGTCACAGATTCTGGCATGTCCTTGGGCATGTCACTCAGCTCCTTTGTTTCACAGGTGCTCACCTCCAAGATGGAACTACCATGAGTGTACTATATATACTACAAGTACATATTCCTCCCCTGTAAAATGCTGGGGGAACAGTATTAATCTCTGTGCTGAACACAGAAGAAGCACTTAATATGATGACAATTCTAAATCATTGTCCAACTAAACGAAAAAAAACCCCGTCTCATGTTCAATATGGGTCAAGGTTGAGTATCTCCTGTACTGAACTCTGAAACAAGTGTTCTTTCCTGTTGTGCAGTAACCATGTTTTAAATTAAAGCAACAGTGAGGTATGACTACATTAGGTAACTGAGTGCAGTGCTGTGTGACTTGTTATGATGCTGACCTCAGCTATTTCACCCTCACATTGTGCAGAAGTATCATCTGGATCCCAAAGATAAATGATTCAGTGGCAGGTGACTTGGGCTTGAGCTAAATTGACTGGCTGAATGCTCACATTTTTATTATTTAACACACAAGGTCTACCTTGAGCACAGGTACAGGTAAAAGCTGTAAGAAAACTCTGTCTTCAGCTGTCCCAGCAGCCTCCAAAGTGATTGTGGGACTGTTCTCCATTTTACATTTTACATACAAGCCATCCATCAGCCTTTTGGCAATGAGGTTAGATCTTTACAGAGCTGGAAAATTTTGCAGTCCTGGATTGGACTTTGCATCTCTGTACTAATGGCAAAAAAAAAAAAAAAGGAAAAAAAAAATTAAGTCAACAGGCAAATCCCAATTACAGTTCCAGAGCAGGCTTCCAGTCATGCCCAAGGCTTCTGTAATGTGAATATCATCACCCAGATTGAGACCCTCTTGTTTGACATGGAGTGCATGTACTTCATAAACTGTCTAGTTTATGAAAAGGTGTATAGTACAAAATGATAGTGGCTGAAAGAATTGATTCCAGTTGTGGACTCAGATCAAGCCTTTGGCTTGGCAAAGTTTGGGCAAAGAACCTGTATGCTTCTCTAAATGTACACTTTGGGGACTCTATAACGTCAGGCCAGTAAAGGCCCTGAAACATGCAGGTAAGTGCCCCATGGAGACAGCTGGGAAAGGATTTTGGAATCATTTTAACCTTGTCCCCATGCTGTTTCCCTTTCCTGCCCATATTAGTGTCCACAGATTAACTCTTTGCTTTTTACTTGCTTTTTATTTGCTCTGGATCAAAACCTCCGCAAATACCCATGATGCTGTTTCCTTATTTCTTGGGCTTTTGAGAACAGTGTGGCTTTCCATGACTTGTGGTAAGTGCAACAACTACTTCTTGTGCTTTTGTCAATAAGTGTATTCTTTTCTCCTCTTTCTGAAACAATGACATCTGGCATCAAGCAACTCTATACATCATTAGCTGAGGAGCTCAGTGTTTAAGAACCTGGAATAAGAGCAAACCTCTGAAGTCAGGATGTGCATTAGCTGTTATCATTTACTCTTAATTACCCCTTCCCCTTATTTGTCTCTCTTTAATAGTATGCCAACAACATCTTCTAACCTCTCACTCAGCAACTGATTTGTCAAGGCTATAGGTATCATTTACTCCAGCATTTACATGCTTAGCCATTAAGTGCAAAACTGCACTTGTAATTACAAAACTGTAGATCTGGACTAATTTCATGAAAGAGAATTTCAGGTTTAAATTGACAGATTTGTTCTGCTGACTACCATCCATGTATCAAGTCAGATACTTGTGCCAATCTGCCTAAAGTTGAAGCTTGTGTCCAGGGATGCTGACTGCCCTTCATGGGGAATCCTGTGCAGAGCTGTGCTGCCTTGGGCATGCTGGAATCTCAGCTGCCCCTCAGGAATGCAGAAGCAGAGGTGCTTCTCTGTAAATTGCCAAGAGTGGGAGAGGAGTATCCTTGCTAATTCCTCTGGTCACTCCGGCTGCACAGAGGCCATGTGCTTTGTTAGGACAGTGTGGATGACTGTCTCTTTTCATCAAGGCACTGCATGGGGAAGGCCAAACTTGGTGTACCTGAAGGAGTAAGGAAAGAAACATGTCCATACAGCAGTTACTGACTGCAAAGGTTTGCATTTTTTCCCGAGAAACGATCAGTCAGGAAAGAGTTAATCTGACACCTTCTCTGGCATCCACCTGCATTTGCAAATAAATCAGCCATAAGAACAATTTAGACAGCCTCCTCCTACATGGCTTCTCAGCAGTGGTGCTGTCTGTTTTGCTGCAGCCCTGTCAGTAATTCAGGTATTGTGTGGAATTTCACTGGGTCCTCTGTAGATTATGATGCTTTCAATGTTAGCCTGATTCTGAGAACCTCCACTGACATATCACAAGCTGCTTTGCTGGGGATGGCTTGAACTCCATGTTCAAGCCCACATTTGTGGCTTGGTGGTGCTTGGTGCTGCAGGTTAGACTGTTTCAAACAGGCCACAGTGTAGCAGCAACTGCTGCAGAAAATAGGAAGGATAATGTACGTAGCAATGCTGTCTTTCCTGTCATTCTCAATAGAATATCAGTTGGAAGATGATTCCACAGATTTGCTTCTCTCCCTTTTGGGACAGCACTGATTTTGAAAATTTTTGCCATGGAAGGTCTTCAGAATACATTGTTTATATCGGTTCTGGATGTGACTCTTCCTTATGCAGAGCTTGGAAATTAAACTTGCATAATTGTTAGGTTGAGTAGTAAAAGGAAGTTGCTGATAAATCTGTATATATATATGTGCCCCAGGAAAAGGGGGTTGGTTGGGAGGTGACAGGGTTAATCTAGCAGCACACAGGAGTGAATCAACACTTTTTTGTGTCACGTATCTTGACTTACTCCATGATTATGCCCCTGTACATTTAATGCTGTTTCCAACCAGCTTGCTACTAGCCAACCTATACATGTATGGACTGCAGACATTGCAGCAATAAGTACTACACAGTCAAAAACATTTGAAACAGCAAAGCAAAAGAACTTCATAGAACTAAACCAAAATGTCCATCTCAGCAGTACAGGACTGCTCTTTGCAAACAAGGACATAGCAGGCAAGTCTTTACTGTTAACAAACCCAAACAGCCACATTTGAAAGTAATTGCTTGACATCTAGAGATCTGCTCCTCCTGTAAGACCACAAGATCAAATTCTGCTCTGAAGGTTATTGGTATCAAAGAAAACAATTGTAAGGATTGTTATTGGTGTCAAACCAAAACAACTGTAAGTATTTGGGAGAGCCACATCTCGAGGATATAAATCACTCCTGCTGTTCCAAATGTGTTGGGTGGCTGTGCCTGCGATGGAGAGTTGCTCTATTCACACACACAGTTCAAGCACAACAGGCTGGAGCATCCAGCACCGGGGCTGCTGCATACATGCCATGCATTTGCAATTGTAGAGCAGCCAGCTGCTGGATGCCAGGCATTTGGAAAAGCACTTGATAGCCGTGGCAATACACAGTTGTGTCCCTGAGCTCTTCTCACAGGACAGAGGATCAGATTACATAATGCAGAAAAATCCCATATTATAAAGGATAACTGGCAATGGCAATGTTGCCTCACAGACCCTGGCTATCCTGTTGGAATGGGAACCAAATATCTGGACCCTGTGGGCGCCTATCTTGAGTTAAATTGTATCTGTTAGGCAGATGCTAACCCAGGTCCTCTGGGACAGAAAGTAGGGATGTAACAGAGAACAGAATTTGTCTTTCAAGAGTTTGTAAAGCCAAATTCCACACAATGCAGAGTGTTTACTATCTACTGCTGACTCTCTCAGCAAAGGACAAGCTGTTTATCCTATTGTCACTCTGTTTCTCATGTATACACTAGAGATTATCCACTTACCACTGCTGAAACACACTTGGAGGTTGTAAATCAGAAACTTCTGGACGACAGGTCAGTAACTGTGATTTTGACTGTAACAGCCCATGCAAACCTGGATTAAACTGTGTGGCAAGTGCAGTTGAAATACAGGATGCAAAACCAGACCATATCCTGAAGAGTGTGCAAAGCATAGTTCTAGTCTGCACGTGGTACAGAAGCTAGAGAGGGAATTCTGAAGTATTTCTTAATAATTTATTGAAGTATTAAATTACTATGCATATTCATTTCTATGTTGAACATATCAGGTCAGGGTCTGATGTTTTTACAAGTTCTATTTTCTGGTTCAGGAGTGGGTTTTACTGCTGAGTTTCAACATCAGCTGGGAAAATGATAGTGTTTTCCTACCTCTTTGAAAAAAAAGAATTGTTTCTGTGAAGCAGCTTGAGCTGGAGTCAGTGCACCAAATCCTGAATGTTCCATTACTGCTCCTCTCTGAAACTCATGGTGTGCCTGGCTGTGACCACTTAAGTTTAGATGGCAGTCTCAATGCTCCTGGGGTACCTGGGGGTCTGAGTTTGGATCTGTGTTACTCTGAAATATTTCCTATACACAGCAGAAACAAAGGGTGGAGGCAATTCTGTGCATCAGCAGAAGAAAACCCCTCCTAAAAAGCAGGGCATGGAGTGTTTCAGAGAAACAACCTCTCCCTATCAAAATCCTTTCCCATTCCCAAAGTGGAAGGCTTTTAAACCTCTGTGCTGCAATCCAAATTGCCAGGAGCTCCTGTCCTGCCACTGCTGCGCTGTTACTGTGGGCAGGACCAAGAAGCCTTAGCATCTTTAAAGCGCTGATGCCTAATTTGTGGGGCTCTTCGTCGAGAGATCTGGCCAGATCTGGCAACCTTGCCAACACAACACCTTTTTTGGAGTTAAAGAGAACAAGGTGGTGCTACTTACACATTGCCTGGCCCCTGATTGTCCAGATTTAGGCTGTCTGGGGAGTTGAGCATGTGAACGATGTTCCTGCCTCTGCCTTTGCCAGCTGTCCCTGCCTTGCCAGTGGTCAGTTCCCGTGAAGCAGAACAGCTTGGGTTTGAGTTTAGGGAAGATGAAATTAGTCTGCAGCTATCCAGAAGACAGCGTTTCAAAACCCAGGCCTTCAAAAGTCTGGCTCAGAAACCCTGCCAATTTGGGGGCTGCCGTTATTAATTCCATTATTTTGAATTTGTAGTCTGCTCTTCTGTCACGCTCAGGAACGCTCCCCAAAATAGTGTGCTAAAAAAAAAATCATAGCTGCTATTATTATTATATTAAACATAACTGGAGATTCCCATACGCCACCGTGCCTCCGGGAGGTGGCCCCGAAGGGGAACGCGGTGCCCGGGCAGGAATGGCAGTGACAGACGCGCGCGGAGGATGGGAAGGAGCCGCGAGGTCCCTCGTTGCTCGGGGCGGGGGGGACCCGCCGGCGGAGCAGTGCCCGGGGCGGGGGCAGACGGGGCGGGGGTGGGTGCAGGGAGCCCGGGCGGGGCGCGGGACGGCGCGGCCGGTGCGCCCCAGCCCGGTGCGGAGCCGGGGGCGGTGGGACCGGCGGGGGGGCACGGGGCCGGGCGCATGCGCTGCGGCGGCGGGGCGGTGGGGGCCGGGGCGGCGCGGGGGGCCGGAGGGAGGGAGGGAGCGGGCGGGGAGGAGGCTGGGCCGGGCCGGGCCGCCTATTTGAGGGAAAGTAGCGCTCGGCGGGCGCTGAGTGCCGGCCGCCGCGGAGAGGCAGCGGGCGAGCGGCCGCCGGTCGGTGCCCGCAGCCGGCGCGACGCTGCCCCCCTGCCGAGGACTGCCGCGCTCGTCGCACGAGTGGCGGCGGGGGGAGCCGCCCCGCGGGGCCGCCTCTGCCCCTTCCCCGCCGCGCCGTTAATGGAAACATGGCGATGGCGGCTCCGACCGGCAGCGCGGCGCCCGTCGCCCCGGCCCTCTGCGGCCACCTGGCCCTGCTGCTGCTCCTCGCCGCCCCCGCTGCCCACGGCTACAGCTTCCCCCAGCAGCACACGTAAGTGCCGCCGCCCCGGCCGGTACCCCCCGCCCCGCGGCTCGGCCCGGCGCGGTGGCGCATCGCGGGGCCGCCCCGGGGCCTGCGGGGGAGCGGCGGCGGCGGGGCCGCGGCGGGCGCTGCCGGTGCCGGCTGCCGGCGCCGCGCTGGATGCGGGCGGGCGCGGGGGTCTCCGCCCGCTCCCCGCCGGAGCGGCGGGGCGAGGAACGGACCCAAAGTTGCTGGAAAGCACAAACTTCCCCGGCGGGTGCCGGTCCGCAGGGCGGCTGTCGGAGCCTTAATGTGGCGAGAGGGGGGAAAGACCAAAAAGGACTTATTTTCCAACCTCCCCCCCATCCTGGTTTCAAGCACACAATATGGTACCCACAACCGGCCGTGCCCACCGGAGTTTGAGCATAAACTAATAGCTGGATAGTTCCACAGGCTATCCGAGCTGGCGGGTCTTCCTCTCCCTCCCTCTTTGGCGGCTAAAATTGACCGTAATCTACTGAAAGAGAATCGGAAAGCAGCTCGTTTGGGTGAGGGGGTGGGGGACTGGAGAGTCGTTGCAGGAAAGATATAAATAGATTTTTTTACAGAAGAAATTGCTTTAGAAGTTAATGTTTAGGAATATTTGTTAACAGGGATGGCTCTCTTGCCTACCCTGGTAACCCTTAAACCTGTCCCTCTCCACACATCACGGGAAACCTTGTTGAGATGTCTTTTAAGAGGCTGTCATCTCCGTTACGAATTGCTGAGGTTTGTTGACACAAAACTGAAAAAAATCCAGACGATTCAATGTAAAGGCTGACACCGTGTCCTTACAGTCTGCATTTCTGAAGGTGGGGGAAAAGATTTCAATGACATAGAGTTAATAATAGCAGTGTTGCCCTTAACTTCGTGCTGCCCCAGTGGATGTGCACTGCTTTATGTCACAGTTGTCTTGTCATTTGTGATTTGCGTAAGAATAGAAATACATTTCATACATATATATGTCATAGGAAGTATTTTTGAAAGCCTTTTAGATTAGTGTCTTTGATCTCAAAGTAACATTTTTGCAAGCATGTAGTCAGGCCTTCTGAAAAGAAGGCTTATCGGCAGAAGAAACAGTGTTGTTTATTTGGGAGAGCTGTAGTACTGTGTACTGTGTTAATATCTGCCTTCACCAAAGGCACGGTTGTTTATTCCAAAATCCTTCCCATTCAGACAGATTCTTTCTGGATTCTTTTGGGGCACGTATTCATCTTTTTAAATATGTTTGACCTTTGGGAGCCGATGGGCTCCCTTTTCTTGCTGTCACGTAAATACAGAAATTCTTCAGAATAAGATCCTGAGAAATGTCTACCTACAGGGGCAGGAGAGAAAAGGGAACACGCCAGTCCTCGGCCAAGTACCACAGCCTTACGGCCTGATCCAGCCTTGCTCTCTCATGAGCGATCTCTGCTTCCGTGAGAATGCCTAAAGAAGCCAAGGGGATTCTGTACATGATGAAGCACAGCTAAAGTTTGTGGGATGTTTTGGATATTTCAGCAGCTTTTCATGGATTGCAAGTTGTTGCATTCTCTTATTAAGTTCAGAACACAGTATCAATTTATAGAATAAATTTCTTTTCAGTTTGTGAGTCAAAGCTGCGTTTTCTTTCTAGCTGCAGAAAGTTTTGTAAGAAGCTTCCTCTACTGAGAGAGACATTAAAAGGCTTACAAGTTGTAAATAATGTGCTTGCATTCCCTCACCCTATTATCTTTGTTATTCTAATAAACCAGCTTTTTACCAAAGCAGTTTGATTCCAATTAATTTGGAGGGGTATGCCAGCACAGATTTTGTTAGCTCTGTTCTCTCTTATCTGAGGTTTTATCAGAGTGGGCCTGATGCTGCGCTGAGTGAGGCAAGATAAGCAAAAAGTGAAGATACCGACAAAGATCCATAATTTCTTGCAAATATAGAGGAATGGTCCCGAAAAGGCCACTAATTCTGTGTGTGCCTCTGGTGGCAGTCGATGCCGTCTGGCTGCATCTGGAGAAGAGACACAGAAGGGACGCAAGACCTCAACCTGACCTTATACCTTCTTTGTTTGGTTCCCCTCATGACCTGTTCTGTGAACCCAGAGAAGAGAGGAGTCACGGATGGATATTTGATGATGATGCACAATTGCTGGGCAGTAGGTTAATGCTGTATGTAACCTGCGGGCTGAAATGCCTGGTGAGTTCTGCCCTAGGGCTGCTGTGATTGTTTGTTTCTTGGGAAGGAAGTACTTATTGGGAGTAAAGAGTGCAATGGTAACTGGCACCGAGGCTTGAACAATCCCCTGTAATTGACTGTTCCCCCAGAGTAAGGTACCTGTTTCCACTCTTCTTGTTTTTAAAGCGGCTGGATATAACTTAAATTTTTTTGAGCAGATTTACCGGGAGCCGACTTGAGCTGATGAGATGTGCTGCTGAATTCTTCCCATTACCAGCTAATTTTCTCCTACTTTGGACAACGCACCCTTGTGAATGATTCAGAGCATTGATTAGAAACATGTTTGTCTTTAGAGGTTTTCTCTGTAAATCACTGAAGTCACGTTTTACTACAGAACTCTCAAAAATGAGCCTGCTTTTTCAAGCAGCCCCAGAACTGTTTCATTCTGGCAAGCAGCAGACTGAACGATTAGGATATTTTGCCTAAGGGGGGAAGGAAGAAAATAAAGAACAATTTTGGTTTTTATTTTTGTTTACAATTGTATTAATTATTGTCAGTGTGTTGATTCTTGGTTCTGTCCCTGATAAATCGCTGGTGTTCTACATTATCTCTCCCCTCCCGGGTAGCATGGTTTTAATCATCTTATGCAGAGCTAAGGAAAGCTTGGCTCAGCCAGTTGTCCAAAGGGGAATTTCTCGTTGAGATTTAAAAAGCAAAATCCCAGATTGGAACAAACCCATTGGGGCAGGCGTGTTAGGTGATGGCCACTGACTGACAAGGCTCCTTTTAGGAATCATTTACAAGAACATGCATCTATGTGGGCAACGGGATTAATGGCTGTGGAAAGGAAGACTGTTGGTTGCAGTTAATTTTTCTTTTAAATAGTACAAGAGGGATTCCTGTGGCAGCATGGTAAAAACCTGTGCTTGAATTTCTGAGCAGTTTGGTGTGAGATAATTGAAAGCTTGGTCAGTCAGAGGTGTCCTGTACCTGGATCACCATTGCCTCACGTTACTGGAGATCGTGCACGTGAGTGCTGGGGAATGTGGCTGCCAGTGGGGAGCAGAATAAAACCCCTCCTCACGTTCCAGCAAGGATTTTTGTCACTTGGACTTGAAAGAAAACTGCCATCTGCTAGAGGGTGGCGAGCCATTTGCTTCTTGTGAGGAAGCAGGTGTGTGCAGAATTGCTGTGAGTCTCCTTGGCTTCGTCGCTGCTCTGCAGGGCATCTCTGACCAGGCAGCAGAGGAGAAAGGGATGTCTGCAGGGGAAAGTGCCAGTGTGGGGTCCTGGGTAAAGCTTTTCCAACAGGTTTAGCACTTGTCAGATGTAGACAGTTGTTTTGGGCAGCAAGCTGGAGGTGTTACCCTTGTTCCTGTCAGATAGTGTGCAGTAAAGACTCCTGCTTAGAACAGTAAGTTTTAATATCTTCCCATCATCACTGGAAGGTAGGCCTGAGGCTGCCTCTTCCAAATTAGTTGCTTCTTTGTGGCAGATTTCAGTTTGTACTTGTCATTTCACCCCAAACGAGGTTAATGATGCTGGTAGTGGTAGCACATCTGGGCTAGCAGGGCTTGAAATAAATAACTCTGTTAGGACTGGATGCTTTAGGGTTTGCTGAATGCCATGTAGAAGAAGAAGCTCCTTCGTTTGTTCTACTGACCACCTGCTGCGAGGTCAGAAAATCTCTTCCAATTATGGTTTTCATACTTGCCATTGGAACTCGACTGGAAAGAAGCAGAGAAGTTGGGAGATGGCCCTGCTTGTCTTCTGCTGTGCTCTGCTAAGCAGAGAGACAGCTCCCTGGGAGGGCAATCTACCACCATGAGTGACTGACAGATAATGGCCCTCCGTACCTGTGAGGGCTGAGCAGCCTCTGTGACAATTTGTACTCAGTGGAGGCACAAATACCCAGTGTCCCTGCAACAGCCCTGTGCAGGCTGTGCTTGGTGACAGAACCACTTTGAGGTGTGCAGAGTTACCATGAACTTTCCAGAGGTAAAAGAAGAGCCTCACAAAGAGGAACAAATGCTTTCTTGCTATTTAAAAACAAATTTCTCCATTCCTATTACCATTCCTGAGTGCTTCCTGCTCAGTTCTCACATGGGGAAAGAGCAGAGCATTGCTGCTTTCTCGCCTGTGACACCTCAGCACTGTAAACTGCCTGCAATCATCCCCTTCAAGAAGGTGGTTTCAGGAGTTTTTCAACTGTGTACATTGAGGAATTGTTAATTGAAATTCTCTTGAGAAAGCGTGTGGGTTCCCACTGAAATCGATAAGGCTCCTGCACATAGACCTGAGAGCAGAAATGGGCTCCTGCTTGGTGTTTGACGGGAGGATTTCAGCAGCTTTGTTGTAAAGAAGCTTTGTGTGTGTTCCGTGTGTGTGTGCAACAGTCCCTGAAAAGCTGAAGGTGGTTACCGAGGGTCTGAATGGAAACCTGAATGTTTATCCTTGAACGAGCTTCCTGGAGTTTGGCTTCAAAAGCCATCAGAACGGCTCTGGAGGACTCATGTGCTGGGGCATCTGCACGCTGCAACATGGAACACGTGCACACGCTGTACGAGTCACACAATGCTTTTATCAGCCAATGAAATACTCAAGTGAGATGGAATAAAAGCAAAACTCATTACCAAGCAACATACTGGAGTGAAATATTCAGTAAGAAAGGATGGTATCTGAATGCTTCAATATTTACTTTTCTAGGAGCCTCTTGAAAGCAAAATGTGTTTTGTTAGCAAAATTATTTTTCCTCTCTGGGGTGTTGGTAGTAGTTTGTTGTTTTAGAGCAGTTCCTGTAATCTAGCCTTCATCCTCGAGTTTATTATTGCTGGGTTGCATGGGAAATGGGGTTGTACAAATTGTTGTTACTGGAGAGCCAGTTTCTGTCAACAAGCTATTGACATGGTTTTCTTTAGGTTGAGTTATTTGATCTTTTGCAGAAAGCATGTAGATTTTCTTCATTACCTTGACAGTTCTCCTACAACCCTTCCCATTTTGTCTCAGCCATTATCTCTTGGTCATAAATACAATGAGAAATTAAAGGTGTTTGTGCAAACCGAAGGATTCATTCTTCCTCTGTAAAGCAAAGTGTTTCTCGCATTGACTGATGCGTGAGTGATGGGGATATTTAACCAGATGAGCTTGTGACGGGTGAAAGGGCTGCAGGGCTAGAGACACAAGGATCTGAACGCAGTCAGGCCAGAAAAAAGGGTGCATGGTCTGTGGTTTCTGTATCTATTCATTAACTCTCCTAAGGTCGTTATCCTTGCTTGTGATTAGGCTGCCGTGTCACCTCCTCGGAAGCTGCTTCTCAGCCTGGTTGAGGGCGGTGCAGGTGCTCTTGTACAGCACAGCCTCTCCCAAGGCTATGTGAGACTGCCTTTCAGGAGAATCAGAATCAATTCTCCCGCTCGTCTGGTTGGGACTGAGGACTCCAGAGGAGATAATTGCTGACAGCAATCAGATTGGGTGCTAAATGCCATATAAACCATCTAGGTCAATAATGATGGTAAAGCCTTGGGCACAATTGTCACAACAGCAGTTGAGTTTGCCTATCTCTTTGTGCAGCGGCACCACTGATTGTGCGCAGAGTTAAACGCAATAAATACGGGATGCAACATGATTTTTAGCTCTGGTGTGTGTCAAAATCCCTGAAGTTCTTGCAATGAAAAGGAGTTCTATAATAAGAATGTCTCTTGCCTCCCTCGACCTTGTTCCTTCTTTCATTGTCCTTGAAGAGTGGGGATGGGGCTGTGCTTTCCATGGAACAGGCTGGAGCTATGTCAGCACCAGTGCGTTTCTGTTATGAGTCCCCTGAAGCCCTGGGTAGACTTTGGGTATCCTTGGCTTCTGCTGGTGTGAAAACTGTTCTACCCTTTCCCACAGTGACACTTGGGGAATTCCTGAATCAATATGGGTTGTGCCTACAGTGAGTATCACTGTGATGGAAAACCCGGAGTGATGCATTACAAAAGGCACGTTCATTTACCTGACAAAGGTTGTCTGTCTTGAATTATTTATGAGGTTTCACAGCACACTAGTAAATTTTGTAAAAGTAATGGAGTCCTGGTAATGTGAGCCTCTTCACTGCAGCTTCCTTGGTGGAGTTGTTCTGAGGAGATACAGGAGGTGGGGGATGGAGGAGGAGGAGGAGGAAGAAATAGACAGCAAGTGGAGGGATGGAGAGAGACTGCTGTTTTCATGTGCAAATGATGAGGTGTGCAGAGCAATGAAGTGCGAATTAGTTAGATCATGCTGTGCATTGGAGCAAAAATCCGTGTAGTGTTAGAAAGCAGCCTATGCTTCAGGGAAGGATGGGGGGTGGAAAAGATGGGGAGTACAGACACAAGGACAGAGCAGGCTGAAAATCTCATGACCAAAATCCTGGCTGCTTCCTCTGTGTGGAAATGCTGTTTGTAGCAGTAGTTTGGTTAAAGTACATACTCATTTTGGTGAGGTTTTCTTACCCGAGTTCCAGGAAAAGGCGGCTCAAGCCAGAACCTGGCCAGGCTTTTCTGTGTGGCATTCAGCATCTGAGAGGCTTGGAAGTGTGCAGAGCACGTGGCTGTGGACCAGAGAGGTTTGTTCAGGATAACCTGGAACATGTGTGTCCACAGGAGCATTGAGTCAGTGTTGTCTGACACGGAGAGCGAGGGCAGTGAGAGTCGGAGTCCTGGCAGCGGTGCGTGGGCTCGCTTCAATCCCTGCTGCAACACCATTTCAGTGCTCAAAGTTAGCGCTGCAGCAGGCACGGCATAGGCTCACGGTGTGGCTGCCAATGTGCACCTGATTTGTTGGTAAATAGAGCTTGCCCCGTACCTTTGGGCTTCCCAGCCTCTTGGCCGTGCAGGCACAAAGTTAACCCTTAAACGGTCGAATTGGTGGAAAGAATGGGGAAAGTATTGTATCCATCTCCACTGAAGTGAAAAATGAGGGATTTGATTCTCCTTTATAAATACCAATGCCTCTCAACTCAGAGCTGGGTCCTGAAACTTTAGTCACAAGCTGCCAGTTTTCTGTCAGGCTCTGTTTCTTCTCCAATGGGCACTTAATATTCTGCAGTCCAGAAGAATCCCATATCTAGAGTCTGAGTTCACATTCATTCTCCAAACAGGAAAGCAAAACAAGGGGCATATATCTAAATAATTTTCAGAGCTAACCTTGTATAAACTACTTACCCTTCAGAAATATATAAAGCTCTCAGTGATGTAATTTGTTGAACCAGAGATATTCTTGAATTTAAATCTATTAATTTTCAAGTAATATCTCTCTATTGTGGCTAATAAACACTTTCTGTACAGTAGAAAAGAGGGAGGGTCATGAGTGCAGATCTTTGTTTGCATTTCTAATGTATAGTGGGTTTTACAGGCAGATTTTTTGGCAGCTGTAACACGAACACCAAAATAGAGACAGACTTAAGCCAAGCAAAGCACCTAATGTTCAGCTTTATCAGGTGTTGCATATTGAGTCAGATTCTGGGCTGTGAGTGGTTGAATGTCTTTTTATTGCTTCGTAACGAACTCAGTAGACCCAGAAGGAGCCGAAGTGCCATTTCTTCATGTCTGAGGTAGTCTTGTAAATGAGAGGTCTCTGCTAAGTGTTCACTGTAGTGTCACATTCTTGGGATCAGTGTGTGTGGGAAGCATTGTGTGGGCTCATGTGCTTCCAGTACCTCTGCAAGGAGACGGATGTCCCTTGCCCAAGTAAAAGTTAACTTTCTGCAGCAGTGGGTCATGCATACCAGGGGAAGAAAAGGGTAAGAGAAAAAGTATTTAATTATTCAAGGCCTGCAAGCTGAAAAGGGTTTCAGGACAGTGAGCTAGGCATGCGTCAAAGCTTCCTGGGCACTCCTCTGCTTTCCCCTCCTCCCCTGCCTGCTCTGGGAAGGAGGGTAGATTACATGAGTATGAAAAAAAATCAGCATTTTTCTCTTCATGCAGCTCTTTAAAAAAAAAAAAAAATTCTGCTTTTGTTGGCTGGAAAGTCTTAATAATTGTTGATCAGTGACCAAACTGATGACATTATTTTGCCTCCTATAGAATAACAAGAGCACAGACCAAAAGGGACCCTCTGTGTGTAGGGATGCTCTCATACCCCTCATTGGTTCTGTGCTGTGGGATTTCTGATTGAACCATTCCTGATGTTAGGCTTGTTACAATGCAGAAAAAAATGCTGTTGTCAAGTCTTGTGTGCTGTACTCTGTTATGTAGGTTTAAAAGCTAAATTGTCAAGAAAAATTTCAAGATGCTGGGACAAATTCATCCCTGATGGAATGATGCTTGTGGGATTATGCCCGGGATAACTTTCAGGCTTTTGTCTTTTAACTTTTAAATATGGTGATGCTTGTGGTTTCTTCTGGTGGGATTTTTATGGTGAAGTGGAGAAAAGAAATGCAGCTAACACATCTACTGTCTGCTGATGCTTTGGTCTCAGTTTCTAAGTAACCCCATTTAGCACCTGCCCGCCTGTTTGACCCAGCAGCAAAAATGTTGTGTTGGCATTTCTGACATCAATACTGCCTTTTCACCCATCATCTTAAGGCTAAACAGAACCCTTCTGTGTCACTTGTTCCTATGTTTATTTGTTTTGATCTAGTCTTTACTGTAGAGAAAAATCCAATCATCTCTGTCTCACCTCGGCTGTCTGCTAGGTGCTTGGGGCTCTTTTTAAAGCAAAGTTGCTTCTTCCGCAGGTGAATTTACACCCTCACTTTCCCCCTGATTCCCTGTGCTCCCTGCCCAGACATGAGGACAGAGTAGCTGGATATGAAAGGGCTCTGACAGCCACATTTTGGCATGAGGCCTCACTTCAGCACTGTCACTGCTGAGCTTGCTCTTATCTCTTCCCCTCTTGCAGCCTGGTCATGCCATCCTCACTGGGGCTGTGTTTCCTCCAGCAGGCAGTGTTACCAAGCCAGAGGTAAGGATGCATCCCAGGGCTGCTGCTCTGCATGGAGCACTGCCTGTGGCAACACTGCTGTGTGGGAATCTTCTTTTTCTGCCCTTCTCCTCTTGACGCCACTCCAAGTGAATCCTTGTGCTGAAAGCACTGCTGGTTTGTGCAGTTTATGAATGTGATTATGGGTGCTGAAAGCAGCCTTGCCTTTTTTATTTCATAAGGGCCTCTTAATAAATGTCACTTATTTGGGGACTCAGGCAGCTGAGTGCATGGCCAGTTACCTTTCCATTTGGGAGTGGCTGCCAGACCCCAGTCCTGTTCTCTGGAGTCACAGCTGACTGGTGGAAGAGCAGGTTGCCAGGAAAAAAATTACAGTGTTTTTATGGTAGCCAGCATAATACTTGACTTTCATTCTTAGTTAAATCTACTTATTGCGGTGTTTGTACCATTCCTGTTGTTCTCGGTCTCACTGGATAACATAAGGGCTCTTGTATGTGAAGTTGCTTTCAGAGAACACCAAACAGCTGCAGAAAGGAAAGGTGTAGTAAATGTCCCTGTCCTTCTTATGCAGAGATATCAGCATGATTGCAGTGTGGTGAAATGGGACCTGCTTGTGCTGCAGGTGAGATGCTCCAGCTGCATTACCTGAGGCCACAGGGAATGTGTGGACCTGCAGTTCCTCTGCGTAACAATCTATGGTACATGAAGGATTCGTGTGTAAGGTCTGGTGCTTCAGGGTGGAATTGGTGGCCAGAGCCCTGTTTCATCCTGCAACTGCCAGTCTGCAGTACTGAATTGCAGTTTGTTGAACTGCTCTGAAGTTTGTGAGGTTCATTGCACAGAAGTCCAGATCCCATGACCAAAGGGAGGACTATTCCAAGTATATTGTATTTTTTTGTATCTAATTTTCCACATGAAACTAACCTTGCTTCCTCATTTGGCTTGGTTACAGTATTTATTACAATGACATTCCTCTTTCTCGTTTTTTTTCTACTGCTCTGATATTGAGGTTTAATATTTATCTTCTAATAGTTTCTGAGTAGCAGGGTGCTTGCATTACTGGCAGTGATGTATAGTTAATCCTGAGCACAGATAGCTGTGAGAGGTCCAGACGGACTCCAGCCCTCAGTGGCATGCTTGTGAGTGAGGAAATTAGCCTGGAAATTGCTGTTTGTTAAAATTGCTTCTGTGTTAATCTTGCTGTGATACCACAGCTTCTGGCAGTATGTGGGTTAGCATGATGCTTGTGGCTGAGAATGAGGGCAGGTTCTCACTTTAAAAGAGTCTCAGCAAAGACCTTGTCTTACACCTTTGCTCTGAGGAGGTTTACACTGAGGAATGTGGCCCATTTTTCAATTGCCAGGCCTATCTTCCAGGTGTTTTTTTATCCCCAATTGACCTTCTGGCCCACTTTCTAACACTGTGTGTTAAAAGGTGACCAACCTGTCATTCTTGGCATCAGGAGCAGAGTGTGTGTGCCTCAGGCTTGTTCCCTGGGGAGAGAGGTTAATTCTTTCATGATGCCCTTGGGACTGTCCCCCTCCCACCCCCTCCACACTGTACTGTGAGCTCCTTGTCCTGCTCTCCATCTTACACTCCTTGTTGTGGTTTTGTGCAGGTGCTTTGTAAAAGCACTTGCATTTCCCTATTGCTTCTTCTGCTGCTGAAACTAAGGCTTCAGAGACAACAGTAAGTCAGTGGTGGAGCAGGAAATGCAACCAGATCACAGAATTCCTCCTCCTCTGCTCCTTTAAATGAATCCATGCTCTTAGTTGTGGGATAAATGTTTGTTCTACTATGTTCTAACAAGACATCAGATTCAGATGCAAGAACAGAAAACAGCGGCAGGAGGATCTGGACTCCAGGGAAAGTATCTGTCCCTTTCTTTGGTGTTGGGAGGATGGGAACTGCCCTTGTGGATGAAAAGCTTCTCTGAAGGACACTGATCTTTGGCAAATGCCTGAACATCAAAGCTTGGGCAGTTCTGTTCTCTATGCAGTCAGAGGGCAAGAGGCCTCGCTGCTGAGTGCTCAGCACTGGACTTCTCCAAATTAAATGGGTGCCTTCTGCTGCATAAGCCCTATGTTGGCTCTTTGTGCCATGTAATTTATGGTTAGGCACCTTTCCCAAGAAATGCTCTCTTTAAAATTGTGGTTTTGTGCTGATGAGGCACTCATTTAGAATTGGATCTTGTGCTTATTGCCTCCTTGTGGCAAGTGCTCACCAGTGGGACCAGTTACTGTAGGGCAGTAGCTTCTGATCATCCCTTGGGCATTTAACCAAGTGGACAGTACCTGAGATATCATCTGAACATTTCCTGCTCTCTATGTGTGTCTTGGAGAGAAATTCTGGAGGCCATTAAGCTGGGTAATTTACATGCTTCTTGATCCTGTGCCTAGGGAAATATATTTCACAGGTAATTTCAAATCTCTTGGCGTGTGGAAGAAGTCATTATTCTGAACAGAAAGGGGCTGCTGATGTCACGGGCCCTATTGAGAGGACCACATTAGAGACTGGGATTTTTCTCTCTTACAGGAAAGCATCCAATGCATTCTATTCATGGAATGTTGGGATGTCAGGAGATTTTGAGTTTAGTGTCGGTGCTCATGTAGAAAAGCAGAAAAAAGAATTATTGTGTAATCCTCAATTCCATTTACGTGTGAGCATATTGTGTGTGAGGGCTGGGAGCAAACCTGCTCCGGGATACCCACAGGTGTGTGAATTTCCTGCTTTGGTGTTCCAGTGCTGTCTTCCAAGACATCAAAGTTAGCACCAGGAGACTGAGTTGCAGTTTTGACTCTGCTCCCAAAAGTCTGTCTGGGTTTGAGACTACTGCTTCACCTTTGCAGCTCTATTCTCCCCTCCTGAAAAAAGATGGAAAGTATTTTTTTGTTGGACATATTAGGAGGATTTGACAGTTTACTGTTGATCTTCCTTTCATGGGGTCCTCCAGGACAGGAGGTGAATTCTCTCCATTGTGAAAAGCTGGCTGTGGCTGGAGATGGGGAAACAGCCTGACAGATCAGCATCCTTTCCATGTACAGCAAACCCTGTAGCACCTTCTGAGTATTCCCAGTCTGGGTCAGGCACCTCCATTTATACAGATTCGTATCCTTTTCAGAGGAACAGACTTGTGTCATTGTTCAGAGTGATATGTAGATGATTTTTCCCTGTGGAGAGAGCAGTCTTTGTCCCAGTGGGATGGGGAGAAGAAGAGAGGAGGTGACCTGTGAAACCTGGCAGCTTCATCCCTATTGCTGTTGTGCTCTCTATGGTGCAGCAGTACTGGGACAAAACTGAACTGGGCTTCATGCTTCCATTCTGTCTGCTTCAGAGCTTGTCTGCATGCCACCTTACAGCAGGAAAGGTCTTACAAACAGCTTTTAGATGTGTATCACAAAGTAGTGAGGTAATGGCATAAAATGCAGTAAACTGCTATTTATTTTTTTTTAATGCTCTCCACCCCCACCCCTTTTTTCTTTTATTGCTGAAAGGGACCAATACAATGAAGAGCTTCTGCAAATGAAGGCAACTGCATTTGAAATAACAGGGTTCTGGGTGTTTGGCTGGTGAGAGATGCAATAAATGAGCATCGCTAAGTGCTTTATAATAACAATGATTACAGTGCTCTCTTAAGAGCCAGGAACTCTCAGGTAGGGGGATGGTGTGAAGAGGGCTTGTTTAAGGTGGGGAGTTTAACTAGATAGACATCGAGTGACAGTGATGCCCAGAAACCCCTGCAGAATGTTACATATGGTGCCGTGAGAGGCTACTCCAGAAACCCCAGGAGACTTGGACTGACATGGTTTGAGGCTTAAGCAATGACAATGGATGCCCCAAAATAGTTTCTTGTAGCAGGAGGTCTTTGTGGCAGAGTTTAATGACATCTTTCCTCGGTAAGGAGGGAAGCTGTTGACAGAAATTCAGCAGAGTTCTGACTAGTCAATAGTCTCCACCAAGCTCCTGGCTTGTCTTAAGTGATCAGATCAATCATTTGTGCTGAGTTTGTTTCTGATCAGCTGAAATCTGCCATGGCCAGGGTGGATGCTGGTAGCAGTCCTCTGGTGCCAAGTGGCTGGTAAGAGTTTACATTGTGCTGTTTGCAGTTTGGCCACCTTTGTTTCGTTGCAACTCTCCATAGTAGCGACTATTCTTGGCAATAGGAGCATCACAGGGTGGAGAGTCTTGAGTGAACAAGAGCAGGTTGAGAAGCTCTTTCATGCCAGGGGCTCCAGTCAATCCTTCATTTCCTGTTTTCCTGCTGCAGCATCACATCTCCCTCAACCTTTTGAGCAGCATGCTTAGGAAATGAGAGGTGACTACAATGTATATATTCAAAACTCAGTTCCACCCATCGAGATGTGGTACTTCTTTATCATGCTTTGCCCTGTATCTTGACCAGACCCTACAAAAATGGCCCAAACAAGGAGAACTGTTTGCTTTGTCCAGTATCACAGTGTTTGAGTAGCCAGGAGGTCGTGGTTATGAACTATCCTGGAGTCTTAGAAAAGACTGCATCAGCTTGGATGGTCCTACTGTTGCTCAGCAGTGATAAGAGGAGCACAGGGCAACTCATAGCATGTAATCATAAAGTTGTTTGCATATGCTTTAGTGGGTAGTGTTCTGGTGTCACAGTTCAGAAGCACTACCTGGACTGTCACCTTTCAGCCATCCAGCCTGATGTACTCAAATGACAGCTTCACTGTTTCTCCAGGCTGTGTAAAAAGCTCTCCCATCTCCAACCCCAGTACAGATCCTGTAAGTTGTGGCTGTTTTGTCTTCAGGGGTGGTTCAGCCTTCCATCTGGTGATGAGGATTTACTGGAATGAACAAGAAGATGCAACAAGCGATCTTACTTCTGTTGAGTTCCCAGGAGAGTCATGAATTATACACAGAATAAACAAATAACAGATATGTCTGTCATTATATCATAAAGGACTTTAATAATTCATGCAGCTTGCAAAATCCTTACTAAGACCTACCCTCTGTAACCTTATCTTTGCCATGGGGGATGGGATCTTTTCAGCCTCCACTCAGATTGCATCTGTAAAACAGGAGTCAGAGAGGAGGGAGGTTTTATCGTAAAACTTCATCTGTATAATGGGTTGCAAAGTGACGTGCAAGAGTTATCAGCCATTTGGTTCTCAAGGGGTGCTGAAAATGACAAGTGGCTGCATTGGGTGAAATTTATGCAGGTAGTGTGCTCCATAAAACTGACACCTATTCACTTATTTATTAATTCATTGTGTTTCAAGTCTAGATTTGTGACAGGCTTTGAGATAAGGAGCCCAGTTCTAATCCTGTGCGACGAGAGTGCGAAGATGGTGCAAAGGAGCTGTGGGCTTCTCTTGCTCCTGATGTGCATCAGCAGGTGTGCCATGGAAACAGAGTTCCCAGATGTAAACTGGGAGCAGAGTTTTCAAAAAAGCAGGGACCCTAAGGCATTGTATTAGGTTGGGCTTGAAGAAAAACCGTTCATTGTTTTGGGTAGGACACTGCTGGTATCCCCAGTGTTGCTCCAGTGCTGACAGCCATTGCCTTTGGCTTGTTTTGTTTGTTACAGTCCTGGAGTTAGGTACTGGGTTCAAGGCTGGAAGGGCCTTTTGGCAAAGGGCTATCCTCTGCCCTGTGGTCTGCAAAAAATACTTGCTGTGCTTGCTGTGCCATTTGTTCTTTTCATTGCTGTATCAGTGAGAGGTTGTGCATGTGTTTGGTCAGAAGAAATCGGTGCCTGTGTGGGGCCTTTTACAGCACTGCCAGGCAAATGTACCAGCTCACACATTCAGTGGCTTCTTCCTTTGTCTGTGGGCAAATTATCCACCAACAGACTGAGATTTTCCTCAAATCTACTCCTAGACTTTAAATTATTCACTGCATTATCCTTTGGCCTCCAGCTCCTTTGCATATCAAATACTCCAAATCAGCTTTTTGTAAAGTTTGAAATTCAAGATATTTCGACTGGACACGCAGCTCTCAAAGAATAGTTATTGTGGCTCTTTGTCATACTGGGAGGGCATTTCAAGTGGAGTCCTGCAGGGATCTGCCCTGGACCTGCTTTTATTCAATAGTTTCATTAATAACTTAAGCAATGGAATGGGAAATATGCTTATAAAATTTGCAGGTGACACTGAGCTAGGAGGGGTTGGATGTACTTTGAAAGGCATTACCAGAATTCAAAATGATCTAGAAAAATTGAACGGCGAGCTGGATGTCAGCAAAATGAAATTCAGTGAAAACAAATGCAAAGTACTGCACTTATGAGGGAGAAATGAAATGTATAAATACAGAATAAAGAACATCCTTCTGGGTAGCAGCATGGCACAAAAGATCTTGAGAGTTATTGTGGATCACTTTGAGTCAACAAAGTGCTGTTATAGCAGAAGGGCACATTTATTCTGCAGTGTTCAGTAGGTTCTTGGACAAGACTGGGGAAGTGATGTCTTCTTTCTCATACAGCACTGGGTTTGGCTTCTGTTGGAGTACCTGACCTCACTTTTTGGCACAAGCCTTTGGAGATACAGGCAAACTGTAGAGAATCCAGAGCAGGGCAACAAAAAGAATGAAATATTTAGAAAACAGTGCAAAATAGAGAAAGCTGTGAAAAGCTGAGTTTGCCTTTCTATTTATTTTACTACTCAAAAGGATGCAACAGAATAATGATCTTCCAGTTCTTAGGAACTTGTAAGATTTTTTCTGTTTCAGGAGTAGGTGGGATATGTGGAAAGAGGGAATTGAGATTTAGGGTGAATAAGAAGGGAACTTTTTTACCACATGCTGAAAAGTTGAACTAGGAAGAGGCACTGTGGGGATCTTGGGTTCACCTTCAGCAGAGAATTTAAAGAACAGATTAGACAACACTTCATGCAGAGGGTTCAGGTACTTAGATGTCTGAATGCAAGTAATGGTGGAAGAGGAGTTCCTGAAACCCCTGCCATCCTGCATGTCTGTGACTGACTGAACAGCTACTGCCTGTTCTGTTCTCAGGTGGAGTTAGACATTGAATGGGTAATGCTTCTGGGTTTTGATAGAGAAATCATATTTAAGGAACAATTTTCCTATTGTCCTAAATGTCGTTGGTGATAAGTTGATGGTTACTGTTGGTTTGCTCACAGCTACCTAAGGAAATATTTGTGCTTAAGAGCTGTTAATGAAACACAATTTTTTTTTGTGTAATTTTCCCCTCAGACTTATTTTCTCCTCACTCAGCTTTATCTATCCCAGAGGTTGAGAAAACTCCACAGTTACCCTTTTTATTATATTTTTATACTTGTTGGGATGTCAAACTAGGATCAAGATGGATCTGGTAGGGAGTTTGATACTTGGGGTTTTTTTAGGTGCAGTTTTTTGCAAGACATACCCTGCTGCAAAAATTGAAAAGATAAGCAGAAGATAGGACACAGAAACCAGAAAGTTAGTGTTTGAATTGAGAACAAAATAATATCTAGTGAAAGAGGTGACTATCCCTTTTCTGTCTCTTAAAAGATTTTCCTAAGGATATAGTTCTACTATTAATTTGTCCTGTCCTTCCCCCCTATAATAATGTCAAAGATGCTTTCTTATTACAGGGAAGACCAGATGGTAGAGGTGAATAATATCTTGATAAATATTAAGAAAAGACTAGTCCAGCAGGCAATTTTTCCCACCCTTCCTTTATATAAACACCTGAACTCATACTTTAAATTAAAACACAGTCATAAAATGACAATGTGGTAGGCTTGATAATGTCTGGAAGCAGGGTCAGTAAGTTATTTGGAAGGAAACAGGTGTTCTCACTAAGCTGTGTCTTTAGGGTAAAATAAAAAGGCAACTTGTTTTTCCTTGATGGGTAAATATTGGCTCACGTGGGGTTTTTACAGCCTAGGTATGTAAGAGAGCTCAGAGGGGGCGTATCCTGCACACACACACGTGCACATGTGTGCACTGACACACACTATTACAGCTCAAGGATTAAGCATCTTGAAGGAATAAGCCAATTATAAGAAGTTCCTGCACAGCAAAAATTAGACAACACAGTAATTAATAACCTTATTAAATAGCAATATTTGGGCACTGAACCAAAGCGTATGAATCAGGGTGAAGCATTCTTGGCTGAACACACTGCGTGAAGTGTAGACACTTGTTCAGAACACACTCTCTGCAGAACCCAATAAGCTTTGGGGCTTAAGTAGATCCACTTAGCAAGTAGTTTCTCTTCTTGTGCTTTTATGTTTCTGGGACTCTCTCTTATTTTTGGGGCCAGGAAGGCAGCGAAAAGAAAAGGACCAAATCTCCTGTTTAATTTTTTTTTCTAACATCCTCTTCTGTTCATGGCCAAACAAGCACTCTCCTAAGTCTTCTTTTAAGGAGAAAAAATGTCCTCAAGCAGAAAACTAATTTTCTTTCCTCTTGCTTCTCTTTTCCCAGTGCTTTTGTGAGAGGTGCTTTGCAGTGGGGCTTATATTCATTAGTGGTTTGTGTAACTGCCTTGCCCACCCCTAGGTTAGCCACGAGGAGGTGTCACTGCAGCCTGTGAGGGGTCTGTCCCATGTACCCAGAGCCACCAAAGCACAGAGTGACCTTGGGCTGAGCTGCTGTGGCGTGTCCCTGGTGCTGGCTACAGGCTGGCAGTGCATGGCTTTCACTGGTGGCTTCTCTGTGAGTGTCTCTAGTTTCTGTATAGAAGACCAGGAGAAGAAGATCAGGCTGCCATCTGATGTGTGCACAAGTGTGGGAGGATGTGGGCCATGCACAGCGTGTCTCCTGTCTTTCCAGGCAATTATAATTTTCTTCTGAAGCTACACAGCTGGAGCAGTAGTGTAGCCTCAGACACCAACATGGGTGTGCATGGAAATCTCTGCAACTGCTTGGGTGACCTGAAGCATGGAACATGCCCTAATCCTAAAAAAGGGCTGCTGTGATCAGTGGCAAGGCACAGGTGCCCAGTTAGCAGGAGTGGGACACATGGGATGCTTTGCTTCTTGGCCCCAGCTGCAGTAGCAGTGGTTTGCCTCCTGATGTTCTGCTTGACACAGTAAATAGTTTTGGGTATCTGCTTCTTTTTTAAAGCCTACTTCATATCATCTTTAAGAAAAATCAAATATGCAAATTATGTAATCAATTAACATTTTTGTAATTTTCTTTGGAGAGGCAGTGATAAATTATGGTGTGTTTCCAGAAGTCAGTTACCTCCTTTGCATGTTGCATTGGAGGCTGTAATATATACAGGTAAAGCAAACAACCATTTTTTCAATACTAAAGATTTTTTATGGATATCCTGAATGTGTATATGACAGTTGTAGAGTTGTTGGGTTGGGAGAGTCCAATGGACACTCCTCAGCAAGGGGAGAGCCAGCTGAGACAAGTGAGATGTGCTGGGATGTCACTGCTGGGGCAGTGGGGCTGCCAGGCTCCTTCCATGCAGTTCCTGCAGGCACACAGCTATTAAGTGCCATCACAAATTCTTGAGCTCCAAGGTTTTCTCCTGACCCGTGTTTTCTCATTCCAATGGACGCCAAAGTGGTGCTTGGTTTTAGGAGGGGACTACACATGGCTCATAAAGGAGCCTGGTGCCTTTCTGTGAGCACCACCACAGGCTTCCCAGCCAGTGCATCAGCTGTGTTCTTTATGCTTTATTTGTAAATGACATTTCACAAGAGCAGCAGGGCACTCCTGGCAGCATGTTTGGAGGAGTTATCGCTCCTCAAGCCCTGTAACGCACCTGAGGCGTGCACTAATGGCCCAGGAATGTAATGACTGTCATGTCTTATTGCTTACAGCTTCCACAGAAGTCCTGCTGCACACAGAAATCTCCATGTTCATCATGGGCTAGCAGTTTCTTTACCCTCTGCAGCCTTGCTACGGTCATCTTAGATAAAATTTTAAGTACTTTTTTTTTTTTTTAGTGGTAACTTTCAACCCAGTATATGGCAACTGAGATAAATCCTCCAAATTTTGGGATGTGGCCCACTCCGCAGATTTCTGTGTTAGGTATTACCAGGGTAGAGGGATATAGTAACAGGTCAGACAACAGTTCTGCCAGTGCTTTGATGTGGGTGAGGGATGTGCTGGGTATAAAAAAGAATTTTTACTAGCACTGGCTAGTAAAAGCTCTTGGATAGTCATATTACATAAAAAAAAGAAGCTGCTTCTGCTATTACTTTTTTTTAATCTAGAAACCTATTGTTTCTAGGTTATACCAAATTGCTGTCCTTTTTATTTCATAATGTAATACATGTATTTATTTATTTTTAATATTGATGTCACAAGGCTTAGCTGCACTCATCGCAAAACTGGTCTGTAAGACTGAGAGTCTGGTATCATAAGACTGCACAATTAAAGGGAATTGCAGCTTTTTTCATGAATGAAAAACCCAGTGACTTTTCTCTAAAATAGTAGTACTTCTTGGGGTGGAGGTAGGGGGTGGAATAAGTTAAAAAAACTTTTTTAAACGAATCTACTGACTAAATTTAAATTAATTGTAAATCCCAGCTCAACTGAGCACTCAGTGTCTCTTTTGCATATGCCAACAGAGTAATATTGATGCCTCTGTCTTCTTCTCTAACTAATCCTTTCTGAAGGCTTGGCCATACCTGACATTTAAGCGGATATGAGCAGTTGTTAATGTTGATGGATACAGCTCAAGATGGGAGGTAATCTTCCCTTGCTGTGGTGGTGTTAAGTGTTCCTGGTGAGAGCTGACACAGGCAGGTGTCACTGAAATCGAGGATCTTGTACAGAGCTGGAAGTTAAGGAAAAGTGTCAGCTCCATAAGTGCTCAGTGGGGTTTCTCACACCTGTGGCTGAGTACGAGCATATAATTGATTTTTTTCAGTTCACTGGACAAACTGGAGGAGGGGAAAAATAAATTCAGTTTTGGTTTTTCACAGCTTTTTTTTTTTTTAAATGAATGTCTTGTAAAAACAGCTACGTTTTGGTGAAAATGCTTCAGAAGATTTGTGGGTAATTTTCATACTCAGGGTAACCTGAATATACCTTTGATAAAATGTTTGACTGGAAAAGGAAATGAAACAAAACCCCTCAAACCCAATCCCCCTGAGCTCTGTCTGTGACCTGGTACTTTCACACTGGCAGCCCCACTGAAGGCTTTGCTCTCCCTCCTCTGTCAGAATAGGGGTCTGCTGATATCTTCACTCCTCTCATTTCCTCAATTTCTCCTCCCCAGCCATGCTTCCAGAGGACAAGAGGCAGCGTTGCCTCTGTGGGAAGATGGGAAATAGCATAAGTGACATTGGTTAATACATAAGTTACATGAGAAATAGCATAAGTTACATTGGAAAACTGAGAAGGCTTGATGTGCACAATTAAATCTTGTTTTCATCCCCAGCCTTGTATGTTATTAACTGGCATGAATTTGGTCTGAGTAACACACCTCTGCCCACCAGCCCTTCCCTCTGTCCTGCTGGTCCCTCACCCCTCAAAAGTGATGCTTCAGCTCTACTCTGCCCCTCAGCTCAGGGCATCTTTCTGCTTTGATAATTCTGCCCAGCTTTTGGGCTGTGTTACGTAATTCAGAGTCCTCCAGTGCTCAGCTGAAAAATAGTTGGGTTTCTTTGCTCCTTGATCTCTGGGAGAGCCTCTCCATGGATTGGGGGTTCAGGAGAGGGGACTGTGTGTGGGCTACCTGGGGTATGTCTCTTTGCATGAAGAATGAAATAATTCAGTGAGCCTAATGAAAGTGCAACCTCCTTGAGCTGGTTTGCTCCCTCCCACCAGCACTTTGCCCTGCCTTACCTTCTACTCCTTCTGCTCCTTCCCTCCTTTCTGTGGCATACACTGAGAGAGAAATGTTGCTGTGAAAAAAGCACTGAAGGCAGTGCCAAGTGGTGCAGAGGCAATCGAGTGTTGCTTTTCCAGGTCAGACAGGAGATTTGACATTTGCCTGGGCAGCAGCTGAAGCCAGGAAATCTCATTAAAAGAAGGAGAATTATCAAGTTCTGTGGATTTAGCAGAGGGTTTATTTGTTGTTGTTTTGAACTCGGTGTTATTGCTGTAAGCAGGAATCTGCTTGGCTGTCTATGGAAGCGTGTTGTGCTTGTTGGAAGGCCTGGCAGCTCCCTCTCCATCCAGGGCTCAGGATGAAGGAGATGCCATGGCAGCTCCCAGCCCTTCCTGCTGTCCTGGGAGGCAGCTCTGCCCACAGAGGGCCTGGCAGAGTCCCTGCCTGGCACAGGTTGGGCTCTGCTGAAGGTGCAGAGCAGCTGAGTCCTTGGGCACTCGCTGCTCTGTGCTTGGCCCCTGCCTGTGCCCAGGTCTCTCCCGTGGTGCTGCAGTGATAATCCATTGCTGCAGTAGGACAAGACACCTTTGGCCCTGCCGTGGCTCAGGCTTTGCTCTCTGCCACAGAGCCCTGCTGAAGCAATAAAGCTGTTTTTTGTGCTCCGCAGCACTTCGACCTTGTTAATCACTCTGGGCTTAAATAATTATCTACCACAGATGTTTATATAAGGAGAAAATAAAGCCTCAAGCCTTATGCTTCTTTCTCCCCTCTTCTCTCTGTGGTGCCTCGTGCATAAATTTTGAAGTCTTGAAGTTTATAACCTGCCCCAGCTGTAATTCTCAAAGCTGCGTTCCTGGTCCTCTGCCCTGCACTCGGTGCTGCAGAGAGAGAGCAGTGAACTTAGCTGAGGCACAGATTTCTTCCCTCTCCCTTCAGTCCCCTGCTTATCTACTCAGTGTCAGGGCTCTGACTCTTTCTCTCTCTTTCTCTCCCTTTCTCCTTCTCTCTTTCTCTCCATCTCTTGCAGTATGCAGTACTGGGCCAGGAGGCTGGAGCAGGAGATTGATGGAGTGATGAGGATATTTGGTGGAGTCCAGCAGCTCAGAAAGGTAAGCTGTCCTTCTTTTACCTGTGCTGCCTTTCTTGTGGCAGTCAATGTTGTCATCTGCAGAAATCACCTGTGTGAACACTTGCACTCAAGTCACCCTCTCAGCTCACTCCATGTGCAGGGTCATGGCTGGCTGTGCTTCTGGTTCCTGGGCAATCAGATGCATTTATCAGGTGTGTGGGAGTGAGTGTAGTTTGTATCTGTCTCTGGGGCTGCATGTCACTGCTATCTGAGCATGCATTTCTGGGGTTTTTCCTATATGACACACTAAAAAATATTAAATTCAACTAACCTTTCCTCCAGAGACTGAAGGTAGTTTAATTTGTGTTTTAAATTTAAACTTGTGTTGACAAAGCAGGAAATGTTGAAAGGATAATTTCGCTGGCCATTGGAAGCTCCTTGTTTTTAAATATACATTGCAGGTAAAACTGTCATTGTTGTTTGGCTACTGTTTCCAAGTGCCAGAAAACAGTATTCGCTTACTGATGCTGGCATCTGCCTCCTGCTCCCTGAATTAACCAGGATGCAGAGGCTGCAGAAGCCGGACCTGCTCTTCTCCTGGCAGCAGTGTTCTGGGTTGGGTTAGGGCAGTTACAGAACAGCTTCATTGGGGTTTATTAGGTTTGGGATCAAACAGCCTTTGAAAGCTTCCCTGTTTCCCTTTCCCCATAAATCCCTGTTTCTCCTTGCTCACACTCGTGTGCTGACTAGCTGGTTTGAATTTGAGCAATTTGGAATAACAATTACGGTGTTAATCTAAAGAAAACAGGCTTCTCTAGAATGATAAATGTGTTAGCCCAGAAAAAAAGCATGGGTGTATTTGTGTTTTCTGGTGACAGTAACATGTTCTTCTCAGATGCCAATACTTTATGGGACTCCTACTGTCTGTCTTGCACTAGTAGCTATATTGGCTTGAACAGAACTGCTGATATTTTATACTGCTGGTTGTAATCCATTGTTTAAACACAGAGGTCACACTATTTTCACCTAAATGCATTTTGAAATCAGTTTACCTGAAGGCTTGCAAAACTCTTCATGGTTCATCCATTCATTTGTGTTCATATTTGAGCTCTAGAATGGTGTGTCTGGGCTTTGTGTACATTCATTTCAACTGAACTTCAAGTGGATTTCATGTGCAGCGTGAAAAGCATATACACCCACTTGGGTTTCAACAGATATTTCTGAAATTAGCCATGCATTTGTGCAATGCAGTTTTGCATGTTGGCAGGGTCTCAGAGCTGGGAGTATTTTCCAGGCAATAGAATGGTGCAGCAGCTAGCATTCTCTTCAGCAGAGCACAGTCATAAAAAACAAAAGGATTGCTACTACATTTTTTGTCCATGTCTTCTCTTACAATTAATTCTTTTTAGCTTTGATTTTACTCCTTTGCATGTTAAATAGGTATATCATGTAATTTTTTAATGCCATAATTAAAGAGAAATTACACCTCCAATTTGTCAGCACTTGACTCCTATTGGCCAGTCAGTCAATTACAGGTAAGAGAGCTTCCCACTTTTCCTCTTTAATTCTTCTGGTAAAACCTAATGCAGCACTTCAATAGATTAATACTGGATAAACTGACTACAGAGGGATTGAAGGGGGTTTTTTGAAATGTGTTTTGGAATTTTCTTGTGAAGGGAGGAAGCTAATTATTGTATCTAGTAAATGCAGAAACCAGCTGAAGCCAAGAAATGAGCTGCACTGTGCAGCTGTTCGAGCACCAGAAAGGGCTGGTGGAGGCTGTCTGCTGATCTCTAGGGGAGAACTTGGGATGTGGAGTTCAGGTTTGATTCACAGATGCAATATTAAGTGGAATATACTTCAGAACCACATTTCTTGCTAGTGCACACTAGCACAGCTTAAATGATGGAAAATGGCATGGAGTGCTTCACCCTCAAAAACTCAGAGCTGTACCTGCAGGGAGTCCTTACCCACCAGCTGCTCACAGGTTCATCAGGGTTACAGTATGGGAGCTGTCTAATGTCACAAAGTGGCACTGTTACCTACTTGGAGACATGGATTTAAAAAGTTAAATTTAAAAAAGTCCACATTCTGTTGCAACCACACTCAAAATTTAGAAGGCAACCAGGCACAGGGGGAAGGAAGAGCCCCTGAGGAGCTGTGGGAGCTGAAACATCATGTAGCTAGAAGCTAATTCCACCCACTGGGATTTCACAGGAAGGCTGATCATTAAGCAAGAGCAGAGACCCATGTGGGGTGGGAAGGATATAGAAAAATGAGGCAAGTAGAGCCTGTTTTTTTCTAGAAGTTGCTGATGTTCTTTGGGCTTGCCATGTTGGCCTGGGACATGTCTGCAGAGGGCATTTCTGGTTCATTGTGACTCCTACAGTGATGTTGGAAAAGTGCTCCTGTGGAGGGGAAAATGCTCCAGTGTCACCTAAGACAGAACTGGTCCTTCTGAACTTGGCAGGGTCTGTTGTGAGGTGGTGGGTTCCACTGCCAGCTCTCATGGCATATGAAGCTGTAAGCACTGGAGGTGGATCCATGCCAGAAATGGATCTTCCCTTTCCAGGCCTGACTACCAAAGTGACAAACCAAATAATAATAAAAAAATACCCTCCTCTGAGATTTGCCTGGTTTACTTAATTTTTTTCCTTGGGTTGCTGTGAAAGATGAAGATCTGTTCTTTGGTTATTGCCTGAAATCATAACAGTTATGGCATATGAAGCATGAAATTTATTGTCAGAAATATGGTGTCCAGAAACATAATGGTCCTGAATATTTTATCTTCTTGGAGTGCTGCCCACTCCAGAAAGATTTTTGTTTTAACTCTTCAGTCATTTCCTTGAGATGGGGTACTAAACATTAAATGCCCCTGGTTCTGTCCTGTCCTGCCAGGTGGACAGGCAATGCCCTGGAGAGATTTTGCAAGCTGGTACCATGCAGATGCTCCTTTGCACAAGGGGACCATTTTTCTGGAGCAATTCCAGGAGGGTGAGAAGCTCTGAGATGTAAAGGGGAGTCATGCCAAGGGCTCTTCTTTCAGCTGTGAGGTACCACCTTGCTTCTCTCCTGATGTCCAGACCTTGAAAACACTGAAGTGCCAATGTCCCCATTAGACAGACAGACTGGCTGTGGTGTGGCACCCATGTGACTGAACATTGTGGGCTTGGGGTTGTGTGGAGGACCATGGCCTTGCTGAGATGATTCGTGGCCTGGTGAAGTCAGTGTTCAACCCTCGGGGTGCCTGTGGTGCAGCATTCTGTTGGCTGGCTGGTTCCTCCAGGCATGCCTCGAAACAAATCCCAGCACTTGGATAAGGGCACGTTGCTTTGCCTGCCTGTCCTTGCCTCCCTCGCAGCTCACCACAGATAATTGAGAGCACAAATCATTGCTGATTTAGCTCAGACTGGCACGATGATATGTGGGACCCTATAATGCTGGCTGAATAGATTGACATTCTTAAAATAATTATTTCTAGAATAAGTAATATTATCCTAAAAATACAGCTCTCTGATTTCCGTTTTTTTTCCCCTGTTAGCAACTTCTTTGTGGCTACAGGGGACTCTTCACTTTGCAGAACAAAAACATATTTTGTTTTGACATTTTTTTCTTCACCACACTACATTTCTATTTCTTCTAGTGTTTTGGCACAACTAAAAGTTATTGATTTTAGTAAAAAACGAATTAATATTTTGTGTTTCCAGCCTAGACGCTGCAAAACCTGTTCCAGGGTAGACTGTACTCAAGAGATTTCCCTGCATGCTGGTGCCCCGTCCCAGCCTCCCCGCGTCCTGCTGTGCTGGCACTGGTGGCAGCACCGGTGACAGCAGAGCTGTGTGTGCTGCTGGCTTTTGTGCTTCACTGAACAGCTCCCCTGGATGTTGTGTTAAAACTCCTTTTTCTGGATAGCTGGGCTGAGGTTCAAATCTGCCCTGGCTTGTTACCTTAAATTGTGTTTGATCCTGTGTCTCCTGAGGTGAACAGGGAGCTGGTCAGAACATCCCCACCCCCTCCTCTCGTACCTCTTATCCCTGGCTGCCTCCAGTGGCCTTGTTTCCTCGCTGGCAGCTACTGAGGAAGCCAAAGCCTTTCAAATGAGAGGGGGAAGACCTAAGAGATGTAAATGCTGAGCCCCCTTTCCTGCTCTTCCTTTCTCTCTTCCCTCTGGTTGTTCTTCCTGAGGACTGTTTCCATAGCAGGATAAAATTCTCTCCTGGAGATGCCATGCCCTGCCACAGACAGGCTTTAGTGGGGGCAGCAGAGCTGGACCTGAGCTGCACCTGCCTCTCCTCTCCAGACTGTCAAGCTGCTTTTGTACCCTCTTCCCTTTCCTCTGGGCAGCCAAGGGAAGTCGAGAGTGTCTGAGTCTGCCTTGTTGGTGTATGACTGGGAGATAAGGATTCTGCTGGCCTTGGTGATGGGGAACCACTCAGTCTGTCAGGGGTGAGATGGCCCCAAATCTGAGCCCAGGGTGGGATGTGGGGAGCAGCGTGCTGGCTGAGCTGGGCAGGCAGAGCTCTGCCTGAGCTGTGCTTGCTCCTCAACATGTGCGACTGCACAGAAAGGAGGATGGGCCCAAGGGGAAAGGGAGACTCGTGCTGTGCCCTTTGGGATGCAGCCCCCCAGGGAGTCTGCTGCACAGCAGACGTGGCTCAGCTTGGTCCTTGTAATCAGTATCTGGTTTTACTTTGGTGGATTTTCATGTCTGTCTTCTTGCTTGTTATCTTGTACTTTGTTTTGCCAGTTTGGTATCTCTGCTTGGCAGAAGTGCTGCAGTTCATTCCTCTGGGTTTTCCTGACAGGGAAGGACCCTGCTGGCCAGGGCTTGGGGCAGAGTGACCAGGGTGTGTGCAGGTGTCCCCACCTTTGTCTGCCTCAGCCTGCCTGTCCCTTCTGCTCAGTGCTGCTTCTCTGATATGTCCCCTCTTGTTTTCAAAGCATGGCCATGCTTTAGTTGAGGCAGCTGCAGGTGAGGAACTGTGATTGAGCACAAACAAGGACGTGAATTTTAAAAATCTAGTATACTAGCAGAGTTTTGCCTTGGGTCTGAAGAGCTGAAGTGGCACCTGCCTTGTGTAGAGCTGCAGTCACCAGCACCCCTCCTGTGCCGGGGTCTCTGCAGTAGCGAGTGTTTCACGTGGCTCTGTGAGTGCATCCCTTACAAAACTGCTGGTACAGAGCTAGAGCCTCTTTAATGCCAGCACCAGGAGGTGAGGCATGTTCTTATCAAAGGAGCTGTCAAGGTTTTCTCTTCAACTTTTTTGATCTTGGGTAACTACTGGAATAATAATAAGTTAGCCTAAATCTCCCAAGTAACTGTGGTATTACATGATGTTTAATTTGTTCTTTTGTTTTTTCTGGGTGTAGAAACACTCAGCTGGTCATTCAGTAGGGCTGGAGAACCTGAGAAGTGTTAATAGAATTTTAAATGAAGGATGCAAGAGAATCACACCCTGCACAATGTTCTGGACACAGTGTCTGGGAAGCCTGTCTGCTTCCAAAGGGCTCTGTCAAATGGGTTGGGCATGCACAGAAACACAGTGATGTGGTCCTAATTCCCAGCATGGCAGAGTTGGGAATAAGATCCTAATCTTCTGATATTCAATCCAGTACTATCCTCAAAACACCACAGCAGAATTCATCTGGCCTTTTCCTTCTGAGGTCTCAGCCCCAGCTCCCAGAGTGGGAGACGAGTGATGCCCAGTGGCTGCGCTGTGCTCAACAGAATTGAGAGGAATTTCAGCCCAAAGCTTGGGCAACACACAAAGCCAGCTTCTTATGCTACAGCAGCTCTGAATGCCTGCCCTCTTCCAGATGCTGCCAGGGAGAAAGGACCTTACTGAGTTTTCCAACAGCTAATGCCCCATCTGGGGACTGCCCAGGAGCACGGGCTCTGTACCCCAGGGAGATGATGCCTAGCTCCAAGCCTTTGGTTCCCAAGCTCATGCATAATCTGTCTGATCCTTGCTTTCCTCTCCTCTTTTCCCTCCCCCTCTCCTAGCAGCAAGCACACAGCCTGCTTCCGCACACCATCGCTGTGCCCTCCCCTGCTCCTCATGTTTGATAAGAGGAAGTGTGCGATGCCAGATAAACACATTCCTGTTCCAAACTGCTTGGGTTTATTTTAATCTGCCTGGGCCGTTCAGCAGCCTCAGCACTCTGTTCAGCACTGAGTGCAAAGCCAACACTGTATTACTAAGGAGGAGCATTTAAACGTCCTTAGGCTTGCAGCAGCTTGATTGGGAAGGAGGGATCCTCTGGCACCCCCTGCTTGGGCCAGTGTGTGCCATCGTTAGCCTCCTTACACCCATCATCTCACTTCTCACTCTTTCCCTCTACTAGAACCATATTGCATCCGTACTGCGAGATGTCAGGGAAACATATGCTCCAGCTTTTAGTACATTTGCATAATTAGAGTAATGTGTATGAATAATTTATAGCTGTATGTGGCTGCTCGGTGTGTGACGTTAGCACCCCTCACTAAATCCTTTCCAGTGGGTGGTGCAGATCCTGCACCAGAGCCATTGTGCCGATGCAGTGCAGCCTGTTGGCAGATGCAGGGGCCCTGCTCTGAGACATCAGGGTGTGCATATCTCTCTGTATGTGCTTGTGTCTGTGTGTGTATATAGTGCAGAAGGATGGGCTTTAATAGTTCTAGGGGAAGAGCAGACTGGAAGTCTCAGAGGCTAAAATGCCTTAGACTCTTAGGCTCAATACTTGTTCCATTTACGCAGAAGCTGCGAATGAAAATGTTCTGCAACATTTGAAAGCTGAGGCAGGGATTTTTCCAGCAGGACTCAGGTGTGACTAGTTTGTGCGCCAGGATTATGTTGGGGGGTTTTTTATTACTTTTTCAGATCATAAAACTTAGCAGCTTGCAGGGGAGAGGGATAAACATGCCTGCACCATGTCACAGAGCCTGATCTCAGTCAGATGGTCAATAAATAGTAGCAAATAATTGCCTGGATGCTGTCTCACTACTTACCAGCTCTTTAATGTGCAAGTTCTCATGCTGGAAAGCCCAGAGTGCCAGGTAGGTGTTCTAAAGGAGTGATCTGAGTGGCTGAATCCTGGTATTTATGGTCCAGTTAATTTTAGCTGAAACTATATTTGGTCCTTTCCAAATGTTTGTGAGCCTTAGCTGGAAAGCGCTGTGTAAACTGGAATGAAGTGCAGGCATCCACAGTTACTGACCCATTAGGATTATCCACTGGGAAACTGAGGCAGGTGGTTAAGCTGAGCAGGTCTGCAGAACCAAGGTATGGTGCAGCCTGGACTGTTCTCCATCGTGAGTACAGCCAGCAGGTCCATAGTGGAGGGTGTTTAGAAGAGTAACAGGCAGAGTAATAGTCCTTAAAGCCCTTCCTTTGAACCTTTCCACTTCACAAAATTACTTTGTAAAGATAATACACTTGCAGGCAGTTGGTGAGCTTGCAAAGTCAGAGGGGATTGCTGTTGAGTTTTATGGAGTAATTTCTGATTTATATTGCTGTCAGTGACAAGTTAAATGAGCTCAGCATTCAACAGAGTGATGTTCAGGTGTGTGCATCTCCTGAGTGCACTGCTTTGCGTTTCACGTCCAAAAATGTAGCTGATATATCCAGCCAGTCAACAACCATGTTTGTAAAATCCTCATGAATATTCAGTGAAACTCTTTGAATTGATGCTGTTGCCATTACACAGCCATATGAATCCATGGGAAAGATGAGACCTTGGCTGATGTTTCTGGAAGCCTCTCTCATCCAGCTTGCCCTGCCCTTGACTGAAGGAGCCTGTGTGGTCCCCATATTCATTCCAGCTGAAGTTGTTAACTTCAGGCTGTGTTTAAAAATAAAGCAAGGCAAAATTCATACCAACTCTGCCTGAATGCAGCATGAATAATTAGGTGGAGATCATTAAAGTTTCCCTTCTTAAAAACATACATAGATTATTCTTTAATGGAAAGTTAATTGTTTTATTATTCTCTCCAGATGGTTCTTTTCCTTTACATTCACAGGGGAATTGATATAGCCTGAAATTCAGTCTCCTGTGAGCAGAACTGATAACCAAAAATGCAACTCTATCACTGATTAAGATACAAAATACAGAAAATAGGTATCTGTTTTTCATCATAGTTTCAGATTTTTCCCATTCTATGTATTTAAATATTATTTATGGGCTTTAAGTGCCCCTTCAACTTGAAATGCTGCAGGCTGGGGAGATGGCATTTCTCTTTCAGTTTGTCAAGCAAGCACTAGGTGCTGGATACTACTGGATCCTGCCGTTCTTGTGGATGATCTATCACTTCCATTCATCACTGGACTGCAGAGGAGTGAAATATGCAGTTATACTTGAAAGGTTTAAAGAAGAAAACTGTCGTTAGATACTTGAGGTTACTGTGTGGAGGAAGCAGTGAGATGTGTCACATCTCCTTTGTTTGGTATGTAGAAATGCAGGAGGGCTTGGGCACTAGGGGAGGCCAGGGAGGAGGTGACTTCTCAAGAGCGCAGTTGTTGTTGTTATGTTCCAGCGTGGCTTCAGCCTGGTAAATGGCAGTGGGCACTTTGCATGTTAAGTGAGCGTGTTTATCGTGCCTCATTACTGCACATCACCTCTGACATCTCAAGTGAATAACCTGAATGGGCCCCTTGCTTCAAACACCCACCCCTGCCAACCTCTTGGCCTGCAATGATGCTGCCAGTTTTATAGGTACTTATTTCCTTTTAATTATTTTGAGTTAAGATATCATTGTAAGGGAGGGAGAGAGAGTGGAGTCTGTTATTAGATCAGTCTTGCCTTCCTTGTAAGCAGATCAACTGGACTTCAGCACTGGAGAGCTTTGCTTAAAGACTGAGAATCTGTGCTCTGGTTAAAGCTGTAGTTTGCTGTTGCTTTACTGAAAGAGATGGCTCTGCTTTTGGAGGAACTGCCTCTTGAGAGACTCCACATCCTGGTAACCATCAGGGATCTGTAGCTTTCCAACACTTCTATCCTTTGCATCTTATTTTGACAATTCTGCATACAATGAGCTTGAAAACTCCACACTCTTTTATGTCTTAGGGATAAACCAGGTTCTCTCATGATTTGGGAGGTCATATCCAGAGCAGAAGGAAGGAAGGTGAAAAGGCCAAGGAAGAAACGTAGCCGGAGGGTGATGCTAATGGTTATGGATTCTCCTTCCTCTTCTGTTCCTCCTCGGCTGATCAATGCCAACTGATATATATGGGGCATTCCCTCTTCATTTTGATATATTTTGGATGATTTCTCTGTTTCATTATTTTAGATTTATATTTGGGCTTGCTCGTTGTGATTCAGTTATTCACTGAGCTTGAGATTTTATTGACTTTTCTCCCTTTTCTAACTGACCTTTTACACCTGGAGGCATCCAAGACAGATTTAGTATGTGTTTGTTCAGCACCTACTATAACCAATGGTGTCATGCTTTTTGGACACTGACCATAGTATAAATATTAAATAGTAAGTAAGAGCACTGAGAAAAATCCTGCCTGAATGAAACATGAGATTTACTGATGCGAAGAGATGCTGGGAATGAGAGGCATGGCTATTTCTATCAGGGCAGTCTCCTAAATGCCTGGCTGATGTGGCTTGGACTGGTGGCAGGATCTAAATGTCTGCTTGTGTCAGGAGCCACTCTAGGAATTGTTTAAGCAGTAGCATTAGTTATCATCTGCTGGATGCCCAAGCAAAGCCTTTGCTTGTAGCTAGGAGGCAGGGAGCAGATTTTCAATTCCCTGCTGTGACTGTAAGGCCAGGTAAATAGAGAAGAAGGAGACAGCAGGGGGTTTATATGACTTGAGGAGCAAAGAAGATTGTAATGGTAAATGTTGGATTACTTTTAAAAACAAGTAGGTCATTGAAGATACCGTGGTTCATGAACAGAAAAAGAAAAAAAGGTGGATTTATTCCTTGTTCTTCTAAGATTTGTCACACTATAAAGCTCACGTCACTGCTTGGCATGCTGTCATTTTTAATTTTGCAAGTTCTTTATTTCTGTCAGTGGTCCAGCAAGGATGACAAGGATGACAAGGATGACCTGATTAGGGACCTGGGATCTTTAAAAGAGCTTTGATTCCCAGTTTCCTTGGACCTCATGAGTAGGCTGGGCCTTACTATAGTGCTTGCTGGGAACATTGGCTGTTTTTCTGTTTCCTGCTCTAGCAGGATTTGTATGTGACTCCAACAGTCAGCTCCAATTGTTTAAAATTCAACTTATCTTTTGTCTTATGCCCCTTTTGCAGAGTGCTGGCACGCAAGAAAAACATCCTTCCCCATCCTTGCCTTTTGTAGAAAGCAACAGATGGTTACCTAACATTCAGTGATAATAATTTGCTGTGAGGTATATACATGGAATATTCATAGCATTGCTACTGGGCATATCCAATTCTGAGCAGAAACGATACCTCCAATATATTCTGAAGTGCCCAGTGACTTGGTGCTCACTGAAAAAGAAATCCTAGCATGGTAATACCATCCTTACCTCTAGTGCACTTCATGGCTGATTATTAAAATTACTTGCAAACAAGTTTACTTTCACATCTCAATACTGGAAAGAAGCAAAACATCCAAGTTTGGCTCTGTAAACAGGAAATTGAGGTTTGGATGAGGAAAACCCTTGTTCTGCACAGTGAGTCTGATGGAGAGCTGGGGAGGGAATCCATGAATCCCGACTCCAGGGCATATCTACCAAATGTCTTCCTTAATAACAACTGTTCACTGTGTCTCTTCTGGCTCATTACTACATCTATTAGCACTGAGCAGTGAATCCTAGGAAATGCAAGTGAGAGAGAGAAACTTTCAGCTTTGAATTCCCCCTTAGGAAACTTATTTCTGGCAAGTTTTACAAGTGGCAGCTTCTTGTTTATATTCGTAAGGCCTACAACACATGGCGTTTTCTCCTTGGCTCTGCCCTCAGCTCCCTCCCGTGACTGAAGTGATAAGCCATCCTTCTCTCCTCTCATCCACTCTCTGCTGTTGGTGTGAGTTTTTAGGGCTGTGCTCCTGATGCAGAGCCCAAGCAGCAGTTGATTGCCAGCTTTCCCTCCTCCTTAGATGTGTGCTCGCTCTCGAACGACATTTTGAGGTGCCTGAAGCATTCTGTGGAAGAAAATTAATTGGTTTTGACAAACCACAGCAGTCCCTTGGGTGCCTGGGAGTGCAACATTTATTGAAACCAGGCAGGAAATCAAAATGCTCTGGTGTTCACTCACCTCCAGTGCAGCTGTATTAAAAAAAAAAAAAAAAAAAAAAAAAAAAAAAAAAAAAAGAATCCTTAACCTTCCTCTGGATTTTTCATTCTGACATTTGGATCGTCCGCTGACTTTCTAATAAAACCTCTTTTTTTCTTTTAGAAGAGAGTTTAGTGGTCATGAAGGATGCCAGAATGACAGCCCAGGGAGTAGATGGTCTCTGTTTACCCACAGAGCAAATGCAGCATCAGGGCAAATGTACTTGCCATTGTACTTCCACCTTGACCTGCGGCATCCCAGAGGAGGGAAGGGAATTGCAGGTTTTCAGCACTTCTAGACTTGACCTCTCTGCTCACACAACTTAATAAGGAATCAGGCTTCTCCTGCTATTGCAGTGCAGTATTAAGGAAGGATTTTTCATCACAGCTGTAGGTGTAACAACTTCAGTGTAAACCTCAGACTGAAAGCACTCTGCTAGCAGAAACCATCTCTTAGCCTCACTCTTCCAGGAGCCTGGCCTGTCTTCCTAACATACTGGTTACAATCTGATTCATTTCTAAAACATATGCTGATACCCAGTGCAAGATAAAGAAGATCCCTTTATACAGGATATGTGTATTATGTGGGGGTAGGTACCCTTCAGTCAGCCACTGGCTTGAGGTCACTGCTCTGCTCTGTACAGAGCTGCTGATGGGAGTCATTAAGTTGCCATCAAGTTTGAATTAATGTTGATTCACCTCTAAAAAATAGCCAACAATGTTCTTCACACAGCTCTGGAGGCAGGGCTGGGAAATGAGAGGAGTAATTTTCATACAAAAGCTGGTTACTGCCCAGGTGCAGTCACAAAATAGGTTTGGGGTTAGTTTTACAGAGGGTGTCCACTTGCCAGCCTGTAAAGTGGCATGTGATTTCTGGACCGTGCCCTGCTTGATGAGGCAATCTTTTTACAGGTCTTTTTTAGAGAGGGTGTCCATGGGCATCCCTAGGAGTGGTATCAGTCGAGGAAAGCCATATACTTTCAGCCTGTAGGATCAGGTTTATCACAGATCCTACTCTCATGGACTGGAAAGAGCTACTGGAAGGGCTGATTGGAAAGGATTCACAGACAAATGATGTAATGGGAGTTACTCAGCTCCTGCAGGACCTTATTGCAATAGATTTCTGGGGGTTTAGCGAGTTCTTTTTGTGTTGTCCATCACCATAAGATTCATATAGGTATGGTACAGGTGCACACTCTGAATGCAGTAAACAATATGGGGTGTGTTAGGCAGAAGGTCCTGGTGTCCTTGCGTGTCCTCCATAGCTGCAAGTGCCAGACAGAGGTGGGACACCCGCTCTGGCACTGTGCTTAGAAACTCTGCAAGGGTACCAAAGCTCCTGCTCATGTCTGGAGTGAGAGAGAAGGGGAAGCAATGAAATAGAGTTGCTGTGGTTTGGCTCCTCTCAATTCCTGCTCACAGAGGTGGAGCGGGGGTGTGGAGGCTGTGGAGGGGACAGATGGGGAGCCAGCCCTAGGAGGTCCTTGAGAAAACCAGGTGATGTGACTGCGCCAGAGAGGGGAGGGATGGCAATGGATGCTGGCTCTGTGTCACCCAGACCTGACAACTCCTTAAGCAATTAATTAGCACAGCTGAGAGCCTGTGCTAAAGGTGAGCTGCAGTTGTACCAGCAGAGATGCACAAAGGCTTTATTGTCTGGCCTGGGACCTTGCTGGAGGCTTGTCTTGGTAGTTGCTACTGCAGTACTTCTACAGGCTATTCATGATCTTGTAGAATAGCTGTAGGAGCATTGTCTCACAAGTTCAGCAATGTGGGAGGCCAAAGAGGGGTCATCAGCAATCCTACATGAAGCTTTGGCAGGTCTGGGTACTGCAGGAGAATTACTGCATAGGTTTCTTCTTCACCTTTTTTTCTCCTCTAATGATTCTGCTTTGTGGCATAACAATTACCTACTTTGGATATCAATGTCTATGGGAAACTGGCTCAAGCTAAAATGGTAAATTAACTGCTTTGAAGCTTATGTCCCAGATGTCAGTAGTGATAGATTCTGTCTAGTGGTTTCTAGCTAGAAAAGACTTTGAGTGGTGTCATTTTTCATGAGAAAACTTCCCATATGCTTCTCCAAGAGGCTTTTCTGGGCAATTAAGTGACATGCTGTATGGAGAGATAACATGAATTCAGAGAGCTTTTGCACTTCATCTTCTGTGACACACTACACAGACATGGGATGTCAGTGGTCACCATGGGTTTGGCCCTTGGTCCCGGTTACTTCTGCAGGAGCAGATTTTCCAGCCCTGCTGTCACCCATAACAAACAGGACTCCTGTGGTGTTTGTTATATGAATGGTTGACACACCCTGAAGCTGGGACATGGGAAGGTCTGTGGCAGAGGAAATGCCATCCTACATCCATCCACTGAATGGCATAGTGGGCACCAAGGCCTTTCAGCTCCTGAGCCAGTGGGATGTCTGCTAACAGAGAGACAACACTCTGGACAAGGAGTAGGTGTCATGGGAGTGAAGATTTTCATGCAACTGAATAGCAACTTCTTTTTCTCTCTTACTCTAACAGACTAATAATGTTACTCTCAGAAGGAACACCTGTCTCTGTAAGGGAAACCAAAGTGTGTTGCTGTTCATGTGCTGGGCAACATGACAATGAAGTCTAGGGGAAAACTCAGCAAAAAAATCAGCATTTTTAGATGCATGCAGAGTGTTTCATGCCCCTTGGCAAAGGAAAGGTACAGCATGGATTGTGATTTGGGGGCTTTCAGAGTCCCCCCACAGAGATGGCCCTCTGGTGGCACTGGTTGTTTCGGTCTCTGCATGGCTCCATCTCCTCCAGGGAGTCGAGCTCCCCGAGAGTTTCCTTGCTTGACGCCTCTGTGCCAGCAGTCCTGAGGTTCCTGCTGCTTTGCATTACAGCCATGTGTCGAGAAATCCCAGCTCCTGAGGTCAAGTGCTAAGCATTTGCTTCTTTATCAGATATTTACTTAGGAGGATTTCATTAGACTGAATCTACTGGCTTTGAATTAATTCACATGCAGTAAATTTATTCTCAATCTTTCTGCAGGGACTTGTATGCTAGAGACAACTTTGAAGACAACCATTTATACCAAAAGCAATTACTTTTGTGGTAATTTTGTATGTATTTTACAGCAGATACTGTATTTCTGTTTGACTATGAGCTTTCTCCCAAGTGGCACTGCTGTGCTGGAAGTAGAGAAAGTCAGATGCTTGAATTTTGGGTGCCCCAACATTTTCACATTGTTAACATTGAATGTATTTGTCTGTGCACTTATTTGAACAACCTCCACTTGTCTGAATAAAGCTACAGGTTGATCTTATCAAAATCCACTTGTAGTTGCTCCATGTGAAGTGGAGAGGTGGGGTTGTTTTGTTTTCTTAGTGTTGTTTGATTTTGGTGGGTTTTTTTGCAACACCACTGCATCAGCTTCTGGTTATTGGATTTCTTCAGCCAAGTGGTAGAGATGGTCCTTCATGACACTGCAGAGAGCATCTCCAAAGCCTCCTCACTCAGCTCATGACTATCCAGGAATCATACTCTGAAACATGACTAAGTGGAAGTATTGGCAAAAGCAGCTTACTATATTATTTGGAATAATAAACCTGTAAAAAATCTTCCTGCAAATAACTTTCAAACGTGTGGTGGGGCAAAGCTGAATTCTTCACCTCAGCAGCTGATTTGCTCTGTGCAAACCATAATGTCGTCTACACAGGAAACTCTTTCTGGTGCCTCAGTTGCAGCCCTCTGCACCCTAGATCTCCTGCAATCATTTTACCAAGTCCAAAACAAATCAGGAGGGAAAGCTTAAGTAAGAATTTAGGCAGTTAGGCCTGATAATCCATTAAGTCCTCTCTCCACTGGTTTGTTTTACACACTCTGATTCAGCAGGTAAGTCTTGGTGGTCCTTGTGATATGAAAAAGGCCATTCTTTGGGGCTGGAGGTTTGGTTTACCAAAATTGTTGGTTGTATAGATATCAGTGGGGATAATAGCTGTCCATCCTACATCTAAACATCCCCTTAGTGTTTCCAGAGGGCAAACATGCATGACTCCTTTTGAAAATGGACAAGGGAAAACTGGGGGAACGTGTACTGAAGAGAAGCACCTTCATATTAAAATCCAGACGGGTAGGTTTATTTTTTTCTTCATCATAAATTTTTAATTAACAAGATTAATTTCATTTAGAAGTGGCTCATTAACTAGTTTAAAAAAGGAAAACCAGACCAAAACCCTTAAAGATATGTAGGGCCCTGTTAAATTGCAAATTCTATATTCCATGCTGGATTATTGTGATTATTGGTTTATGGGAATCAGTGATAGTTATACTGTACATATCTACATATTTCACCAGAAAGCAAAATTGTTTTCTAGGGAAAATTACTATACAGAAAAAAAAATTAATAATAAGCTATTGCTATTCCAGTATATAATACTTGTGCTCCAGCCTGAATCTGAGGTGGACAAAAAATATGTGATCTGAAAAGCCCTCAACATCCCAGTCTAAACTTTGTGGCTAGCTTTAACCCTTGCAATAGACTGATGAGGGAAATCACTTAAACCTTCCTATTATTGCTGTAATGAAGTAGACAGAAACGTTTATCTGAGCATTCTATGGCATAAGAATGTTATGGCGTTTTCTGGGCTGTTCGTTATCCGACTAAGCCACTCACATCTGAAGGAATCACATCCCATTTGACTTTTGACCTTTTTTCCTTGCATGGCATTTGCTTTAGGATTTAATGACAAATAAAAAATTTATTTCTGGATCAGTAGGTCTGTGAAATTTCAGTTAGTCCGGATAAGGCACAAACTTGAGCAGGTTTGCTGGCAAAAGGATGGAAAGACTTTTGTGATCCAGGTAGAAAGCAGTTGCTCAGGACATCTGTGGTTGGGTTCTGTCTCTGTCTTAGCCTGCTCTGGGAGCCTGGGCAAGATTTCTGTATCTTCCTGCTGTAGCAATCTATTGCTGGATTTCTCTCCCACAGTGAGGATTTCTGAATTCACATTGAGTGGATGTTAGTAACACCTGCCACAGAAAAATTTAGGGACAAACTGCACATTGTTGGTTATTTTTAAGAGGAAACCAAAAGAAAAATAAGCACACTGAGTGTGTTTTGTAATTCATGTTTTGAAATTGGCACTTAATAGGTAGAAATTAGCATGAATTGAAAGCAAAGAAAAACTTTGGGCACAATAGGGCTTTGCAGTACTTTTTGAGAACTCAGGGAGAAGTACATTTTGGCAGATTTCTAGTTGCAGCTTCTCATGTGCTATTATAGCCCTCTTCATGGGGATCCAGAAAACCCAGGAGAAATCACACATGTGAACCCACTTAAATCTTCTCCCTGCCAGGCTTCTAAATGGGGGTCTAAGGCTCAAGCTGCTTCTAGTTTTTGTGGCTTGCCTCAGTTTAAGTTATTTTTCTCATGAAAGATTGAGCAGAAGTGAAATTGGTGCTATAATAAAAGGTGTCCCTATTTCATAAGGACCTTAACAGCAGCTGCTGAGGACAAACATTAGCCTAAGAAGGTCTCCAGGGGTTGGCTTTGATGGAGGTAATCTTTCTTGTAATACCATTCCTAATGTGGATCTCTGTTAGCTATATGTAGTAATTTCTTCCTCTGTATTTGTTCTGGTATATCTCTAGGGCTGCTTGTATGTGCTGTAGAATATTTACTGTATTTCTTTCTTTTCATCTCCTGTGCTGTGGTCTTGTAATACGTGTCTGGTGCATTTATTACAAGAAGTAATTATTTAGAAGTGCACAGACACTTCTAAACATGTAGTGGACTTCCTAGTTTCTCCCTTACTCCTTGTAATAGGTTTATCTTTTCCTCAAATGTACTTTTCTGAGTACTGCACCTCTGAACTGAGGGTACATCAAACTGCAGTTGCAGTTCCTGCTCATGGAAGGGAGCCTCCAGGAAAAATGGGGAGAGAATATTCACAAGAGCATGGAGTGACAGGACAAGAGGGAATGGCTTCAAACCAAGAGTAGGCTTATATTAGATATTAAAATGTCTTCCCTGGCACAGGTTACTCAGAGAAGCTGTGGCTGCCTCATCCCTGGAAGTGTTCAAGGCCAGGTGGGATGGTGCTCTGAGAAACCTGGGCTAGTGGAAGGTGTTACTGCCCATAGCAAGGGCCTCGAAATGAGGTGATCTTTAAAATCCCTTCCAACCCAAATCATTCTGTGATTCTATTTGCAGCACTGGGAACAGGAGTGAGAGGGGCAGAACAGCAATGGTTGCCTCAGTCTCTTCTGATTCTCACTGGTGGCTTCTGTTCAGATACGCGTGTTGTCCAACAGATATTCAGGGGTTCAGCTACAGTCTCAAGCCTGTTGCATTTGGTTCTGGCCTGTTTTGCCAGCCAGTGAATCGTTCCTGTTTGCTGTTCATATCTCCAGTCCTGACACCAGCTGTTAACAAGTGGCATCTTGATGCTTTGTGATGTCTGGAGGTTCTTACTCCTACTTCTCTTTCTTTGCATTGCTTTTGCTATATAGATGATACCATAATAGAATAGCACTTCATGGGGGAGTCTGCTGGATTTTGTTTTGACTATTACTGCTTGATTGCATTTGTCATTTTTTTCCTGTTTTGTTGTTGTTGTTGTTTTTGTTTTTGTTTTGTTTTTCCTTTTTTTCTGTGCTTTGGATTTTTTGGTCAAATATTGAGGCATCCTAAACCATGACAGAACTAGTGTTCCTTAGGAGTAATATCAGAACTCTTGTTCAAATCTTCCCCTGCCTTTGCACCCCAGAATTCATCATCCTCCCTATGCCCCACTGCAGTGTCTGTGCAGATGATTTCTTCTGTTTGTCATTTACAGCTGGCCTGCCAGTCTAGCCATTTGTCTAGAAAATCTAGATACCTTTTAAACTGGTCAGAGGAATTCCACACCACTGACTTAAGTGAGCTGTGGGGAACTCTCATCATCTCTGACCTTTTGTTTGCTCCAGCTCAACAGAGGGGTGCAGCATTCAGGCTGAGTCTGTGTCACATCCATGGTGTGCAGGGAAACCATTATTGCATCTCTGCTGCTGCCTCTTCTGAAGAGCACCTCACAGCTGTAATTTCTGCAGTCAGAGGGACTTGGCTGGTGATGGATTGACAGGATTGTCCAAACTGTCCCAGGGAGAGCTCTTGAGATCACTGGGTGTCAGCCAGTGCCAGGCCTCTGCTGCTTTCCTGGGAGACCTGGGGCTGCATCACCCATCTGTTGTCCCCTAGAAAGGGAAGGGATCCAGCTGACCAAACTCAATTACTTTATCAATGAGGATAAATAAGAATCATAATCCGGTTGTTAATGGCAATTGCAATGCACCAAACTCGAGGCAACTTTCCAAAGCTTCTATATTTATACCTCACTCATTTAAAGCAGAAGGAGGCAGACCAGCTTTTGCCGATCTTTTCCATGTCCCAGACAAATCACACTGCCAGCTCAGACAAACTTCTTGATGGGTGTCAGTAGGACCATCTCTTTTACTGTGTTTAGTGGTATGCTCTGCCTCCAGTTCCAGGGACTGAAGGCTGATGGTGACTTACAAAAAAACCCCCATAAATTCTTAATAAATAATAAAAGCCTTCTTGGCACTATAGTTCCCAGCTGTATAGCACTGACTTCACCCACTCAGTACAAAGCTTCTACAACAGGTGGTGATCCCTTGTATCAAAACTATGGGAAATCAGAAGTATTTAATTTAAAGTCGAAGTTCATAGTCTTTTTAATGTGAAAATATAGCATAGCACAGTCCTTAGGACTATGGGTGGAGGAATCTTCTGAAAATCTATAAGCAAATCTGAAGAAGATTGATTACTAATTATCAAGTCCTTTCAGGAATTTGTCTTAGTTTTTTTATGTTTCAAATTACAGTAACAAGATAATGAAGACGAATTTTCCATAGCTGTAACTGAAAGCTTGGTACAGGTTGTACCTGAGGCAACTGGGTCATCCTTTGGTTAAATTATTGAATATTCCTGCATCTCATTACTCAGGTACAACCAAGTGAAGTCAGCAGCACATCACCTGTAAGGTGGGGGCTAATGTGACTTTATAGTGAACTCCTGTGCAGGTGACTCGTGTGTGCTCCACTGATCCCTGGCTGATGGCAGCCTTGATCTCTGTCCTTCTCCCCATGTGTCAATCCACTGATTATTGATGCCTTGTGCAGTGGGAGCCCCCACAGCCAAGGGCTTCCCCAGCAGAGCTGCCCCCTGTGCCAGTGGCTGCCTGGGCAGCTCTGGGGACACAAAGGTGTCAAGCCCAGAGGACTGATGTCCCCCTGGTCTCCTGCAGACAGATCTGTGTTCCTGTGCTTGCTGCCGAGTCATAAAATCAATTAGAAATTAAAGGCCAGATTCATGAGTTCACTTCAGCTGCTCTAGTGGTACAAACCAGCTGCAAATTCAGCTTTTATGCTGTTGCTACTTTCCCCAGCTTTTATGTGTTAGCAGCTTTGCTTTTAAAAGCAGTTTTTAAATGGCTTGAGATTGATGCTTAACTTCAAAGTGCTAACAAATATTGCATTGCAAATTCCTCCTTGGGCAACTCCATCACTTTTTTCTTTTTTAAATAATTTTGAAAACAAAGGATATTCTTCAGGGGAAAGCTGTGCTGAGGTGAATTATGTTTCTGAGTGTGCACATCAGTGCAATGCGAACAGAGCATTGCAGTGCCAGTGATTGCATCTAAAACCAGAATTTGCACAATTAAGAACATCCATTATGATGTATAATTCTGTTAGACTAAAGAGCTCTCAGGTATAACCAAAAGAAATCTCAATTCAAAAATCAGTACCATTTCTCTGCTCTTGTCAGAATTCATTGAATCATGTGAGAGTTTGATATTTTTAAGATTTAAAAAATTAACTGTGGTTGTTTTATTGCTAACTTCATACTGAAAGTACCTATTCTCACTTCTTTTAATAGTTTTAAGCAAAAATACAACAATCACTATTAAGGTTTAGGAACTCTAGTTAAGCAGCACATTTCAAATCATAATATATTTTAAAATACAGTCCCATATTATGTAACTACCACAGAATTTAATTTTGGATGGTTTCACTGTGCATTTCAGGTTGCAGATGCTGCTAGCTTTGCAGTCCAGTCTAGTGTTAAAACATCAAATTTCCCTATTCCATCATGCGTGTTCTTTCACAGTTGTTTTTAAATATTTCATCCCAAATTACTGATATGCCTGCTCTGCTTTATAATACTTTTTAGGGGACTAATGACAACTCTTTGGGATTTGTACAGGTTTTCTCATGTTTAAATTGGTAATTACTCTTCTCACTTAGCTCTGTCTTAAGATATATTTATTATAACTGAAATCTTCTGGTGTGAAAAATTGCCCCAGCTTTGTATCTGGTTTAGCAGGTCATTAAACAATTGGCTTTTCTCTAAAAGCATCCTAAAACTATGGTTTTCCAAAGTTTTTAAGTGACCATTTCCATACGTCTGCATAAAGAAGGTATTAAACCATCTAACAAGTTAAATCAAGAATCAGACAAAGAGAGAGGGGACAAGGGAGGAGAGATTATATAATCCTCTTTTTACTTGAGCAAGTTGAAATCTTACTGTTTTCCCCAAATAAGCAATATGCTCTGTCAGCAGAACAGTAAAGCATGCGTGTGCATATTCATCCCAACCTATATAGCCATACATTTGTGTAGTTAATCAGGGTTGGGGGAAAACATATTTGCATCTGTGGATGCAAACGGTCTTCAAGAAATGAAGCAAGAAGAGGCTGTTCCAGGTGATCACAGCAACTCCCCTTGCTCAGTGCAGCAGGTCAGCTGATGGCACATGAGCTTCCTCAGGGTGGATTAACGAAGGGAATTTGGCTATTAATTAGTAAGTTCAGTGGCCTTTGTGCACCGTGTGACTGTGCCTGCCCAGGGCAGCGGTGTGTGCCCACGGGGGCAGGGTATGTGTTGCAGGCAGCATTGTGTTGATTATGGCTCCTTTGCTCTCGGGAAGATTAACCTATTTTTAGACCAAACTGTTGGTGTCTGGCCAGGAGAAGCCTTCTATCTTTTAGATTTATGGAGGTTGCCAGGCAGATCTTAAACACTACCTCTAAGCTGCATTTATTTGTATTTTGGCTTCTTTTTGGAAGCCAAGTTCCCTGTATCTCTTTGGATAGGACTCTTGAAACAGGTCTGGAGTCTGTCAAGTAATCCAATTCATTCAACGTTTGGAATTACCACGCAAAAAAAAGGGAATTTATTTTCTAATTATTCTGTCTTGCACAACCATGCACTGCTGAATTATCACTATTTAAAATATTTATCTCTCTCTGTGTGTGATCTGCGCAAAGGCCGTGGAGGGGTGATGAAATAAAAGCACTCTCTCCCAACGTAGGCACATTACTTTGACTCGGGCTGTTCTGATGTCTCCCTGTAAATACATTTATTTTTCATTAGGATGTTTCTGGGTTTGTGGCATCCAGGAAAGCTAAAGCCATTATGCTTTTCATCTCTTAGAGACAAAATGAACATAAACAAGTGCAATGAACTCCCACTGAAGCCATTTCTCTGTTGTCTTTCCCTTGCTGCCAACGTGCGTGTGTCCAGGAACAGCCTCCTCGTGCCGGCTGCATGGGGGCAGCTGCTCTCAGCTCTTCCATTCTTCATCTGCAAGGAAAATTCAGCTGGGGAGAAGGATTCCAGCTCCAAGTGTGCTGTAGTCCTCAGGTTAGGAGAGGTTAAAGGCTGGGGGACGTTCTTCCAAGGCATAACCCCAGGAAGCCCCCTAGCAGGCCCACAGGCGTCCGCTGCTGTGGGGTTTCATTTGTGATGTTGCCCCCACAGCAGTCTCCTCCATCCTTCTCCAATGTGTTAACAAGGATAAATACACTGGAGATGGAAATGTGAGGACAGAATATCTGTGAGGCCCAAGCAGATTCTGTGGTGGTTGTCGGTGGGGGTTGGAGGATCATATGTGGGATGACACTTCAGTACTGCATCCAGCTCTGGGGTCCCCAACACAGGAATGACATCAACCTGTTGGAGCAAGTCCAAGTTCACTGGAGGGATGGAACACCTCTCCTATGGGGAAAGGTGGAGAGAATTGGGATTGTTCATCTTGGAGAAGGGCAGGCTTCTGTGTGACCTAATTGTGGCCTTCCAGTACCTGAAGACAGCCTGAAAGAAAGATGGAGAGGGCTTGTTTACAAGGGCATGAAGTGACAGGAGAAGGGGGGATGGCATCACACTGAAAGGGAGTAGGTTTAGATTGAATGTTAGAAATAAATTACTGTGACAGTGGTGAGGCACTGGTATAGGCTGCCCCAAGAAGTTGTGGCTGCCCCATCCCTGGAAGTGGTCAAGGCCAGGTAGGATGGGGCTCTGAGAAACCTGGACTAGTGAAAGATGTCCCTGCCCATGGCAAGAGGGTGGAAACAGGATGATCTTTAAGGTTCCTTCCAACCCAAACCATTCCATGATTCTATGCCATGTTCACTGCAGGGATTTTTATTGCAGGCTGGATAGCCTCATCCCAGCTATGGATTCAAAACTATTGCAGAGCCTGTGGCATAGTCACAAATAGCCGGTAGGATTGGAGGCTGGTGGATAGGGAGTTAAAGGCAGCCAGCGACAGGAATATTGTTTGGAGATCAGGAAAAGCTTGGAAGGGACAGAAAGTAAGCTGCAAAGAGGCATGAAGATGAGAATAAAAATGAAAGCAAATATTGAGCTTTCTAGGGTGGCACATATGCTCTTTCTTCATCCTAGTCTTTCAATTTTTTCCTATTTATTTGAGCCCTCCCTCATGCACCCATCCCCACCCTTCCAAACTGACTTGCTCATTGAGTCTGAGTGAGTTTATGCTGAATTTTAAAATACCTTCTTTTTCTCCATCTCTAAACTGCTAATCTCTCAGGCTGAGGAATCCTGGGACAAAGAGGAGTCCGCAGAGTGGAACTCTGTAAAATTAGCTTTTGCAGCATTAGTGTTTGCACAGTTACAGACTGAAGCCCTGCACTCCCCCTGCCTGGCAGCCTGCCTCCCTTCCCTGGGGAGACCAGCACAGAGTGAGCTGCTTTCCTCCTTCTCTTCCTCCTCTTCTTCCTCTTACTCCTCCTCCCTCCTTGCCGCCATCCCTCCCCTGCAAGAGGAGCAGAGGGGAGAATTGGCATTCATTTGGACAAGGGTTTAACTTGCATTATCTTGGTCTTGTCTCCTGGTATTGAAATGTGTTCTCAAATACAGCATAAAATTGAAATTCTAGTGCTGGTGTCACATCGTGGGGATGATTAGCTGAGAAAAAAGGGCACATGGGGGGGATATTTTTTGGGTGAAACCAAGCTGAGACTTGGCATGTGCTGTGCATTGCTTCCTTGTGCTGCAAGCCCTCTGATTTTGGCAAGCAATTTAATCTGGAGCATCCATATGCAGGGTAGGGATGGGTTTGCATTAGAAGGAAGGTGCAGAGGTTCCAGGCTGGTGTCATGCTGTGATGCCCCTGCAGGGAGAGACCTGTCTGTGCCTTTGGGCGATAAGCAGGCGATGAGTGGCTTTGAGTGAGTGGCTTTGAGCCCTGTGGCTACAGTCACCCAGGGCCCTCCGCGTGGGTGTCTGAGAGAGCAGAACAATAGGTGATGCCCTGAAATTTGGTGCTGAGCTCCTTTTGACAATTTCTTGAGCTCTCTTATGCCCAATTTTGGTGGAAGAACAAGGTGCTTCTTTTGAGCACCTTGCTCCAGTTTTCACTCCTTGCAACTTGTTTCTCTGCAAATCACCTATTCAAACACCATCCCTAATGCCTGTGCTTCTTTATTCCTCACTGCTTCTGCTGTTGTTTATTAACTTGCTCTGCATGGCATCTGGGGAATTTGTTCATTGCAAACGCAAAATGCAGTTGTGTTTCTGCCTAACACATGTACCAAGGTACTCTCAGCCTGCCGGGCCTTGAGCAGGAGCCAGCGCTAATGCTGCAAGCCCTCCCCGCTTCCTCTCCCAGCCCCGCTCAGCTGATTGCCTTCTATTTTTCCTTGTGGTGTTGTTATTAATAATCATATACCAATCTCCTCTGACAATCACAATCATTTCCTGGGAGAGAGCGAATCCAAGTCAACCACATCCAGCTACCCGGCAAAATGATGCTGTGTCTACCAGCCTGATGAATGCCGCTCCTGTCTGTGCCCTTTCTGTGCATGGAGCACTTGATGATGCTGGAGGCTGCACTAGAGATTTTAAGCTGTCTATTTCTCAAGGAAGCTGGCTGCAGGGAGGAGACATGGCTGCCGAGGATTAAAGGGGATGGTGATTTTTTGGGAAATAACATTATTTCTGGCTGTTCCCCTAGGTGCATCTGCCTGCAAGGGTCAGGCACGACAGGACTGTCCAGGGACCTGGTGTCCTCAGCTCAGTTCTGCATGGATAAAATCTCTACCCTTAGTGCATGGTTGTAACTGGCTTTGCAAATGCTTTTTGCTAATAGATTGAGCCAAATACCGTGTGCTTCCTCCTCTCTCTGTGCCCCCAGTTTCCGTCCTCCTGTGAGACAAAGCCCAGGGAGCTCTTGCTAACAGGTTTCTTGCTGGAAGAGATTCCCAGTAGCAAAATAGGGGTGAAAGCTTTTCCCCAGAGCTCACTGGTTTCTCAGTTATCTCCCTCTTACTCTCAGCTTGGCTCTGCAGGCTCCCAGGCTATGTGTGCTGCCAGGTTTTTCTACCAGAGCAATTTCCCTTGTTGCAATACTTGACAGCACCACTTTTTCTCCTAGAAACATGGGGCTGCTGAATGTCTAGCGAACTCAATTGGCCTGGATGGATGAGATGAGCCAGGTGGGTGTGCTTTGAGGCAGAAACCACCCTTCCTGTGCTTAAAAAAGGTGGTGACTGCAACTTGCTGGGGTGAAGGGTTGTGCTTGGGTGGGGAGGAGAGCATAGTAGGGAACTGCTTGTAGGCACAGGGTGGGGGGCTCTCATGTGGGTTGCCCCCATGTCTGCAGGTTTTCTCCAGGGTGTGCTGCTCTGCAGCCAGCCTGGCTCTGCCTTTTATTGCATTTCATGGAAAGTTGTCTCTCTGGCTGATGGCTGCGCAGTGTGGAAAGCTGGGGGTGGCGGGCACACGTTCCACGTGCAGAGGAATTGCCAGGGGCTCACTGAAGTGAGGTGCCCAGGAAGGGCAGAGCTGTGGTTGTGTCTTGGGAAATGAGGTCAAGAAACCCTTGGGAGCTCAATTAACCACACATGACCGGGACGAACTAGGACACCGATTGCATGACTGGCGAAGATGAGAGCCTGTGGGCTGCTTGGTTTGCTCCTGGCTTAGAATGTCTTCATTTATTTTGCCTTTATTTGTCACTATTTTGTTCTTGGATTCAGAATAGAAAGCCCTGACCTGAGCTCCCACACTCTGCCCGTGTGACCCAGCAGTGTCTGGTCAGCAGAGGCGGTGAGGGGGGCGCAGCCAGCTCAGGGCACAAAAGCAGTGCATGGCTCTCCTTCCCTCCATGTTCTTGGTCTTTGCTCAAGCAAACTCTGACATATATTTGTCTTTTCTGTATTTCCTTGTGGATCATTCTATGAAATATTGTGAAGTGGATCCTGTTTTATGTTAGAAGCTGTTCGTAATGAGACTGGAGAGAGATACAGCATTTGACTGCAGTGGTTGTTAATTTTAATATGCTGTGAATCTCGAGGTAGCTCTTTATTCTTCCTACATTGAACTTGCACGCTGCTGCTGCTACAGTCTGCACGGGGGACATGTCTTGTGAACCAAAAATTCTTAATGAGGAACAGAGGGAAAAACTCTGCCAGTATTTTATAAAACATGAGATTTATTTTCTTAAATGCAGATCACAGTGTCTGGATATTTAGAGGCTTATGATTTAGCAGTTCTAAGGAAAGGTTTGGAGGTAGTAAGAAGGACAGGGTAGTTGACAGAGACCTTAAAATTGCACTCAGCTCTGCTGGGCAGAAAAGAAGCATGCAGTGGAAAATACCAGTTCCTGCTGGTCTGAGCAGACAAAGTCCTTCACAGGTGAGGGATGGAGGAGAGCACATCAGCAGCACAGGGCCACGGATGGCAGGTTAGTGCTATAGAATATGCTCCTTGATCGTTAGGTGAATTGGGCAGAGACAAGTGAAATGAAAGGGGAAAGGACAGGGCAGAGTGGTCAGCATCTGGGAATGGTGCCTGGGAACACTCTTAAGATGCTTCAAGCAGACTTTTGCCCATGTCCTAAACCAAAATAAACTATAAAAGCCCACATGTCTGAAAGGATGTAGGGAAACCCCAGAGTGGTATCAAAAGGTTCACAGAGGGGATCTGGGCAAGCTTTCAGTGTTCACCCTGCTCTGAGGACTGGCTTTAGGGCTGAGGTTTTCTGAGCTCTGGAGTTAAAGTATGAGGGGTTTATGATTTTACTGGGGTTTGGAGTATTTATTTTTTATTGCAGCTGTTTTGCTGAATGGCTGCTCTCTGACTGCCTTTGAATTCAGAGGGAGACTGTCACCATTGGTGTTCTGTTTGTCAGTTGTCTGTGAGCAGCAGACTGGAGATAGAACTGCATTTGATCATTAGTCAACTTTTTCTTTTGTGCTGAATATCTGATAACGTTTGCTGAACACTCACTCTGCATATGCTCATGTGATCAGCTGCTGCAAAAATTGCAGGTGATGGAAGAAGAGAGGTTGGGACATGGCTAAGGCACATCTGCAGTTGAATGTTTGTCAACAACAAAGTGCTCACTCGACTTGCTAATAACAGACATTGGGAAAGAGGTAGTTCCAGGGTTCTGCAGGCAATTACTGGTTCCCTAAATCTGTGGGCAGGCTGAAAATATACTGGGCTGAAAGCATATTGCCTTTCTAGGACTGCTCTTGGAGGTGTGTTTCCCATCAGCAGCTGCCTCAGGGGTGTCAGATTGAGAGCAGGCCTGCAAGTTCTCAGTGTGGTGATGACCTACAATGCCTAAACCCTTGGGAAGAGCGTGCAGGACCTGGCTTTGCTGCCAAAGCCTTTGAGGATTTTCATGGAAGAAAGATAGGACATATCAGGTTGCTACGGCATCCAAACTTTGTGCTCTGGGGCATGTTAAATTCAGCTCCTCCAGAGGTCCCCTGCACAGAGAGTGCTGTTGGCACAGCAGGCTCTGGATTTGGAGGTCTGGAGAAAGCTGAACCCCCTCGATGGGAGATGGAGGATGCCTTTTCCTTGTCTCCTCCCCTCTGCTCAGAGCCTCCCTGAAGCCTGAGTAGAGCTGTGCTTTGACCTGGTTCCTGCTGTCAAGAGCTTCCATTTACTCTGTGAAAAAATCTTTGTGCTGTGTCTGGGATCCGAACCCCCAGGAGGAGCCCCTGACTGTGACCACTCCTCACCCTGCACTTGTGCAGAGCTCCCCACTCAGACCGGGCTCTGTGAGCAGCACCACGGCAGATTTTTGTGGAGTGGGTTTTTTCCACTTTTGTTTCTCATCAGAGGCTGAGTAGCACACTCACACATGGCATATCAGGCCTCTTGCAGCACACTTCATCTAAAAACCTAATGTGCAAAGCAATACACATGCTTCAACAACCCCCTCCTCTCAAAAGCAAACAGAGAAACGCCACAGAGAAATAAAATGAAATGGGATGAGAATTATCCATGCTTGCTCTACTCCACTCTTTCTCTGCTGGGGAAAAAGAAGAGGTGAAGCAAAGTTACTAAAATAAATATATAAAAAGAAACAAATAGAAAAACAGCCTCTCGTGTACTTAGCGTTGCAAGCTGTGAGATGGGGATTAGCCCTGCCTGTCCTCCCCTGTAGCGCAGTGTGCCGTGATTGAGGGATCGCGGCTGCGGTTTCCATTGTCGCCCTACTGCTCGCAGGTGTGGGTGGCAGCAGGGAGGTGACAGCAGAGCTGACCAGGACGGGCATGAGCTCCTTCCGCACCCCTTGGTGTCCCAGGTGTATTTTTGAGGGGGGGCAAGTGTTTTATCCAGCTGTGTAGCTGTGGGTTAGACCAGTTCTGCCTCTCCTGCCTGAGCAGCCTGTGCTGGCATGGCTGCGTGCCCGTGGTGAGCGGTTTTGGGGAGCAGGAGCCCGGCAGCGGGGCCGTGCTAACAGCGCAGCCGCTGCCCCCCTCTGCCTGCCGCTCCTGCCCTCCTGCGCTGCCGCTGGCACTGCCTCGGCTGCGCCCTCCTGCTCCCGAGCCCTCGCACTCGTGCTGCCTCGGAGAGGGGAAGGGAAAGGTGAACCCACTGTTGGGCTGCGCTCTGCAGAGCTGCCAGCTCCGATTTTGTCATCCCCGCTCCGCTCTGCCTCTGCGAGTTCAGCGGGGGCATTTTCAAAGGCATTCGCTGTAGTTCGCAGCATGGGCTGAGGGGCAGGGAGCTGGGGAGGAGCGAGCGGCTCTTGCTGAGGAGCTTTTCAGGGCTGAGATGCGCGCTGGGGGCCGGTGTGTGGTAGGATCCTGCCACTGACGATATCTTCTACTGCAGCTTTTTTGCAGCATCAGAAGAGCAGGGTGGAATTAGGCCACGTAGCCTGTGGTATGAGCTCTGCTTGTTGGTATTGTTAAATAGCTCTGCTCAGAATATGCTGACTTTTTCTGAACAAAAGCTAGACAGCAACCCTTACAACTTAATCATTATTAGTACTTTGTGTTCACTTAGCTATGCGTGCAGCCACTCAGGGTGGTAAATACCCATTCCTGTGCTTGATCTCCATGGCTCAACCTCTCTTGGATGGGAACAAAGCCTTGTACTGGGAACTCCTATGTTTGGGGGCAGTTTGGCAATTCTGGGGCAACAACCTCTCTCCCTCTTCCTCCTCACATAAAATAGAAGTAAAATGCTTTAAGACTAAAGGAGTTACATGGATACTATGCCAGCATGACTAAGATGAACCCAGGATTTCATTTGCTGTCAGTTGACATTGATCCTGTGACTCCTTTATTACTCTGCTGTGAAGGCTGACTTACAGTGAAGTTTGCTCTGGCCCTTATTTGTACAATTCTAATGAGGTCAGGGATTTCTTGGGATTATAAATCAGAACAAAAATGTATGGCTAATCAACTGGGCTGGGTGGTTATGAGGGGTTCTTCTCAGGTCTTGGGCTCTCCTGGCAGGGTGGCCATGTGTTGCCCCACCAGTGGGAGAGGTATCTTGAAGGTCAGAGGTATCTTGTCCTGCTGAACATTTTGGGAACGCAGCAGTAACACACTGAGAGCCAGGCCCTGGGGAGGAAGACAGGGCTGGTGTGACAAGGACTGATGCAGAATCTCAGCCTGCTGATGTGCACAGTAGAGCGTGGCAGTGAGCAAGTGCTGTTTGCAGAGCACAAGGAGGTGGCAAGTTGGGTTGTTGTCTCCTTGGACTGTACCTTGTGTGCTGGTTTGGGTGCAGTTATGTGCTGCCAGATCACTGGCAATCACGAGCTGCAGCATCCCAGTCCCCTTCTCTGCTGGCATCCAACAGTGGCCGTGCAGAGCCATGAACTGGGGGTCAAATACTCGCCCCTCACTGGTGAATTTAGTCTCTCAGCCACCAAGTTCACCAGGCTTTTCAAAAATAAGTTCTCATTCTTTCGGTATTGTGACTTCTTCCACTCCAAGTGCTACCCGTGTAATCTCTTGCACATTTCAAAGCTACTTGAAACAGCTTCTTGCTTTAGTGCTTGCCAGATTCCCCCCCAGCTGCCAGGAAGAGAGTAAGCAGCCGCTGCCTGTTCTACTTGAGAAATTCAACTGCCAAGTGGTTATTTACAGCGGCAGAGGAATGAAAATGTTAAATGAAATCAATTGCTGGCAATGTGGAAAAAAAAAGGAAGGGAAAGGAAAAAACCCCAAACCCTTACAAAATCAGGATTATGCTGGCTGCAAGCTGCAGCCACCTTAAAAGGATTGCAGAAAACAAACAGCAAAATGCCGACGATAAAGCCATGTCCGCATTAGCCCAGCCTGGTGCTGACTCCGACTTTTGTTTCTGTTTAATCTCCCTATTCTTGTCCACTTTGGTCCCTTTCTTGGCAGTGGATGGGGAGATGGAAGAGCTTTGGAAAGGAAGCTGGATTGTGTTAAAACAGTTGTTCAATCCATTTCAATATCAGGCTCCCTGCCTGAATTTAACCTGGAGGTAAATGAAAAATTAAAAACTAAATGAGCCCTGTCTCCCTGATGAGCATCGAATTTTGCCTTAAAAATGGGAGTATTTTTATTTCCCTTGATTTTTACAGGATGGAGGTGGTGGGAAGGTTACTGGGAGAGGCTGCCAGCCAGTTTAGTTCTGGCTGGATCACAACGGGTTTTTTTAGGTGTCAATCCCTTCCTTTACATGGAAGCCTCAGGCTTCCCTGCTAAATCTCTACAGAGACAAGTGAATCACAGCCTTGCATTGGGCAGTATGGTAATTAATCAGCCATTAAAAAGGAAGACCTGCTGTCTTATAAACCAATTAGATGGGAACTGGTTGCTTGTGTAACTAATGTAGTGGGGTTGCTAGTAAGTTAAAGGCTGCTTGCAGAGAGAGGAGCTGAAATAAGTCTCTATTACAGGGCTTTAAAGAACATGTTGAAACCACCAGAGCACCAGATCTTCCTCTAAAACAGGAATCTCAATTTGCCACCATACATTGCAGTAAACACTGTCCCCTCTCCTTGCCTTGCAGTTGGCTGAAGAAAGTATTTTTAACTCTTGCTGATGAAATGTTTTAAAGTTCTGGTTTTTCTTAAATCTTCACTGGGTTTCTGGGCAGGGATGAAGAGGATGATGAGGATGAATGGGTGAAAGCCCCTCTGAGGCTGGGTAAGAGAGGTGAGGCAGTGCTGTGGGATGCTCTGCATGCAAAGGGATGGGTTTGCTGAGCCCCAGCTGACCCTGGAGCAGGATTTGGTGCACTCTCCATTAATGCAGCACCTTTTTTAGCTTGTTCGGAGTATGGGTCTGCTTTTAGGGTTGATGCTTTTGCGTAGCACTGCCTTTGTGTTTGGGTTGGTGTTATTGTGGGGAAGGATTGCTGGCTGTAGGGACTGTCCTACTGAGAGAGCATGTTGTTATCTGTGCCTTGAGCAGGGTTTAGTCCAGCAGCCACTGGAGCAAATCTCAAGTGTTTAGCTGGTTGCACCAGGCTTTCAATTCTTGGCAGTTCTGCTAATGTGCTAATTTGAACTGCTCCCTCCTGAGAACACACTCAGTCTGCTGGAGGCAGCCAAATGGAGCAGGGGCCTGACCCCAGCCTGCTACCTGGAGCTGTGAGTGTGGATTTCATGGATTTCCATCCATCCTGACCAAGTCCTGTAGGGGTGGGATTGAGTGGCTGTCCCAGCATTAAGGGAGGAAGTGCCTTGGTGAGGAGATTTTTAAGCTAATTCATTGGTTTCCTGTTCAATTTATTCTGCTTTTAGAAGAGGTGTGATTGCTGTCATTGGGCTGCTAAACTAACACAAGATACAGGTTTTAAGTTTACCTAATATACTGTGTGCACTTACTTAGGAACAATGCAAACTAGATAAATAAATCATGGCCTTGCTTCAGTTGTAGCAATGATTTTATGTCTGCTCCATCATAACACAAAGCCTATTAATTTCACTGGGAATGTGGGACACAGCATTCACTTACCTTATGCTTGCATTTAACAGCATTCACATGCAGTTTAACAGATCATTCTAGGTGAACCAGGATAGCTGTTGCTAATACTTCTTCAATTCCAGTAAGCAAGAATAATTTTAGACTAGACCTGTGGTAGGGAGACTTTGTCGCTATAGCATAAAATGCTGAAAAGACAGTTTAGGGTGCAGAGAAGGGCACTGGGTGTACCAGCTTCTAGTTTTGGCTTTGAAACTTGCTTGGTGACTGTAGGAAAGACACTTGTAACATATGAGAGCCTCTATCTTCCTGGCTTCCCTCATGGCACAATCTATTTTTTTTTATTTGTGACTTTTCTTGAGTGCAGTATTTGCATTATTTATGTAGTTGCAGTGATGAGGAGTGTTTGCCTGCCTTGCCCACTGAGGCTGTCTTGTACCAACCTCAGTACGTGGTGGCAACACAAGCTCTGTGTGTGCTTCATCAGCGAGGAGGTGCTGAGCAGTTTAGAGTACCAGCCTGTGACAATCAGCTCCTTCTGCTTACTGCTGAGTAAATTCTGCATTTCAGGGCTGATCCTGATCCCACACTTCAGCATATAAATCTGGCCATACAGAGAGGCCTCTGCCTCTTCCACTCCTTAGCTCTGCAGATCAACTGTCACGATCCCCAATTCCTCACCTAGCCCTTGTTTAGGTCAGGGTCTCATCAGCCCCAGTTTAACAGATTTCATCCTTATTAAACAATGAGTGTGGGCTTACAATTTGTGGGTTGTCATGCTTTGCTGAGTCAGGCCTTTAATTACCCCAGGCTGATGACAGATCTACATCCCGAATGGAAGATACGACTGTCATCCCTCCAGGTCGGCTCACACCCAGGGAAGGTGCACACTCCATTTGAAAGGCACCTCAGCTGCAGTCTGCTGAGCCAATCCTCAAATTGAGTTTGAAGTCATTAAGTGGAAAAGAAAATTTTTGTGACAAGTGATTTCCCTGAGCAGGTGACAAACTATAATGAAGCGGGGCGGTTTGGCTGGAAAGGTTTATGATAGCAGCTGTGTACCCTTCCTCTCCTGTGAGCAATCTGGATTTGTGGAAAACTGTCCATGCCGCTGCAATGCAATGTTGCCTGTATGTCAGCCTTGGATTAATTTTCACAGTCTTTCCCCAAAATGTTCCTGGAGATCCTTTGGGAACAAGGGCAGGATGGGTGACTAATTACCATTTAGGTTGTACTACTCTTCCTAGCAAAGTGCTTGCTTGGGAAAAGCTTGTGAGCAAATAGCACCCCTGGAAAATGGTGTAATGTGAGGGATCTGAGTCCTTTAGCTGCACTGTTGCTGGTTATAGCTGCACAGTTTCTTCCTCCTGCTTTGGCTGTGTTCCTGCAGGACAGGGATGTGTCTGCCACGAGCTGCTGGGTGTGCTGGGCACACGGCCTCAGCTCTCACAGGCACCTGTAGAGAGGGAGAAATGGGCACATCAGAACCAGGGACAGAGCTCTTCCCAAAACAGCAAGAGAATGGAGAAGGGAGGAATGAGAACACCAGGATGGCTCTTCCAGAATGGGGCAAGTTTTAGGTACAAGAGCACTGAGAAGCTGATTTTAAAAAACTCTGAAATGTGTGGTGTGAGAGCTGCGGCTCACAGCAGGATGCTGGAGCAGCACAAGCACTCGCTCAGCTTAATGTGCAGGTAGCCAAGTGTGACAGACCACAGCCATAACACTTGGGAAAGAGGTGCAGAGGCCATGGAATAGGCTATCCTGGCCAGGACAGTGCTTGTCTGTGTTTAATCTCACTTCTGTGCTGTGTAGATACCTAGGCAGGAGATCTTTCTTGTCTAGGGCAAAGATGGAGTGGTCCTCAAACAGGTACTATTCATAGTACAATGCTAGCCAGGAGGTTTCTGGAGTGTTCTTTAAGGTGGTGGGTGCCTTGTTAGAGGTGAGGCTTGGAGCACTGCAGGCCAGCTGCTCCTGATTTCTTTTCTCCTCTGATTGCTGGTTATGCAGTGTGTGGGTGGGTTGTTTTTTTTCTTAGTACAATGTCAACTGCTGGCTGAGCAATGCTAGGATTTGTGTAAGGGTTATATGCTCAGATCCGGGGGTGCAAGCAGCTCTGCTCAGGACCAGGCATGCTCCTGGGGGGCAGACATGTTCTGCAGGTGCACTCATCTGTTGTAGAGGAGCCTGATCTCTGCACTGCCTTCTTGGGGTGAGCTGTTCAGGACAAACCCCTCACCCTTTGGGCTTATGCTGATGTCTGCTTAATGGGACTTTTTCCACAAAAGTGTAGTGATGAATCACCCAGGCTAGACACTGCTGTCTAAGGCGACCAGCTGCTGCCCTTCAGGACAGTTGGATTTATACCTCGAAGCAGGTGTTGAATTCTGATGCACAGAGCACTGCCGAGCTGGGAACTGCTTGGTCTGGTCTGCTGTGCATCCTACACTAGGTTGAATAACCCAGCTGTCCCCACTTCTGCCGCTCTTACCCAGGCTGGGATCTGCACAGCAGCACTCAGGGTGGATATTGGAGGGCTCCAATGTGTTCATGAGCCTCATTACTTTCACCAGCTTCACCTGGGACCCATGCTCAGCCCCCCCCCCCCCCCCCCCCCCCCCCCCCTCAGTCTGAGGAGCTTCATTTAGCTCAGCTCCTTATGCCTTCCTGAGTTCTCTTGGGGCTGTACTTGCCCCCCAGCATTGTCCCTGCTGCTGGCTCTCTGGGTGCACTCCAGACCCACGTTGTAGTTCTTTGCTGCTGCCTTGTCTCCTGGACGAACCCTGCAGTGCCCGTGCAGGTAGCCTGGTATCTCATCCTGCCTCCTGACTGGATTTTGGAGCTATGCTGCAGGTAACCTGTCTCAGACTCTCTCTTGTTCCTGCCTGAGCTCTGTGAGTAAACTTTGCTCCTGACTTGTCACCTCACCTTGCCTGGGGCTGTCCACTGGGCCTGTCTCTCCCTAGCCCTGCTCAGACCTGGTGGGAGTGTGCTGGGTGGGTGAGGGCTGCCCTGTGATCACACCTGGCTCCTGCATTGCCGCCTGTGTAGAGCAGCCCCACTCCCACTGCTCCCTGGTAGTCGTGTGGCTAATTCAGTGCTGCTCTTGAACCTTGAAGCAATCCTCTGGTCTGATTTGAACATTCACTTTTCTTGAGCTTTCACCTTCAGAGCTCTCCCCTGTCCCTTCCCAGGGTTTCAGGCAGAGCTGCTGGTGTTTGGGAGGTGGTGTGGAAAGGTTGTCCTGTTCTGGTTGAGAGCTGTTGTCCATGCAAAGAAAGGGTCAAAGATGTTATTTATAGGGGTGCCAAAGTTTTAATGTGTGTACTGGGAATAGAGCAGGAATAATTTCTTGGAGGTACTACATATGCCTAGCACTGCTCTGCACACAGGGCTTGAACGTGGACTGGAGGAGGGATCAACGGGAGCAAGTGATGCCAGCTGGAGACACCAGAAGCCTTTTAAAAAGAGCTTGGAAGCAACACAAAACCCAACACACTTGCATATTCCAAGCAATGCACGTAAGCAAGACTCACTTTTACATTTTTCAGAGCAGATTAGCGATTTTCTAATTAGGGAAAGAGCCGAATATTGAGCACTGAAATGGATAAGCGACTTAAAAAGAACACAGAAAATCGCAAAGTGAAATCACTTAAATCAGCCTTGTCTCCTCCCCCCCCTTCATGCTTGGTATGCTGTTTATCTTGGCAAAGAGGGGGAAAAATAAATTCCCTGGAGGTGACACATACACACTGGTACCTGAATGCATCAGATATATCTCTGCAGGGAGTTAAAACCGCTAAACTGCAGATTTTTGAATTGCTCTTCTGGACCTGCAAAAATATGAGCAAGGCTGCATCCCAGCAGGCTGGGGCTTGCTCTGTCTGTTGTACCAAGCTGTTTCCTAAATTTTGATCTGGATCTGGTCATGGATTAAGGTGATCCCAGTAGCTGAGGGTTGTTTGGCCCTTTGAGCAGCTCAACCCTTGGGTTTGTGAAAGAGCAGAACATTTGCCTGGTTGTGATTCTGAATGAGTTCCAGGATGCTGCCAGACACAGGTGTTGAGACCCAAAAAGTAGTTGGCCATATTCTGCTATCTGAAAACATACTCTAAAAACTGAAGACCTGTTTTGCTTGTCCGTCCTGACCCTTGGCCTTTTCATGCCCTAGATTCTCCATCTGCAAAGTGGGGAATTGCCAAACTTGGATTGTACCAGCCTGGGTTGATGCCTGGGTTGTGGAAGGGGCTGGCACAAGGTACCCTGGAGAGGTGCCAAAGGCAATTTACACCAGGAAGTCTTTTCTTAGGCTCTTGTCCCAAGAAATGAAGGTTTAGGAAGTGTTATGACCTGTAAGGATGCAGGGCAGGGAGTGTATCTCACTGTGCACACAAGCAGTGCTTGCATGCTGCAGCCACTGCTGGACCATAAATAAATATTAGTGGGCACTCTCTCTCCCCAAGCACCTATCACTGCTGCCATCCATGTGGAAAGAGGAAAGTAAATAGATTCTTGGATTGTCTTAAAGGCAGAGGGAATAGGATAGGATCAGTCTATTGGATTTGTTGAATAAACTACAAAAAATAAGATATATTTCTCTGCAGACGCGGGTTAATGGGCTATGTTGTATTTTGCATTTCAAGCACCAGAGCATTCAAACCAAGCTGTCAGACTGGTGGGCTTGTTTGAATTAACCATGGCCTGAACTGGGCACAATATTTTTCTGACTTATTTATGCTCCAGTAGAATTTATGCCTGGTTGCAGCAGACATGGTGCACTCTGCTTGCCCAGGGAGGTGTGCTCTCTGCCCCGCCATGCTTACAGTGGGAATTACATACTGGGGAGCCAAAAAGCAGCTTTGACATTTCTCTAAGAAGGTGACAGTGTATCTGGGATTGCATCAGTGGTGTCCCAGAGAAAGGAAGGTAGCTTGTTTGCTGAATGCTTCTGGTGTAAATCCAACCATGATCACTCCTGTGTTTTAATCAAAACTTCCATCCAAAAGCCATGCATCAGCATGACTCTGTTTGCTGGCTGCTCCACAGAGGCAGAAGACAACCCCTTGACTCTCTGTCTCTTCCCCCTTGTCTAGCCAAGGTGTTACAACACAGAAAAAAACAGCATTATGCTGACACTAATGCTGCTTGTGCGCTTCCCTGCTCTGTGAACATAAAAATGTGGCTCTTGGGTTTTGCCCTAAGAGGGTATAAAGTGTCAGGGAAATATTGTCTGCCCTTTCCTTTTAAATAGGGCCTTTGTACTGGCCTTAAAGAGAGGGAAGAGGGATTCGTGCATTCCCTGACAGCTGTGGGGAAGCGGAAACTTTTCATTCCGTTCTCTAGATGAAGATCAGAGGTTGTGAGATGAGAGGAGAGAGGCTGGCAGTGGAACAACCCACAGGTTAATCACGGAGCTGGCATTTGGGAGATCCAGCTTCAGTTCCTACAGGGTATTTCTAAGTATTTAGCCGAAAGCAAGCGCATAAAGAAACAGAAGCGCACAAAAACACGAGAAATGATCAGCCCTGCAGCAGGTTCTGTTGTAGCTTTAAGCCCTCTAAAGAAGTGTCGTTATATCCTGTGAATTGTATTCCAGTTGGAAAACCTTTGCTGTGCCTCAGCAGTTGCCTTGCATGCATACAGAGCACATCGCTCTTACAATATAGATGATATCTTCTGGCCACTTTTAAATTAACAAAGCCTCAGGTGTAAATTCATTGTAGTTCTCATTCCTATTTCCTCTCCCCAAAGTACCTTGAGAATTGGAGATTTCAGCTGCATGGAGAGGCTTTGTGGGGGCAGCCGTGCCTCAGCTGTGCTCTCAGGTGTCCCTTGTTACCCTTCACACCACGTCGCAGTCACCCAAGATGAGCAGGGCTCTCCTGGGCTGGCCTTGCTTGACCCTTGGTCATGGGATACCAGAGGAGGTTGCTGGGCCAGTAATGCAGCAGGAGTGAACAAAACCCATCTCCCCTGGCTTGCACCCTCTCTCTATGCCTGCAGCAGCCTGCTCTGCCAGTCTGTTTGCTGCCTCAAACCTAGGGGCTTTCATCAGAATTTTAGCTTTTCCAATAAGTAAAAAAAAAAAAAGCTTGTCCCCATTCTCTGGCTCTGAAGACAAGTGGCATGGCATGGTTCATGTCCTTGTGGCTGACCTCTTCTCCCCAGAGGAAATTACCATCCCCTGGGCTGTGTCTGCCAAAATGCCCTGGGGAGCCTGGGCCGTCAATGGTGGTGGGGCAGTGCTGTGTTCCCCTTTAGTTACTGGTGTAGAAACAGCCAGCAAGCCCCCAGTAGTATGGAATTAGTAGGGCAGGATGGGTGTCTGCACACCTCTGAGAGAAGATGCCCTCGTGGCTGGGGTGCAGGGCTGGTGCTGTCCAAAGCTGTCTGTGGTGACATTGAGCTGTGAGGATGCCCAATGTCATTTTTCTCCAGTAGCTGAGATGCTGGCTCGCAAAAATAAGGAAAAATACATCGCAGAGGAGTTCCAGCAAGGTCTTGCCACCTTTGTCAAGTAGCAGCCAACTTACCTCACTCAGTGCCCAGGCAGGAAATAAACTTGCTAAATGAGTATACTTACTGCAAATGAATTTGTACTAAAATCTTGTATGTGCAGCAAAATCCTCTTAGATGAGCATCTGATAAAGGATTAAAACTATTAAATGATTAAAACATCCCCTCTGCCAAATGGTGAAATATACAGATTATACAGTGCTTTGTTGTTTTGTTTTTCCCCTTGGCTTTGCTATTCCCACCCTCCTTGCCCCTGTTTGAGGGGAGGGAAGAGAGGGAGAAAGGGCTCTGTTGCATCCCCCTGAGGCACAAGGGATGCCAGGGAGGCTGGCAGAGCTGAGGGAGCAGTGGTAAACTCCATCATCCTGTAGGAAGTGGGGAAAGGTCCCCCAAACCTCTCCCAGCTGCATGCTGCGTCCTGCTTTTCTGGGAAGCAGATGGATTTATTTCTCCTTAGTATGGAGAGCTTATCTCATGGGATAGGCTGGGCACACTGGGAGGCTCCTGGGAATTTGGAAGCCAAAACCGGTGAAGCCAAGAAGCAAGACTAAACCCTACAAGAGGGCTGTTGCAGGCAGAATAACATTCCAGAGGAGTTCTCATGGGGACAGTCCTCTCCTTAGGCAAAACAGAGGAAGGACTGATTTCAGGCAGCACCTGAGCTGCTGTGTCTCTGGGGAGGACCATCAGTGTTTCCTTCAGCTCTAGCACATGTCACCTTGGTGAGCTTGTCTGCAGAAATGTCCTGGAACTCAGCAGCTCCTGATGATTTGCATCACCTGTGTTGAAGCTGGTGACACGTGACCTCAGTTAGGTTGGGTGGCAGCAGACAGGGAAGTGTCAGACCACCTCCCCTGTCAGAACTTCATCTCACTGTGACATGTGCACGTCTCCTTTGGGTGTGCAGCCAAGCATTCAGGGCTTGCTAGGAGCTTCTTAGCCCACAGTTCTAAGGCAATAATTGGGACAGCCCTGATATCAGAGAAGTGCCAAATACCCTGTTGTAGGAGGGGTCTATGACCCATGTATGAGGGGCTGATGCTCATGTTCATAAGGCTCAGGAGTGCTTTGTCCTCACCCTGAACTAGAGGATGTGAGAAGGCTTCCTTGTTGTGGTTGTGTGCCTGGGTAATTCCTGGTAGCTCTGGGAGAGGAAAGTTGTTTGGGAGAAGGGGTAGGGATGGGACACAGACTACTGCTACAACCATGAAGGTTGAAATGAGGGTGAGACATCATCTCTGCTGTGGAAGAAGCTCTGCTGTGAGCTTGAGCAGGGCCAGGATTTCCCTCAGGCTGCCTAGGGTTTGCTTCTTGCTGCAGAGTTGGATCCCACCAGCCATGGGCTGCTGCTGCTGAAAGTACCTGTTTCCCTGGTGTGCTGGGCACAGGCACTGCTCTGCAGAGGATATTTTGGGGTCAGGCTGGATGAGATAACCACTTCATTAATGTAACCCTGATTAGGCAGTCAGGGACCGCATCGGAGTCCAAGTTATTAGGAGCTGTCAGCAGCCAAGCATTCAAGTGGAAGGATGGGAGAGGAGGAAGGAAGAGCCAAAAGGGCTGTAGCAGTGGTGGTGTCAGCTCAGTATTTATGTGGGGAATGAGCCTCTGGTGTTTTATGGCCGGTAAGATGCTGTTTTCTCTGGGTCTGTTTGATTAGATAGGACTATCTCAAGGGCTTGAATGGCACATCATTGATTTCTGCTCACTTCCATGGGGACATTCAGCAGCCCTGATCTATCCCTCCTGGTTCCAGAGCTCTAAGAGGGGACAGCCACTGCTGGGGGGCAGCCTGTGCCAGGAGGGGCTGTTTGGAAGGGGGCACCCCTAATTTAGCCTCACTCCAGCTCCTCTGCTCTCCTGCACTGTGCCCTCTGTTTTGATTGCTTTGGGGCCATCACTCGCTGTCTCCCAAAATCAAGAGCTGGTACAGTGATTCTGTCTCCTTGATGTTTTGGGGAGAGCTGGACAAGGGCGGGAAAGGAAGGAGACAGGAGAGGAATTTACCAGCTCTGAGGGGAACTCAGAAGGCTGCAGTTTCTCTCTGGTGTAGCACTGTGGGAATGAGTCATGGTCAGAGGCATGATGAGGCAGGGACTCTTCAGATTTAGGATTATTGGGGAGCTGATGGGTTTTCCAACTTTCTATGCCCAAGCTCTTATTTAGCGTTCATTACATATCTGGAAACTTGGTAAAAATCATATCCCAGGTACCAAACCCTCAGTAACCTGTCATTGTGGGTGTCAGGGGGCTTTAGGTAAGGGCAATGTGGTGCTGGCAGCAATGTCAGGCGGGTAAGCCTGACCAAAGTGACTCAAAGTATTTAAAGGCTGCAACAAAGAGCAGCCTCCCTCATTTCCATGTTGTAGCTGCTGGCAGAATCCTGAAATGAGATGGCAAATTGCTTTTGTAGCTCTTGTCCATATAAATTGGAGGCTGAAATGTTACAGAGCAGACTTTTTCAACAGGGTTACAGTCTTCTGGTCATGAGCAGAGGAATCTTTGTGCTGCAGTGGCAGAGAGCAGGGCAAGAGAAAAGGGAGTGTAAGGCTTTGCTTAATTCTAACCCATTAGACATGGGTGAAACCAGTGCATCTTCAGCAGCGTTGGAATTGATTGCCATGAGGAGAATTGCAGAATATTTCACGTTCTTTGGCACATGAGGTTGAAGGCAAGGACAGCATGGGGATGCAGAGGCTTAAAGGGACAGTTGTGGGTTTGGACAGTGATCTTGCTGGAAAAATACTGTCTTGTATTTTGTTTTCTGCTTACCTCTAGCAGTCACTGATGGGTGGGTTACTTCTTCCTCTTCCCTCTGCATGAGGGACAGTGACTTGTGAGCAGAGGAGCACCCTGAGCTGGTGGTTACCAACATGAACAGAGGGGCTGTCTGCAGTGTGAGCTGCCAGGGCTGGCAACACGTCTGGGTGTCTCTAGTAAAGTTCAGTGACTCTGTTCCACTTGGCATCACAGAGCTGAATAACTTAACAAGTTCGAGGGCTCTAAAAGCACTGTCCTTGTTAGCTGGTCTCCTCTGAAAGCAGGGCCAAGGGAGAGCTGGGCAAGAGGAGCAAAACACCCCAGCATAACAGGAGGAGGGGTGTGGGTGACAGAGGGTTCCTGGGATGGGGCTGAACTGGGGGCCTGTGGGCAGAGTTGTTATGATGCTGCAGTGCAAGTTGGGACCAGAGTGGAGCACAGAGGAGAGAGTGGCAGGACCATTCACACCCTGGGGTTTACTTCTTCACTTGGGTGCTGCATTCACTTTAACCTTCTGCTTTTTTTTTTTTTTTTTTTTTTTTTTTTTTTTTTTTTTTTTTCTGTAATTCAGGGGAAGTGCTAGCACTCAGCTCCTGCTGGGAAAAAAGTGCTGGAGCCCAGTGCCTGCTGGTCCTTGCTTGTGCTGTGCCCTGATTAGCAGCTTATGCTGGAGCACATCAGCACAGGGGGCTGGCCACTCAGGAAGCAGTGGAGAGAAGGGGGGACCGTGGAGTCCTCAGCCCTCTCTTTGAGGAGCCTTTCTGCCTGGTTTGCAGTGCTGGCAGGGCACTGGGGCTGCAGTATGTGCTGCTGGCTCTGCCATGTGTGCCAGCCTGCCTGTGCCCCCCGGCTTACTGTGGCCTGACCTACCTTGTTCCCAGCTTGTTCTGCTGCCTGAGTTTCTTCAGCCTCTCTTGCTGTGATGGAGGCATGAACTTAGGTGTCCCCTTCCTGCTGCCTCTCTGCCCACACAGAGAAGCTGGTTTCTTCCCCTGGCTGATGCTCAGGATGCTGCCCAGGCTTTCTTCCTGTGGCATTCAGTAGGTGGGACTTGGATCAGGCAGAGGGAAAAGAGTGGACAGATTGGGAGTTAAGCTGAGCCCTGCCAAGCTCATTTCAAGAAGGCCCTTGAGGTGCCATTGGCAGTGTCCAGCCTGTCCTGTGCCTTCAGTGCTGGCTGAAGAATGTCCAGGACTTGCCACTGCAGTAATAAAACCTCATCTTAGGCTCCCAGTTGACCAAAGCTGGTTTCCTCTTCCCTGAGGTCTGGAAACAGTAAAAACAACTGCCAGACTATTTCAGAGCTTGCAGTGTAAGCCCAGAGCTCCAATGGACACCAGAAAGCCTGCATCCTGTCCCTGCAAAAAAGTTCTATCCCCAGGGAATTAAACAATCACCTGTACAATCATTTACTCCTGTCCACTGGGACTATTTGCTACCATTAGTACTAAAAATGGTCCTTTGGCAACTACAGGCCACCTCCTCCTCACTCCCACTCCAGTAATGAAAACACTCCCTTCTCTCTCCATCCTGAAGAGTTTTAATCAAATAAACCTGGCACACATGCTGCTGAAAGGAGGATGCTCTCTCTGTCAGCCAAAATCTGTGCCTGTTCCATTTTCTTCTGATTTAATTTTCCAGAGATTAAGATCCTGCTCATCTCCACTCTCAGAACTTGGCTGCCTCTGTTTTGTTTGTTGGTTTTACTCTAGTGGGTTTTTCCTTTCTGTTGGTGGCTTTGTTTTGAAAATCCTGAACTCCCAAGGGCACTGACTCCCGGGGACCCAGCCGGCCGTGAAATCGATAGGGAGCTGAGCCTTCCGCACCTGGCAGCCTCTCGCCTGCTCCTGCCCTTCGTGCCTGGAATGTGGGCTCTTGTCTTTCTCCAAAGGGCTTTGGCATTGCTGCTGAAGAGTGTTTCTGCTGGGAATGTGTTTTCCCATAGCAGGGGCTATCTCCTGGCTGCCAGCTCCTCTTGCCCTGTAGGAGGTTGTCTGTCTTTGCTGCCATCTTTGGTTCAGCATCTCCATGTAGCCTGAATGGCAGTAAAAGGGACCCCAGAGTCAGTCCCTTGGGGGTCTGTTCAGTCTTTTTTAATATCTCCAGGGAGGAAGGTCCCATGATCTCTCTGGACAACATTTACCAGTATTTGGTCTCCCTCACAGTAGGAGTGAGGGGGGGAAATAATCAATGTTTCTTTATGGTTTGATGGACCCTCTTGTGTTTCAGTTTGTGTTTGTTGCTTCTTTCTCTGTCACTGGGCAGCATTGAGAGGAGCCTGGCTGTGCCTTCTTTACACCCTCCCTTCAGGTATTTATAGACACTGATAAGATTCCCCTCAGCTTTCTCTTCTCCAGACTGAGCAGTCCCAGCTCTCTCAGCCTTCCCTCATATGTGAGATGCTTCAGTCCTTTAACCATCATCGTTGTTCTTTTCTGGACACTCTCCAGTATTCCATATCTCCCATGTGCTGGGGTCCCAGAACTGGCCCAGCACACCAGGAGTGGTCTCACCAGTGCTGAGTGAAGGGGAAGAATCATCTCCTTTGACCTGCTGGCACTTCTGAGGCAGACCTGGGTACCACTGGCTGTCTTTTCTGCATGGGCACATTGCTGCCTCATGGTCAACTTGGTGTCCACCAAGGCCTCCAGCACCTTTCTCTGCAAAGGGAAAGGAGTAAGGGTACCCTTGAAAGTCTGTGTTTAAGGCACTGGCACAAGTTGCCCAGAGAAGCTGTGGCTGCTCCATCCCTGGAAGTGTTTGAGGCCAAGCTGGATGGGGCTTGGAGCATCCCTGGTCTAGTGGGAGGTGTCCCTGTCCATGGCAGGGGGGTGGAGTGTGGTGGTCTTTAAGGTCCTTTCCAACCCAAGCCATTCTGTGATTAATGATGGGATTAAGCACATTTATATGTCTCCCTTCTGAGTGTGCCAGCACTTGATTGCACTCTGTTCCTCTTGCCTTGGAGGACTGATGGGTTTTAGTTTCTACAAAGCATGAGGCTGTTGGTCTTCTGCCTTGATCTCCCAAGGCAGGTCTGATGGAGGGAAGACTGCCCGTTTGAGGGAGAAATTCTGTGTTTGTGCTGATGGAGGGGAAGTGCCCCTGAAGCTGACCCACTCTCAGCTGGCCTCTGAGCACTGTTGTTTGTGAGGAGACTGAAACACCCAAATATTTCCAGCTCTCGTTGCAGGCTGTGCAGATGTCTGGGGTCAGTGGTGACAAATTATGTAGATTCCTCCCCCTTCCCTCTCTCCTTTCTCATTTCCATTATCTGCCTTTTGTAGAGGCTGTAATTTATTGCATTTTGCAACCTTGTAATTTATGGCTTTTTTATAATTCTTTTCGAGCTTTCAGAAGTAACAGCTCCATGTACCCCAGTGCATTTCATTGTCACACTTGAGGCTTTCCCACCTCCCCCTGCACTTCCACTCTTTTCTTGTAACTTGCCTGTTTACTTGCTAAATTATTATTGTGCACTCAATAAAAATTGCATTTAAAAAGTGATAACTGAAATGACATTTAACATGGAAAGCACTTAAGCATAATTACACTATATGCATTGCATCATTTTGTGACAGTTAATGAAAAAAAAATCTGAACAGGGTTTTTGGTTGGGGGCTGTAGAGATTGAGTACTGGCATTTTATTGCTTCTAGAAACATGGCTTTTATTTTCACTGGAGGGCTTTGTCCTGGGATTTTTCTGCTTCCTCCTCCCTTTCTGCCACAGCTATCCTGTATCTGATGCAGTAGCACAAGGTGAAGAAGTCACTTCTGGCATTCCAAGGGGTTCAAGCTGGCATAACATGCTCAGAGTTTGATATTCCCAGCTAGAAATTTTGAGAGGGTTAGCTTATTTGGATCAGTGACTTGAGCAGCCTTGCTGCAGAGTTGCTTGTGCTAAGGGGGAAGGGGAGGAGGTGGCAGCCCCTTGGTTCTCATGGACCAATTGTGGATTCTGGGGTAAGGGTGGCATTGCAGCTTTGGCTCCTGGTTGTGCCCTACAGGGATTTTTTTGGAAGACAGCTGCTGCTGACTGTGGCTGAGAGCTAAACAGTTAATTAATGTCCTTTCTTTATACTGTCCAATGACTTATACAGAAAGGGGGCAAATGTGCCAACCTCTCATGGCCCCGTGGCTCATATCCTCACTGATACAACTAGTTGATTATTAGATTACCTGCAAATCACAGCTCCTTGACCATCTGATGTGTGAAACTCAATCTCAGCATCTGTCCAGCCTGGCCATGCAGACTGTGCTGAATTCCTGAGCAGATCAGCCTGGCTTTCCAGGCATTGTTTCTTCTGCTCTGTCCTGTCCTTTTCCTGCCTACGTGCTGCAAAACTCCAGCATAAAAGATGCTTCGGGGGTGATCCTCGTGCCTTGCTCTTCTTCCCTTCTCCAGAAAGGGAGAGATGAGCTTGGTCAGACAGTCACACAGGCTGCAAAACAGCTCTGAATGAGATCTACCCCTGTCTCATACAGGGAACTGCAACTGGAGATGCAGATCACAGGTCCTGCATATCCAGGTTAGTCACCCTTGTAGGAGCTGCGGTCTCCTCCTTCTGGGAGCCCTGAGCTGCTTGGAAAAGGGATGCTGAGGGGTGGACCTCTTTCTGCACCTTAAGCAAGGTGAAGAGCCAAGAACAGGGACCCTGAGTGGCAGGGCACAGGAAGATCTGAAAAAGCATTTGAGATACAGTGAACAGATGATGAGAGCCACAGCACTTCACATTTCCAGGCTGCATGTGAGAGATTTTTGGAGGAAGCTGAGATAGACAGTACGTGTTTTCTGCAATTTGGAGGAGTAATCTTCAGGAAGCAGTGTCTGTGGCAGGTTTGGATACTAGTCCGTGAATTGGTAGGGTAGTGGGCTTGTGGGGAAGTGAGCTAGGTAGGAGAAAATGGAAGCAAGCCTTTATTTTAAAAAGGAAGGAAGGGGAAAACCCCACCATTGAGAACATTAGTGTCCATGAACAAACTCCTCAGCTTATCTAGAAACAGCGTGTTTCCTTTCTGTGGTGGTGTTATGACTTGCCCTTCAAGTTAATAAACTGTTAATCACTTTATGGATAATTTAATTCAAAATGTTCACCAAAGCATTCTAAGGTTCAGATGCAGAAGGTTACTGAACTCAGGCATTTTTTGTCTTTTTCTTCAAGTGCACACATAACTAGAAACCATGCTGAGGCAGTAATAACCAATATAAGGAAAAGGAATCTCCTGGAGAGATTACTCTATGCTTTTTTTGAGGCATTTCTGGTTGCTTGTATCTTTTTTTTTATTACTATTTTTCTAAGTTGACTTTTAAAAAAAATCTATTGATAAAATCCTCATCGGCTTGACAATCAGTCTCATCTGGGGACTATTTGGTGTTATCTTGGCTTAATTCATTAGTAAGAATTTTTTTAAAAGCATTAAAAGTGGACATCTCTATTGAGAGCACTTAATTCTTGGCAACAAGAGTCAATTATGCCCTATTGAGTAAGTAGTTCTGCATGGGGCTTACTTGAGAAATTCCTCAGCCTGAGAGAATAAAGTGGTAGGAGAGCAGAACCTCACACTCGCAGGAGATGTGCAAAATGCCTGCTTTGCCTTGGACAAGCCCAGGGCCTGAGCAGGAGGCTGGGATGCAGGGGCTGGTCTGCTCTGCAGCCTGGCTCTGTCACAGGGAGGGAGGGGAACAATTCTCCAGCGAGCTCAGCAAGTGGCTGGAACACATTTGCTCTCCTGATGGGTTTACAGCCGAGACTGCTCCCCTCCCCAATTCCTCTGGTACTTCACAACAGCTCTTCTTTTCTGAGGTAATGGGGCTGAATGCTCCTGCAGCACATGAAGGATGCTCCTGCACTGTGCTCTCAGAGGAGAAGACACTGGGATTATCTTGTTTTGTTTCCGATCGATTGTATTGGACCCCTTTGAGATGGTGGCATCGCTGCCTGCCAGTGCAGGTGCTCAGTGTCAGAGCATCACTGCCGAGTCTGGGGCCTCGCTCACGTATGGAGCTGGGCGTGGGTTTGGTACTGAGAACCAAATTCAGCCCATGGGATGTTGTTGAGCTTCTAATTTCAGCAGGAATTCATTCCAGCAGCCCTGTTTTTTGTTTTTCAGGAGAGAGTGTTCAGGTTCCTTCTGGCAGTGTAAGCTGTGGCACCAGGTGTGCCAGAAACACAGCAACACTCACTCAGGGCATGGAGTTTTCTGATGGTGGTTATTTTGATATGTTGAATGAGGAGACATATACAGTAGGAAAGGAAATGGAACTAAAAGGAGAATCAAATTGTGAAGCCTGTTTCCTGTTACACTTTCTGTAGCGAAAATTTAGTGATTCTTTAGGATGTGTATTGATCATCCAAACACAGAGATATAGGTGGTCTATATAATCATCTACATTTTATTTATGACACAAGCCCAAGTCAGCACTATTATTAACATCATTTCAAACTCACTTTTCTATTATGTGATCAACTAAACTGCATTGCAAAGCAGCCTTGGGGGTTGCCCAGCCTGGAGTGCAGTGACACACCTCAGGACTGTGGGAGTGGGCAGGGTGCTGCTGCCACGCTGTGGGGCTCCATCCATGAGCCACTGAAAAAACAAGCTGTAGAATAAACCCCTGACATTTGGAACAAGAGGCAAAATCCCATAGCGCTTGGAAATTATAGTTTCTATTTAGAACTCACTCCCAAGTTTTAGGAGGGAAGTTACAAGGTGGCATTAAAAAGCACCTGCTGCATCACCGTCACATGTCTCACCATTTGAGTTTAAATGTCTCATCTGAAAAAATTCCCAGCCAGGTTTCTTTTCAAGCAATTGAGGCTGCTTGGGTTTCAGCTATTGCCACTGCTGTTTAGAGTAATGCTCATTAACATTCTGGGCAAAGGAGCACCGAGTGAGGAAGTGCTTATGGTTTGTAAATGCCACTTTGCTCTTCTGGCACTATCCTTCCAGGGAGAGGATTTCTTTTGTCTGATTCCTGTTTTCCCTCCTCCCTCCAACTGTCTTGGAGTAAAGCTGATGGTTGGGCACATATTTTGCCTTAAGCATATGCATGACTTTTTCCTACCTGTGCCATGGTGGGTGAATCTGCACGGACATGAGGTGACCCGTGTGCGTGCAGAGCATGGACGAGCTGCTCTGAGCGTGGGGGAGCTTGTGGCTGCTGCGTGTGAGCCTTTACCAAAGAAAGAGGCATGTGACAGCCTTGTCCCTGCTACAAGTTTCCCATTCCCTTGATGAGAAGCTACGAGGAAATGGGGATGAAATCAGAAATTGGCAACATGCTGTCAGGAGGGATTAATTTCTGTCCCTGATTAACTTTATGCTGGAACAGCAGGAGACGAATGCTTTACCGTACATGATGCAGCTTTTTCTTACACCAAGTAGATCTGAATCCACCCATGGTCCTATGCTCCCCTTGTTGTGTTTTCTTAGATTTTAGCAGGGCCGTTGCTCTGGGTGTGTAATGACAGGCCAAATACGTGTTTCCTGATGCTAAAGGGAAGTACTGAAAAAAACCTGCCAGTGCTTTAGGGGTCTGGCTTGAGCTGTGCAAGAGTTTTGTTTCTGCTTGTAGAAGCTTTAATGTGCTGGTTGATCCCTAGAGCTCTTGGTGGAATATTAATACTCTCCATTCCTGTGCTACCTTTCCTCTAAGGCTTCCACAACAGTTTGCAAAAATTAACAATAAATTCTTTCAAAGTGGGAGGTCAGTGCAGAACGCAGGAAGGTGATTTGCCAACGATCACGCAGGCAGGTCAATATTCTGTGTGGCAAGGGGGAAATACAGACCAAGTCCCTCTCTCAGCCCTAAGTGCCAAACAATTACTCCAATTACTCCCTGCCTGTGCCTAAAGCTTAATTAAGGCTGTGGCTGTGGTAGGGAGAGCAGGTGTGGAGCCTGAACAGTGCTTTGTGACAGAGCAGAGCTGTGTGGGGAGCTGGGCCAGTGCACACAGGTGAGTCTGGAGCTCATCCCTGGCTCTGAATGTGTGCAGGGGAAAAAGGCTGGAACAGCAGGGACAAGAGCCCTCAAACTCTGGGGAAGAACTGAAGAAAGAGAGAACAAGGCAATGGAGTGCAAGCCTGTGCACAGATGTGTATAATGGTGATCGAGGAGACCTGAGTATTTCTGGCTGCCCTGGGAGTTTTGGCTCCCCTGGCCCAGCTCTGGCTTTGATGATGTGGGTGCTTCTCTGCACCCTGTTATTCCTGGGGGGTAATGGGGCCCTGGGGACTGAGGTTTTTCCCACCTGTGGGACAGCTCTCCTGTATACATGGGCAGCAGGAGTGATGCCAGGATTACAGAGCATCCTGCTGCCTCCTCCTTGGCCCTCTGGAGAGCAGAAAGTCATTGACCCTATGCACAAGATTTTCACAAGCTGACGTGCTTGATGCTGATCAAAGGTGCCCAGCTTTGCTTGATGCCTGGATATTTTGAGGACTGTTTGGAATAGCATCCTGGTGAATGCTCTACCAAGGGCATTGTCTAATTGTCACATTAATTGTAACTTAAGTATGAAAGCATTGACTTGTAGGGAAAGAATAAATGAATATGAATTCTTTTGGCTTACAAGAATAAAAACTAAAGTAGCACAAATCTTCAGAATAATATCAGGGAACAGCAGCACAAGGCAGAAGTGCTTGTTCTTTGTTAATTTGAGATCTTTCCACCAAAAACGTGGTTTTTAATTGCAGCAAGAGATTTTCAACTTGGGCATCATAAAAAGTTTTCAAATAGGATTGTGAAGTACCAGAGCATTTTGTCTTGTGAAACACAGGAATCTCCATCACTGGATTTCTGTAAGAACAGGTCAGAGGAACAGGTTAGGAATGAGAGAACTGTGGTAATTATGTTAGAAATGACACATCCATGATGCCACCTTTGGCTGGGGGTATGGGAACAGGCTGAGACTGCCTGATTTGATGAGATCTGTTCCAGCCCTATTCTCTGTGGTGCTACAGAGGTTTCTGAATTTTTTAGTTGAGTCCTTCTATTCAGATGTCAGACCTCTAGAGGTTGCCTTCAGAGGACACATCCCCTGGGATCTCCGTAGGTACATATCAATCCTGCCCTTGTACCTCTCCAAGACTGTACTGAAAACAAACCTGGGCTGAGTTTGGCAGCCGTGGGGTTTAATGGTGCTGCTAAAATCTTGCTGGTGATGCTTTTGAGGTGGGACTAAGCTGAAAATTGCAGCTGAAATGACTTTGCAGAGGGTCACCATTTTATTAAAATCTCAGGTACATCATGTATTCTTGTTACAGTTCCTGAACCCCACTGGCTCCGGGAGCAGAAGGCACTAGCACGAAAAAGGATGAGTCTGGAAATGTGTGGAAGAAAGCTGTCTAGAAATCTGTTCTCCATATCCTCTGGTGATAAGGCAAAGCTTTCTGAGCCTGTTCCACAACAGAGAGGAACTTTATATTAAACATCAATAATGACTTTCTAGCAAGTCTCCCTTTCAGTGACTAAAGGGGCTTCAAGGGAGCTGGAGAGGGACTTTTGACACGGGCATGGACTGAGAGGGCAGTGGGGAGTGGCTTCACACTGCCAGAGGGCAGAATTACATTAGATAATAGAAAGAAATTCCTTATTGTGGAGTGATGAGGCCCTGGCACAGGATGCCCAGAGAAGCTGTGGCTGCCCCATCCCTGAAAGTGCTCAGGGCCAGATTGGCCAGGGCTTGGAGCAGCCTGGGATAGTGGAAGGTGACCCTGCTTATGGCAGGGGGTTGAAACAAGATGTTCTTTAACCCTTCCAAGCCAAACCATGCTTGTTCTACAAAAACACTGAAGGACCTCAGCCAGGGAAGCCTGGGCTCTCCACCACTAGTGGATTAGAGCAGACTTTGTAAACAGCTCTTAGGAAGGTCCTGAATGAGACAGAGGGGATGAGTTGGACAGGTGGGTTTCTTCCAGCCTTGCTTCCAGTGAGCCTGCACCTTTACAGAAATGCTTCCAGTGCTTGAGATTAGGGAGAAAAGCTTGTAAATCTGAATATCTGAAATGCAGAGAAAGCCCCAATACCTGTATCAGAAGGTAAATCAAGAGAATTGCAAAGTTGCTGTTTCTAAAAGCTCAATTTCTTTAAAATAGATCATTACTCTGCAGAAAACTGTGGGGGTAACTGTTGACAGTGCTGACTTACGCTGGCCTAGATTTCAATTGCTTTAGCTCTAATAAGAGATTTCGTTTAATTCCATGTCAGTGGAGTCATCCCAAATTTGCATCACTGCAGCTGATAGCTGAATTTGGCCAGTGGTAGCCATCAATAAAAATAAAAGGCTGTGTGGGGTAATTGTTACTCTTTTTCTTGTGTTGATGAAAGGAAGTCTGCAAAATATGTCTGGGAGCCTTAGTGTTAGAGGCTGCACAGCACAGCCTTTCTCCACAGCCCTTCCTTCAAAAAGCAACAGCATTTCTGGCAAGGAAGATAAAGATGTTTTGGGAAAGAGGTCTGGTTATTTATTTAAAGTCAAGTCTTTGAGGATTTGCGAGTCTCGCATCACTCAGCGCAGAGCAAAGGGCTGTGTGTGCTTTGGGTATGCTCACAGGGGATGGGGAGCAGCCTTTGCCCACCTGCAGCAGCCCTGCCACAGGCACTGCAGGAGAGCCTGGTGAAGGGCTGCTCATTTCTCTCAGGGCAGTGGTGGCCCCTTTCTCATCCTCCTCACTGCCAGGGAAATGGAGTCTGGTGAGATCCCATTTTGGGTCTCTATGAGCTTTTGTAACTTCAGTGTCCTAAACATTTAGCCTTGGGAGAAAGGCAGCAGAATAAAAGAATACAGAGTTTTAAACTGTCAGGCAGCTGTGTGAAAGACAAAACTGCAACCACATGGGGTCCAGGAGGGATCTGAGGAGCAGAGATGTTTCTTGCTTTATCTTTCCCTAATGATTTTCACCCTCTTCATTCTCTAAGGGATGCTGGGGAAAACCCAGCATGGTCCATTATGTGGAGGCACTGATTCCAACAGAAATCACAGAATGGTTTGGGTCAGAAGGGACCTTAAATACCATCTCATACCCAACCCGCTGTGATGGGCAGGGACCCCTTCCACTGGATCAGGTTGCTCAGGATTCCATCCAGTCTGGCCTTGACCACTCCAGGGATGGGGCAGCCTGTGCCAGGGCCTCACCACATTCTTCATGATATGCACCCTGAAATCTAGCAAAATAGCACATCTTTATCTATGGCAGCACGCCTCCTAGGATCACCCAGGGTACTTGAGGTGCAATTTTAATGCTATTGATCTGAAATTGGTATGTTTTATGTAGACATAACTTAATCAAACTGGTTAATTCTTTGACAAATCCTGATGGAAAGTAGTTGAGACACCTTTTAAAAATACTCTTTTCCTTACTCAAGCTTTTATTTTGTCCCACATAACAAAGACAGCAGCCAGACTCCAGGATCAGGTTGGGTTTTTTTTTTTGTTTCTGTTTTAGTGTACAAGCTTGTATTTTTAGAGATCATGTGATGTCTGACTGCATTTGGGCATTTTTCTGAGAAGCTGTAGCAGTTCTGTCTCTCTTGTACATTAGCATAGCAGGCTCTGGGGGGGCTTGTTCCCTGACCTGGCAGCACGGCCCATGCCATCCAAGTGGCTGTAAGTGTGCAGAGATGGGCCTGGGCAGAGTTCCCATCCTGGTTGAGACCTTCTGTCTTCAACCGTGCAGCAATTTATTTTTGCAGCGCTTTATCTGAGAGAAGAGCCAGTTTGAAGTTGTGTGATACTGAATTTCCTCGCAGAAGATTCTCACTCTCTGTAAACACCCAGGCAGGTCTGTTGCTCTGAGAGCTCCCCATACAAGGGTTTGGGATGATGAAGACTAAAAGCTGCTTTCCAGGCTGGGAGAGGTTTTCTATAATCCAGGCTAACCATGCATAGCCCTTTATCCCTGACTGGTTGCTAAATTATGTATGGCAGGCCCAGGTCTGCTTTGGGGCTGGCAGGGCTGAAGTCTCAGCTGGTGATCCTGTGCTGAGGAAGCAGGAGCTCAGCCAGTGCCACAGAGGATGGGAGCTGTGGGTGCTGGGGCAGGATGGGGAGCACTGGAGCAGCTCCACCTCTCCATCCCTGGTGCTGTGGGCTGCTTTTCCCTCTTCTCCCATGTTCTCTGTGGTACTGCTGCCTTTTAGCAGGCTCTTTAGTGAACTAGAGAGACCTCAGTTCTATGGTTTGTTTGCTTCAATTATAGCTGACCATCCCCGAGGAGCAACTAAACTTCACATTTCCCTGTCCCGCTTCTGCGGGAGAGCTGTGAAGAGCTGCTCAGAGGGTGCTTGCTTTTTATGAGGTAGATGGAAGGATGGAGCACAGCAGGGAAATGGCACCGAGGAGAGAGGGAGCTGAGGTTAGTAAATGTCAAGCTGTTTGCCTCCTGCGCGCGCTGGAGCACGTCCGCAGGCTGCCAGAGCAGCGGCTGCGCTGAGGACGAGGCAGGGCTGGTGACAAGGGACAGCTCGGGCTCTGTGGGAGCCACTGCCCACCCTGCTTCCAACAGGGCACCTGGGCTCAGGGCTGTGCTCGCAGAGCTCAGGGCTGGTGGTGTTCATGATACCAGTTCTGGGAGTCGGTCTGGGGTAGATTTGCAAAGCCCCCTCTGAGCCGTGGCACCAGCGCTCACCTGCAGCCGCTTCCCTTTGCCCGCTCCTCTTGTGACTCTTTTAACAGGGAAAACCAGGATCTAGCACCTTGCTGGCTGATAACTGCTGCTCCAGAGGGCCATTGCTGTGGCAGTGCCCGTCCCCTGGCCCCTGCAGTGGCAGCACTGCCTGTCCTGGCGGGCTGGCAGCGAGGCCACTGTGGCTCTGATCACTGCCTGCTCGATTGTCCCTGACGCTGCGCCCAGCCTCACATCCTCCTAATGTAATGTAGAAACCACGATGATTACCATCATTGCAAGGACTATAAGCACCAGACAATGAAATTTAACAACAGTAGGTGCAGCAGTGATGAGGGGTGAGATGGAAATCGTGCTGTCTCTGCTCTCTGCCTATGGCCCTGAGCAGTCTCCATCTTCCAGCAGGGTCTGGCACTCCTTTTCCTCACTGTTACCCAGCCACAATGTTCCGTGCTTTGCCTCGTGGTGTTCATTTAGCGTGGTCATTTATACTGCTGGGCAATTCTCTTCAAGGCTCCTGCTTCAGGGCGTTTAGAGGCGCCTGTCCTGCGTACTCAAGCCAAAAGCAAGTCTGCCCAAGGGTTCTCCTCTTTCCTCTTCACTCATACTCTGAGCTCTGGGGAAGTGAAAGGACCCTTCAGTAGGTGAGATGAGACTCAAAATGAGCCAGACTGGTGCTTGTCTGAGGGAGACCAACAGATCCTGAAGCTCCAGAAGAAGCTCTAGCCCAGCATCTGAGCAAGCAGTGCTCTCAGGGCAGGTATCCTGCTGCAGTATTGGCTGTAACAATGAATTCCCTTTGCAGATGCCATATCTGGGTCACTGTAGAGCACTGATCCCAGGCACAGGTCTGGCTGCAGGAGCTTGAAGTATAACCCTGAACAGAGACCTTCCCTGCTTCCCATAATAATGCTGGCTAGGAAAACACCTTTGTTTTCTTGGTTGCTGCCCTTTGTGTGGGGCATGACATGGCACAGCCCCATTGCTGGGGCATGAGGGTTGTTATCTTAGGTATGGGTGGCTATTGTGCCTGCAGAGATGCGGTTTGGTCTTTGGCCTCCCTCCCCTGGAGCACCCCAACTTTGAGGTGGAATGCTGTGGGAGCAGGAAGGCAGCAGCTCTGTTGCTGCACGTAGTACTTTGCTCTTTTGCAAACATGCCAGGTTTGCACTGTGATTAAACGCTGTTTGGACTGCAGCTGTCCAAACCTGGTGTATTGGATTCATACAGGGGTGGAGAAAAAATTAATTTCTGGAAAATGGCTATTACCCAGATCAGATGCCTTTCCAACAGGAGCTGGAGCACCACAGCCTCTCCCTGCTTGGCCCTGAGCAAACCCAGGTGGGGTTTGAGCTGTGGGTACAGCTCTATCCTGACCCAGTGGGGCTGAGAGCTTCTGGGGTTACCAGATGCTCTGCTGGGGTTCAGCTTTTTGGTTGCTGTTGTTCTTGAGGAAGGTTGGCATGGAGGTGATGCTGTTCAGGCACAGTGCAGTGCTGCCCCTCGGATTTTGGGGAAGGGCTGCTTTGTGGCAGTTGTGCCATGGAGCTGGTGCTAGAGGAAATGAGAAGGGAGGGGTCTGCTTTGGGCTGCAGGTGTACCCCACCATCCTTGCCCTCCCACCAGGATCCCTCCTCATGTCCTGGATGAGGAGGCTGGAGACAGCTGGCAGGGGAGGCCAATGCCCGCTGAAGACAAGGGAGGCTGAGGAGACAATTTTTACTGTCTAGTGGTGCTTTACAGGAAGCTCTCCTGAGATTTGTTCTTTTCCTTCATGTTTTATCATTGGATACCTTGACCCCTGGGAAGGCGTTGGCCCCTCTCTTGGCAGCTCATCAAATGGTTTCTCCACTTAGGGGAGTGTTTCTGCACCCGTTCCTGTCTCAGGCTGCCAAGTTTCATGGTGCAGGGTGTGCTCACAGGGAACTGGGGAGAGGAAAATGCTTTCTCTGAACTCTGACAGCTCCCTGAATATATAGGCACAGAGGGAATTAAAGGCAGAGATGAGCATCACTTATTGTGCATTAGGAGCAAGGCAAACAAGTGAATTTAGAGAAAGGGTGTTTCAAGGCAGTATCAGATCTGCCTCCTTGGCTGTACAGGTGCTGCTGGGAACATGTGCTGACAGCTGGTTTTGTTACCAGCTTTGCTCTTAAGTGAGGCCACTTAGCACTTCTGGGCTGGTTTAAATCATTTTCCTAGCTGTTTGTAATTGCACTATGCTTAGGAGTATTTAGGATTAAATTTTTCATGTTGCAGGTTGTCTTCAACAGTTGCATTTTTCTTCCCCCCACCTGCCACGGTTTTGGTTTTTCCTTTGCTTTTATTTTTTTTTTGTTCCAGCCCAGTAACTTCTATTGTTTGCCTATTGTTAATATTCCCTCCCACTCCCCCCTGCTCTTACCATTTACTAGTTCACTCTCAGCATCCACTGCTGGACTCCTTTCCACTTCCAGGATTGGATCTTCTGCTACTGCATCCAGCCTCAGCCCTTCCCGGTCTTTTTATTGAGATTGCAGTTCATAATGTGGTCTCAATCCTCGTTCTCTGAGTACAACAGCTTCCTCCTCTGTGTTGCCTGAGGGCTACTCCCTCTGTAGGTAATTCAGGGGCTCTCTACAACCCTTCTCCTGCCCAATGATCTCAGGTTTGTGAACCACGTTGAGCAGGACTAATACGAGGGTGTCACTTCTTGTTTCAGTGTGGCTGGAGCAGTGCAGCATTTGGCTTTGCTCGTGTCCCTGCATTGCCACCCCCCTGCCCCCCTGGCAGGGAGGCTGTGAGGGGCTGGGGCCTGTCACTCAGTGTATTGCCAAGTAAAGCCCAGTCTACCAAGAGCACACAGCCTGCACCCCTTCTCCCCATGGGTGGTGACACAGCTGGGTGTGAGGGTACCAACACGGAGTCAGCAGCAGCAGTTCCTCGCCTCTGAGGTCATGGGTGTTAACCAATTTGAAAAACAGGTTCCAGAGCACTGGATCACAGGAGAATTTCAATGAGAATGGCTTTCTAACCTGGACAAAACTAAAGGGTTTTGCCATCACTGAGGAATATTTGGGATGTCTTTGGCCAGAAAATGCTTCCTTTGACTCAGCTTGAAGAAAAACTCAATGTGGGAAATGTCACCTTAGATAAGTAAAACCTGGCTACATTCTGAACAACCCAAAGCAAAATGCTTCAGTGGAGACTGTGAAGTTCTCTGAATTGCCTGGAGCCCCTATCGTTCATTCCCCTGCCTGTCTGGGACGTTCTCATGCACGTATGGTCACTGTTAATTTGTCTTGGATTGTTCTAATTAACGGCGGTGAACTGTTCAGCCAGGAAGACTGCAGAGCTCTGCAGCTGCAGAGAGGGCTGGAGGAGCAGCTCCTGGTTTCTTTTTCTGTTCTCTCCTCCCTTGTGGACAGGCACCGTTTCTGTCTGTTACCAACAGGAGACAATTTTCTGTTTCATAATAGGAAAATACTAATGTCAGGACTCCCTCTGTACCCAAAGCTTTCTCCTTGAAGATTGCTCCTCTTTGCTTTCCTAATTGCTGCTGCTCAGCTGGAGGTATCCTGCATCTTCCAAGCACATGACTTTGTTGTGCTATTACTTACCAAGGGGAGAAAAAAGAGAATGTGAGAGGATATTGCTTTGTGTCGAGCTTTCCCTGCTTTAACCCTTTCTGTGCCAAGTGGGGTGTTCTTATCTTGTTCAGGATGTTATGCTATGGGCAATACAAGCTTTTTGGTCTGAAGCTCAGGGTGTGATGGAGCTCTGATGTGAAGAACATCTAGAAATTGTATCTTGAGCTGCACCAAAAGCAAGTTGAGGGAGGCGAGTGAGTCTCACCCTCTACTCTGCTCTGGTGAGACCTCACCTGGAATCTGCATCCAGCTCTGAGACCCTCAGCATAAGAAGCAGGTGGAGGAGGTCCAGAGGAGGGCAATGCAGATCACCAGAGGGCTGGAGCACCTCTGCTATGAAGACAGGCTGAGAGAGCTGGATATGTTCAGCCTGGAGAATAGAAGGCTTTGGGGAGACCTTAGAGCCCCTTCCACTGCCTAAAGGGGCTCCAAGAAAGCTGAGAGGGACTTTGGGCAGGGCCATGGTGTGACATGACAAGAGGGAATGGCTTTACACTGAAAGAGGGGAGGCTGAGATTAGATATTAGGAAGAAATTAATTACCGTGAGGGTGGTGAGGCACTGGCACAGGTTCCCCAGAGAAGCTGTGGCTGCCTCATCGCTGGAAATGTTCAAGGCTGGGTTGGACAAGCAGCTCCAGGTTGGAGCAACCTGGAAGAGTGGAAGGTGTCCCTGCCCATGGCAGGGGGCTGGAATGAGATGGTATTTAAGGTCCCTTCCAACTCAAACCATTCTATGAAATAACTTCTTCTGGAGTCTGGGGATGTCTCTTAAATGTCTTCTCTTACTAAAGCATCCTCTTTGGAGTCCCTGTACTCACAGATTGATCTCTCATTACACAAGATCACTTGTAATAACACAGGAGTTGCATTTTGTGAGCTGCCCCACTGCCAGAGGTAGGATGGGTTACTGTCCTGGCAGGCAGAGCAGGCAACCTGAAACCCTTGGGGCTTTTTTTGGAGGAAAAAAGCAGTTGCTGGAGTAGAGCTAGAATGGAGTAATTGTATATGTGGACATAAGGCTGCCAGAAGAGACTGCTGTTAGGAATTTCCTAGTGCCATGGAAGAAAGGAGGAGCTTGGGCAGAGCAGAGGCCACAGAGAGCTACAAAGAGCAAAGTGGAAGCCTGGAGAATAACCCAGTAGGTCTGGAGGGACTGTGCACAGCTGAAAGAGCAGCCTTGTGCTTCATCTATCAGTGTACTCCTGTGGCTTCAGCCTCAGAAAGTGCTTTGTCTAACCATGAAAGGGAGGATGGAGCTGGGGGATGTGTCTGCCCTGGCTCTTGAATTCATTGTCAGCTGCCTTCAGCAAGTGGAGTTGCTGTCTACTCCAGCTCATTATAAGGTCTGAACAGAGGGCAGTGAGTAGTTTCCCAACATTTTAGAGGGTCTCATCGTGTCCCTGAGCTGTGTGATGTGCTGCTGTCCATATCTTGGGCACCTGCCTGCTGTACCTTTTGCTGGTACCGAGGAAGAGTTGTGATGGTGTGAGCCTGGTGGGTGTCTCTGGCTGAGCCTCTCCTCAGTCCTGGGTGAAATGGAGGAGGTTCTGGGTCTGTGGTTGTCATGTGGAAGCTGGTTGTTTACTGTTTGTGTTTGGGTGCTGCTCTGAGACCCAGGGCAGATGTGTCATGAGAAATTCCTTCTGCAAGCCCTGGCCCTCGTGGCCAGGTCTGCAGCAAACCACCACCTACAGGCAGAGTCTTTCACTTGTAATGAAGCTCCAGCAAAGAGAGGGCTTTGTCCCGTGGGAAGCATGATTCAGCTCCTAAGGATCATGCAAGCTTGGGCAGGTGCCAGACGTGCTTAGCATGGAATTTGCATTTAAGTGTGGAGTCTGCTACCTCCTTGGGGAGGTCCAGTTCTCCTTGGAGGGTTTTCTGTTCCCATATGTCTCCATTTCTGGAGCTGAAGGTATTTGCATGTAGCCTGAGGATAAAGAGAGAAGCAGAATCCTATTTGCTTTGTGGTTTTCTTCATGTACCTTACTTAAGATAAGGCATGAAGAATATTTTTTTTTTGCTAATCTATATAATTATATAGATTTTTTTTTTCTAATTTATTGCTAATGATGGCAATAAATTTTTCCCTTTGTGTTGGCTGCACCTGGGTCTGCAGGCAGGTGGAGTTAACAAGTCACAAAATCATCTGAGGAGATGACTGAGGGGCTTGTGCTTGTGAAGTCGTCTGGTGAGACTGATCCCTTCTTCTGGAGGCAGTGCTGATGCCAGCAGCACTTCCCCTGTGTCTGGGGTTGTTCCCTGCAGTTGGATGATGTGCCTGCAGCCCATTGCTGCTGCTTTGGGTGCAAGCATTCAAACACAGATAATTGCATTGGCCTTCAGGGTAATCCTGGTATAGATTTGTGCCTCTACCCACCACATCCTGGCCAAGTTCTGGACTGGTTGTAGAAATCCTCATTTCTTGAGGGTGCCAAATTACTGTGTCTTGGTTAGAGATGTGGGGTTTATCCTGCTTCATGTGATCCCCTTGTTCCCGTTCCTGGTACCCAGGGCTGCCCTGCAAGCCCTGCACTGCCTGCAGTCTGTGGTGGCTCTACCTGTGCTATAGGAGTGGCTTAGCAGAGGCAGGGATGGGCAGCTCAGCTTTTGAGTGAGAGAGTGGGATGCTCATTGCCTGCAAGCATGAAAGCAGGCAGCTGTAGAGCCAGTGGTGTGGGCAGCAGGTTGACTGCATTTCTGTTTTTTCTGCTTGCAAAGCCTTTCTTCTCTTGCTCCCCTCATTTCCAAAGCTTATATTGTTATCCAATCCACACTGCTAGAATTCTCTGTTAGAGGATCAGCTTTTCTGTAGGAAGACTGCTGTACTCCTCACTAATATTGACTGTCTTTTTCTCTTCTTTCCCCCTAGATCTACGATGACAATAAAAACCTGTTTGAAGTCAAGGAGAATGTGCCCAGGAAATTGGTGGAGAAGGTCGCAGGGGACATTGAGAGCCTCTTGGCCAAGAAAGTCCGTGCTTTAAAGGTAAGGAGATGGGCCTGTGCTCTGATCCTTTGATGGAGATGTTCAGTTTAAACAAGAGGGTTGATGCTGGTGTAGCAGTATGATCTCAGCTTCAAAGTGATTTCTGTGATTGTGTGGCCTTTTCTGGGAGCTGCATCCTGCAGTTGGACAGATTCATATAGAGCATGTGAGGCAAGGATATGTTATGTGGGGATTTACTCTACATCTTCTTGCTTTTTATCTCCCCCCACTGTCATGCAAACACCTGAAGGTGCTGGACAAGGATACAAGTGACAGCAAAAGCCTGGCAGCAAATTTGATCCAATCATTTAACTGGGGTGTACTGGAAGCAGAGGTACTGCAGTGTCCCTGCTGTCACTCATGAAGTGTTTTGGACAAGTGGAGCCTTTTCTGTTTAGATGATGCACTTGAAGGGTTTGTGCTAGTGCCTGAGACTTGAGCCCTGTGACTGACTGCATATATGGGGTGCCCTCATGGGTATCTGCAGACATTTCCAATCTTGTCCATTTTGTAACACTCCTTTTTAAATGAACTCATTCTATCTGTAGTGGAGGAAGGTGACCTGACCCATGGTGCCTGCTCAGTAAAACCCAGGGGTGGCTGTAAGGAGGTGGCAGCAGGGCCATGCTCTGCTCTGGGGCAGAGACAAGAAACTGCCTTCCTGGAGAGGTGGACAACCTTCTCCACTGCAGAGGAGTATGGACACTTCCCCTCCAGGAGCTGAGGTCTCCTCTTTAAAACACAATTTTATCAAGCGGCATGACATTGTAAAATGGGCATCTGGCAGTGTGGCCAGCTGGATGCAGCTTGATTCACTGGAAGGGTGTCTGCAGGGGGATGGACAAGGGGAAGGCTTGGAGCAGGTAACACAGCTGATGTGTCCACAGAGGCACTACAGCCAAAAAGGCTTGGCCACCCTTCAACCTGATAGCCAGGAATGGGAGCACAGGGAAATGTGCTGTGGTCAGAGAAGGGATATTGCAGTAACTGAGGTGTAACTAAGGCAGTGAGAGTTTGGGAGTGACCTCTCTCCACAGTGGGTAAGAAGTAGCTTGGAGAAGGTGTGCAACAGGAATCACAGCACACCCATGTGGGCCAGGGGAGTCTCAAGACTCAAGACAGGATCTCAGTCAAGGGTGGTCAAAGCCTGGCCGGAGTGCCCAGGTGGTGTGAGGTTGTCCACAGTGCCTGACAAAGATGGTTACTGTAGGGACTTGGGTGAAGAAGATTATTGTTTACCCAATTACTTACTCTGGGAAGAAAGAATAATCCTACTTGGGACTTACACCAAGTGATTTAGCTTGAATGGAAGGAGCTGAAGTGGGACTAAAGAGGTCTAAAGTATCAGCCCTAAATTTGGGATTGTGGAAATGAAAATCAGGGAGACCAATTTTCTTCTTAACATGAACTTGCATCCTTGTGCTCATATAGTTTGTGTGCCTATTGAGCATATATCATATTAAATGTTCCAGAGATGTGCAGCACCTATAGATGCTGGAGGAAGACACAGGTGAGAGAAGGTTCTTGCAAACTTGAACACACCTGGACAACACATGGCTCCCGTGGGATGCACAGGGTAATAACCCTGAGTTACACAGCATGACTGTGCTGAGTGGTTCCACTGTGACATTTGAATTTCAGCTCATCAGTCACACTGTTTTTCTTTGCCCTTTGCTCTGAGTCACACAGACTTATAGAGAGTTTGTGCATCTTTTGGTGCTAGATCAAGGCTTGAACTGTGCCCATGGTACAAATAACCTTGTTTGTCTTCCAGCTGTCTTTCTTTTTTGTTGGGTTTTCTGGTGTGCTGTGAAGGGCTCACCTGTCACAGGGGTGATTCTGGCAGTGCTGGTTATGTAACAGCATGTGGTGCTGTCTTTATAGGTGAAACAATGAACCCTTGACCTAAATTAATCTTTCAAAAGAGTCCTTCAAGATGCACTCTCAGATGGAGCAGATTTTACATCCAGTTTCCATGTAAATTCTGGACATTTTGGATTGGTGGTACTAACAACAAAATCTGGAAATGGAGAAGTTGATGGGGGAAGAGAAGTTGAATCTTCTAAATTTCTTCCACATTTTGCTGAGCTCCTTTGAAGCAGTGCAGCTCCCATAGCTCCTTCCATTCTCCTGCCTGTTTTCTTCTGTCTCAACTCTCCCTTTAGTTGAATCATCTCTCCTGGAGTCATTTCCTCCTCTTCTCTCATGACTCACAAGAGTGATGATGACTTCTTGAAACGTATTTTTCAGCATCTGAGTCAGGTGGGACTCCACATATTGGCAAGGGCAGGTGAGGAGGGAGAAATGGAGTCTCTCCTTGATGTACAAACTGCCCTGTCCCTCATGTGCTCCCTCTCCTGAGGGGCCATCCCAGTCCCCTTTGCTGCAGGAGAGAGAAGGGATGCTGCCTGGGCCTCAGTGGGGCTTTGTGGGAAGGTGCTCCCAAGCCTTTGGGCACACACCATGGGTGCACAGTTTAGAGCACTGTTCTGATTACATGGTGATCCAGTCCAGTCATCAAAGAACCTGTTTTCCTCTAAGTGAAAATATTAATGTGTTTTTATTAAACTATGTGCAGAGCATTTATTAATGGAGTTTCTTACCTTGTGTGTTGCATTTCTAAGAGGCAGATATTGAGCACAAGGAGAGTGAAGCTGTCTGGCCGTGACAGCCATGGTGCAGCACTGTGGCATGGATCTGGCACTAACAGCACTCTCTGATTTCCCACGTGCTTTTTGGAGGTGTGCTGGGGCCCAGGGCTGTGTGGCAGAAAGGGTAATTGCTTCCTAAAATAAGGCACCTACAAGGGGCTGGTTATTTGGATGCTGTCTCTCCCTTTTTGTTCCAGAGCATCACATCAGACGAGTCTTATCATGGAACAAAAAAACCCCCAAACCTCCTAGGAAGATGTTTTTGCAATCCCCACCTGTTCCACCTGGCACTGGAGTATCCACAGCTGGATCCTGGGGGACTTCTACCCCATGTCCCACACAATGGCTTCTGTTTGGCATGGATTTGCATCAGCACTAATCGCCTTTTCCAGTGTCCTTTGCCCATGATGCTTTCATTGCTTCAATCCTGGCCTCCCAGTCACCTTTGGGCTCTGTAGTTCCAGCTGCTTTTTATTCCCAAGCTTTAACAGGAGGGGAGGTAAAAAAGATGGCCTTCAATACCAAAAATGCATCTAATTTCCTTTGCATTGGAAGTAAAAGACTAAGATGGAGTGACTCCTGAAGGAGATGACATTACATTTACAATGTGTATTGCCTTGTGGGGAAGTTCCAGAGCTACAGGTGAGGCATAAGGAAGCAATAGGTGTGCTCCAGGCAGGGTGAAAGTTAAATGGGCTGCTCTTGTCCACACTCATGAGCTAATACCTCGTTAGGGCTAAAAAAGACCCTTACCTTTCATAAGATGTGGAGAGGAGTGAGGTGGCACATTGCCAACACAAATCCCCCTTGGGTTTTCCTTGTGTTGGGAATCACAGCTGGCTGGCTCATGGCTTTACTCATCTGGTTGGGGTTTTTTGCCAAGTAGATTCTTCATCACTTTTTCAACTTTATTTCATATCTCCTCTTCAAATTTTCAGTGTGTTCAGACCCCTCTTCTTTGTATGTGCCCAGAGAGATATATACAGGCTGGGGCTTCTTTGGGAGCTTATTTGGGAGCCCAGATGTTGGAGTTTGCTGTTGGAGGAGCACTAAGTGAGCCAGGGAAAAGATATCACCTGAGGGTGTGCATGGTGTGGGTCCAGATTCCCAAACCCAAGGGGCACTTTTTCTTTCTTTTAGAATACTATGCCAAGTACATGAGCGATGCTTTGAGCTCTATTCTTTCCTGAAGCTCCACAGACTGGGGGAGAAGGAAGCTGTGATTTGATGGAGGAGGCTGAGAGGTGGAAATTTTAGATCCTAGGATATGTTTTAAGATTGTTTCTCCTTTTTATATAGTTCTTGTGAAGGCTGCTTTTGGATGCTGACTGCTTCATTCTTCACATATTTAACCACAGACAATTTGCTTTGCCTCCTGAGATCGACACATCCCACAGTTTACTGAGTAGGTTATGCCCTGAAGTGAACTATTCATATACTGTGACCAGCCTAAAGATTACTATCTGTGCTGCTGGCATTCCTCCATCTCCAAAAAGAAATCCACAAAACATGGTCTGGATGCCTGCAGGCTCTCATTGCCCTGATGGTGACATGGTTGGGCTGGTATTTTCTCCACAGAACTGATTCAGTTTTGCAAGTTGTACATCATTGGTGCAATCTTTTGAGTTAAGGTGAAGTTTGTTGCATTCCCTGTGGCCCTCAGCTGTGTGCAGTATCAAATATGATGTGTTGAGAAAAAGAGTAGCAAAGTGGCATTTTGTGTATCAGAATTTATAATGTGTGCCACATACATACATTTGTGTGTATCTTATGTAGATGATGTGTGTGCAGCAGGTTTGGTGCCCCTGGCATGGCTCTGGTGATGAGAGGACTAACAGCACTTACCAGGAGTAGGAGGAAGGTTTGTGTTGATTTTTTTGTTTTAAATTGTGTTTTTGTTAAATTTAATAGCATATTTTTGTTGCTGCGTATTTAGCTCCAGTGTGGAATGAGCATCCGGGGGAAAGCAGGGGTTTGGCAGGAGGGCTCAGTGGTGGGAGGTTTCGAGGTTCCTGTTCCTTCAGCTAAGGTGTAGGAGGTCACAATATTTCACTCAGATTTTACTGCAACTGGAGTAGTAAAATCTGCACTTGGCATTAGACATTTTCTTTTGGCAGTAAAAAAGAATACAAAGGACAGGACTGGGGATTTCCTGTATTTTAAAAGCATCCTGCAGGGAAGTCTGGCTGGGTTTCCTGTGGCTGGGGGTAAGCCTGGAGGAATGTGGCTGTAGGTGTTGTCATCTTTTTTTTACCTTGCATCCTAAGGGAAAGAGGTTGGAAGAGCTGGGATTTGACACATAGAAAAGGTGGTTGGTCTTGAGTTGTTGAGGGCTTCGTACTGCCTTAACCCTATTTTACTGTTTTGTCTCCACTCCTCACCCTCAGCCTTGAGTTTTCCCACTTACTGGCATTTTTTCTTGCATGTTTCTTCTGAAGTGTTGATGCACTTGGTACTCAGGTGCTTTAGGATCCTGTGATGAAGAGTGAGGTGAGAGTTTGGTGAGTTACCACCAAGTACTGACCAAATCCCCTTCTCAGGTGAAGCTGGTCAGGGGGGCATTGCAGGAGGGAGGAGCTCAGACCAGTTGTGCTTTCAGTCCTGGTTGAGCACTCAGTGCATTACTGCTCAACTGGGACTAGTTCCCACCTCCATTTGAGCCTGGCACAAGCATATATCAAGAATGCAGAGGGGATTTAATTGGACAGGTTTATCCCTTTAACAATTCTGATAGCCCTGAGATTTCCCTTGCAGGTTTGTGGTGAATGACATCTTTATCTGGTTTCTGGTCCCTGATAGGGACAACAAAAAGTGCCACCTGTCTGACAAGCTGCAAACATTGGCAAAGCATCTCTGAGCCCAGTTCAGAGCATCTCCCTGCTCCCTCCTCTCTCAGCAGCAGAGACACCGACCTCTGTCACAGCATGGGCTGGTAGAATATCATCAGGAAATCTTCCCTCCTTCAACTGTTGGGGTTGTTGCTGTCCTCTGGTGTTGGTGGCAGGCAGCAAAAGGGGTAAGCATTCAGCAGGAGCAGCCGTGAGGTTGTACTGGATTTCTCCTTTGTTTTTGGCAGAGCAAGGTCCTGTTGCCATCTCCCTGCACCCCAGAGCTGTCTGAAGGATGTTGAACCAGGTGCTCACTGGCCAAGTCATTGAAGTGTTTAAGTGGAGAGGTCCCAGGCCAGGAGAGGGAGACCCTCCTGAGCTGCAGTGCCCCAGGGGTTCACACTGGCTGGCAGCATGTGGTGCCAAACCCTCGTGGGTTTCCTTCCTGCAGTGTGGTACAGCCTTGGCTTTGACCTTAGGGGAGCTTCTGGGCATGTCAGGTGGCTGCCAGTGGTCACGCTGTGGCCTGCTGGGTCCCAGCTAAGGGACACATTACCTGTCTTGCCTAGACAACAAAGTGGGGTAGGAGAGAGGGAATAAACATAGCTCAGGTGAGCTCTGACACAGCCTGTGGATTTGGTGAGATGTGGGGCTTCATTGCCTCATGCACTCCTGCACCATTCCAGCTCCATGGCCATGGACAGGAGCTCTTGAGTTGGTGGAGTAAGGACCACAACCACCAACTTTGCACATGCTGAAGTACAAACCATTTAAAGGCAGGACCTCTGTGCTTTCTTATTTCATAATAACAAAGCCAGCCCTCTTCCCACTTCTTTGGTAATTGCTGGTTGGTGTTTTTTGTTTTTAATTCTATTTTTAATTCGCTCCTAATCAAATCCTGGCTGACAGTCCCAGTGTGTGTGTTTGTTTATTTATTTATTTATTCATTCATGCATGTGTGTCTGTCTTCTCCTGCCTCACAGTTGTTCTTGTGCTGGACCTGCTCCAGTAATCCAATTTGAATCCAATCTCCCAGGTCTGGAATTCTAATTTACAGATTGCAGAGGGGAGTTAAACAATGCCCACACACCAGGATGGGGGTTGATTGTCTGATCTAATCAGGGACAATCAGATGTTTGTAACAAGTCTATCAAACGTGTATTGGGCCAGTTTGCTGAGCGATGTAACCAGCTTTCTTAATAGCGCTAACACAATTTAGGGCTTCCTGCACTTTCATGCAGATTACATTGAACGTTTCCTTTTCTTCTCCCATGAACATTTGGCAGCAGCCCAGCCCGATGGGCTTTACAACTTGGTGAGCTGCTGGGTGCCCTGTAGGGCAGCAGAGGTTTGCCAGGACCCTGGGGGCTGCTGCCTCCCCTGGCACTGTCTCACACTGAGGTCCCAGAGTGATCCTGGTTTGTGGCACACGTACAAGGAATGGACTTAGTGCCACCAGGCGCATCTGGAGTTACAGATGGGGGAGGGAAAAGCCATGGTCCTGACCTGGTAGGGTGTTCAGTAATTGTCCAGAGCAGATCCCCAGCCCCGTGTGTGTCTGTTGGTAAAGAACAGATGAAGAAACCTTTGTCCTCTCTTGCCCTTGGCAGACTGAGGCTGCTGTGAGGCTGTTGTTTCTAGTACTTGCTGTAAGAAGTTTGGACATTTGGTGTTTAAAGAAAACACCTGTCTGGTTGGGTTTTTTTCAACAACTTGAATCAAAAGAGGAGGCAAAACCAGCTCTGTGAACAAGATGATGTCTCTTAGTAGAGCTTTCCAATGCAGAGTGAAACTTCCTTACTTACCCTGTGCAAATAAATAGTTGCCTGACTTTGCCCTTGCTGAAGACTGAAATACCCATCTGGTCCCTTACCCTGTCGAGAGGTGAGCTGGTTCTCACGCTCCAGGTCTGTATCGCTTAGCTCTGCACTCTGCCTTTGCCCGGGGATTTATTTTCGGCTTGTGGCTTCCTCCCTGCCCCGGAGCATCTTCCCTGTGTGCAGCACTCGTCCCCGAGGCAGGGAGGGATCGCGGCTCTGGGGCTGAGGCTCCCGGGCTCGGGTCACAGCCGTGCTGGCAGCTTTAGCTGGGCTCTTAAAGCCTGAGCAAAGCCTGCCCTCACGGCCTCCCTCTGAGCGCTGCCAGCCCGGTTTGCACGCACAGGAGGAAGAGGAGCTCCCCGGATTGGGAACTCACGTTTCTTGGAGGATTTAATTGCTGTGCGTGCCTTGTCTTCCTGAGCTCTGCACCCCAGGCTGTGAGGAACCCAGACACCTCTGAGACCAAGTGAAGAGAAGGATGAAATAGTCCTAAAGGGTGTTTACTTCCCTTCCTCAAACTGTGTTATGTGTTTGACAGCAGTTTGCGTGTTGTTTTTCAGTTTTTCCTGGGTTTTTTCCAGCACAGGAGCAGCTCTCTTAGCAGAGCTGGAGGTGATTAAAGCCATTGGTGTGGGCAGGGGATTTGCAGCAGTTGTAGTGCTTGGCTGTCTCCAAACTCAGCTTGGTCCTTACCCTCTCAAGGTCCTTACCCTCTCAAGGATTCATCATCTTGGTCCTTACCCACAGCCTGGCAGGGCTGTGCTCTAAGAGGAGGCATTTGGGGATGGTTCAAAGAGTAAAAGCTTTTGGATATGACTTGTTGGTCTATCTGTGAAGATAGATATAGATATAAACTGGTGAGTGATGCAGAAGAGGAGGAAGTCTCTGAGGGAATTAGTGCTAGGGAAGGGAATTACCATTTAATTCTTTATAGAACAACCTTTAAACACGATTGGGAAGATATGCTTGCAATGATAACAAAATAAAAGAAACCATGTCACTGAAAAAGGGATTTATTTGAATTTTCTTGGTTAATTTTGGCATGAGAAAATGCATTTCCATGGCAGTTTGGTACCTAGAGTTGCTTCTGCACCCTGTCCTGTAACTCTGTAATCTGTGCATGGTGTGAGAGGATGAGAGGGGGAATCTTTATTTCCCCAGGGTTTCTTGTTGGTTTGCATGGAGTGTGTGCTTCTGCACTTACAGAAGTGCTCTCAGTCCCTGAGGGTTCAGCCCCTGCCCTCTATGATGCTGTACAACCTCAGAGAGCTCTCTGAAGCCCAAGATCTTGGGCAGAAAAACCAACCAGTTTATTCTTGTTTAATGTTTTTCCCCTTGGAATATTTCAGATGCATCATTTGGGGTGGAAGACTCTTACTCAATGGGAGTAATTGACCTGGGACAGTGAATCATTTTGAGTTTATTTCAGGTGGAATGAGGATTATTTTTTTGAGGGTTTCATCCTCAGGCTGAATTACAAATCAGTTCTTTGTATAGCTGTGTTTACAGGCAGGTAGTGAAGACTAATGAGTGAGGGGGTGGAGGCTTGGTCCTGGAGGTTAATGGACTTGCATGAAGCCTTTTTGTCTCAAAAGCTCTCTTCAAATCCCACTTTTTTTTTTTTTTTTTTTTTTTTCCTTTTTAAAATTTTCTTTTCTTTTTTTTTTTCCAAAGAAAGTAGATTTAGCAGGTTTCATTTCTGCAGCCTGCAAACCCCGGATCTGCTTTGGCAGAGTTTATCTCAGTAGATCTCTGCTCAGGAGTGGCTTGAATAGCAGGGCTGGATGCAGGTGGGGAGCAGGAGGCAGCCCCCAAGGTGCTTTGGATGCTGAGTGTTCAGCTTGGTTCTGGTTCTGGTACTGTCACACAGGAGCTGGCACAGAGCGTGCTCCCTGCCCTGGGATGGTGCCCACCAGCACCCTGCTTTCTGTCCCGCACGGATTTGCGTTGTATCCACTGAAGCTTTCCTGGAGTCAATGAGTCTGAAATCCATCAGCATCCCGCCCTACCCCATAGCAAGGAGCTATTATACATTCCCAGAGCAGCTGATGTCCATTAAATGTTTGAGTGACACTACAACAATGTGTGAAATATCAGTGATAAGGATCTAGCAAATCTTAATAAAAAAAAAGCGACAAGAATGTAAATTGCACATACAATTGTGATAAAGAGCCAGAGATAACATTAAAGAGATTGTATCAATTTAATGCAAGTTTCGTGCCAAAGCCTGTCATCTGCTCTTTGAAGAGGAGTTGTTGGGAGCCTCGATATTCCAGCAGACAGTGCTCAAATCATCCCAGTGCTCTGGAGTAGCTGTCCCTGCAGCCAGCATGCTGCGTGGAAGCTGTCTGCTTGCTGAGGATTAATGGAAACCTTTCCTGCCTCTACAATGAAAATAATGTTCCTTGGAAAAAATAAAGTGCCCTTCTGCCTGCTGGCCTTTGGGTCCCTCAAAATGCAATTAAAAAGCGGCTTAATACAGCCTTGCAATGAGAAATCTGTCAGCGTTCAGAGGCACGGTCTGAAGTGAAAGCAACATGAAAAGGTTGCAAGCAAAAATATTTAACCGTGAGCCTGCCTGGTGGTGCTTGTGGAGCCACCAGCTGAACTGGGATGTGAGGGGCTGGAACTGGGGTAACTGGGGGAGCTGAAGCAGCTTCACAGAGCTGGGCTGGGCTGTGGCAGTGCTGGTGAGGGCATGGGAGCTCCTCCATAACCCAGCCTGCTGCGTGTCTCTGCCTGCCTGTCCCTGCTGGTCACCTCTTTTCTGGTGTTGCTGCATTACATCCTTGGTTTCTGTCTCTCCTCTGCTGTTCAGGGTGTGCTGCATCCTTGAAATGGGCAGGTGACAGCAGTAAAGGCTGTTGGAAGTACCCTACAGGTTTGATGGAAAGGGTAACTCCAGTTTTCTCTGCAGGGCTGCCAGATGTAGGTATGTATTGTGCCTGCCAAAATGTCTTCCCAAAATTTTAGGCATAATAATGGGAAGTTAATTTAAATGGTGTTTGGCTGGTTTTTTTCTGCAGGCATGATAATTGAAAACAAAACAAAAAAACATCCTTTAAGTAAAGCTGGTAATTCCATAGCAAGTGGGAGATTATAAAGACTGAGAGTGAAATGTGAACGCAGGGCTCCAGTGACTGCCTGGTTTTGGTACTGCAAAATGAGCTTCTGTCCTTGGCTGTCCCTCGTTTGCCACTTGTGTGCTGCTACCTGCACAAGGGTGAGTTGAAATCCCACCCCAGCTCTACAGGAAGAGCTGCTGGAGCAGCAACAGCTTGATGGGAGTAGTGCTGGGAGCAGTGTTTCAGCTGGATTCCAGTAGATGGCACAGCTTTTATTTCAGCTAATTACATGGGGAGTCAACGTTCCTGTTGCTAATCTTAGCCGTGCCTCGCTCTCCACTCACACAGATGAAGATGTCTCTGCTGGTCTGCCTGTAATTGAGGAAGCTGGATAAGATATGGAAGGTGTTGAGCTTGTCAGCATTGTGGGGCAGTGGGAAACTGTGATGGGGAAGAGGAGATAAGAATCGTGTGTGCTTGGGTGAGTGTGGGAGCAGAGAAGCAAAACTCAAGGTAGTGGTAATGTAGCTTCCCAAGTGCTTTCCAGCAAGTGCTGTATTCCCTTAGAGGAAATGTATTTGACTCCACCAGCTTTATGCACAGGGAAACTGAGGCCTGGAGAGATCATTCTTTGTCTTTGATACACCCGGGAATAAGAGCTGTTCTTCCTAATTAAGTTCTGAAACTTTTAGCTACAAGGTGTCCTTCATGTATGCTTATGACAATAACATCTCCCTGGAGCTCAAAACTCCTTCACTCAGCTCTGCTCTGGTGTTATTGTTCCCTGGCCACTTCAGGCTTTGAATGTGAAATTTTTTTAGCAGTTTAGCAATTTTCTGCACCCTCTCAAAAGAGTAAGAGTTGAGTGCATCCTCAGTCTTCTCCCTGTGTGATGTTGCCCAGCTGTTTTGTACCTCTCTTCAACCAAAGCAGCCCTCTGGCTTTTTCAGGGATGAGCATGTGGTTCTTGCTGGAGGGGTGACTCTTGCTGGAGAGGTGGCCCCTGGAGTTGGGAGGGTGCTCAAGTGCAGTAAAATAGCCCTGATACAGGGAGAGGGATTGCCCATCCCTCTGTGTCCCTGTCCTGGGAGATGTGCAGAGACCCCAGCATTAGAGGCAATCGTTCTTCCTACCTTCTGCCGGCTGAAGAACTTCTTTTCACGACTGAAATTAATTCTTGCAAGTGGATGGAAAGGATATATCCCAAATCTTGAGGGCCTGATGCACATGTAGAATATAAACCAGAGTGTATGTATGTGAGGCCGTAAATAGAGTTGTCACTCTAAAAGAAATGGGGTTTCTAGTGCTTGTCAGATCATTTTAAAACCATTTTTATTACTAGATTACATTCTGAGATAAAGTTTATTGTAGCAAAAAAGAGGGAAGGTGTAGGATTTGACTGCAGATTTGGAAACACACTTAAAACTTACAAAGAGTTTTTGAACCTTAGCTGAGGGCAGGCTGTCTACTTCATGGTTTTCCTCCAGTACATCTCCTGCCCAGCACATTTCAAAGATGATCTCTTGATTTTGGTGCAAACTCTGCCCTAACATGTCACTTCTTATAATCAAGCCATGACATAACATGCAGACACTGGCACAGGAGCTCCAGCTCACGAGTGTCCTGTGTATGGGGCAGAAACAACCCTTCCAGGGGTCCCATCTGGGAGTCTTGAGGAACTCCCTGTTCCCTGAATGTGGCTCTTAAACAACTGCCATAAGGATTTTGTGTCAAAACTGAGGATCAGTCCTGGCATGTGTTGACTTTTTTCTTCCCATCCTCTCCCCCCACGACAATTGATCCTAAAATATTTTGCTCTAGTTACATCCTTTTTCTGTGCTCTTACTTTTAGCACTACATCTGCAAGCAACAGAAAACACTGTGTAGGTGCCAACTCTTTTCTTAGCTATTCCTTGCAGATAGGAGTAGCATCCCGTTTTCCAACCCAGCCTCTTCTGTCTTTTCCTCCTAGCTGTTCCTAGTGGTATCTGTCTACCTTTTATATGTACCAGTGGCAAAATTAACAGGGTGTTGTTCTCTTGATGCGGCCTGACAGAGAAAACAGCAGTCATCTCCTCCTGCCAGCCTTGGGCTTCAGAGTTGTGTTGGTTTGCATCTTCCTGCTCCACCTCCCATCCTAGTTTAGGGGACTGTAAGGCATATCACAGACTGGATGCTGGAAGAAGCAGCAGCTTTGTAAGTGCCACCTAAACTCCACAGCTGCTTGCAGGGCAGAGGTAGCTGGAGTGGCAAGGAGAAAGTTGTCTGGATTTATCCCTGAGACAAATGCAGAGACCTGTGTCTACCATAACATCTGGCTATTAAAAAACAGATTTATTTTGCAGACTAATGCAGGAAGTCCACACTGCCTTGACATTAGAGTTTTTCTGTCTCTCCTATTCCCAGCCCCATCTCCAACCCAGAACCTCTGCAAGGACCCATTCTGAGTAGCTGCTCTTCCCCCTCCATGCTGAGCATCCCTAAAACCTGAGCATAATAGCATCCCTGCTAATTATATCACTGCAGATTTATTTCATGGTAATATTATAGCTGGCCTCAGGCATCACCACTATCATTGGAAAACATCGAACGATCACAGCTCCTTAGCAGCCTCCATTAAACCTGGGAGAAGCGTCTGGGCCTGTTTATAAGTTTGTCTTTTGATGAGAGGCAGGAATTGATGAGCTGGTGGATGCGAGGTTTGCAGAAGGTGCCCTGGAGGGAAGCTTCCCTCCTCTCGGCAGGGATGAGGTGCAGATGGCAGGATCGGGAGTGGAATGCAGACACAGCCAGGGAGCGGGAGCGGGGCAGCAGCGTCACCTTCATCCCATCGAGGCAGACCCTGGCCTCTCCCTGGCAGCACCACCCTGTGCCGAGGGCTGCACATCATTCCACACGGGATGGCTCCGTGCTCCCAATCAGTGCTGCTGGAGTTGCTCCCAGGGAACAGGGGGTGTTTCGAACAAGCCAAGTGGTCTCGTGATGCTTTCTGCTGACAGTCTTGGAGCTAGGGCAGAAGAAAAGGCAGAAATACCACTGCCATTTTTCAACCAAAAAAAAAAAAATTGAGAAAAATAATTCAAGAGTTTTCTCTAGGTTTTCCTTGCTAGAAATAAAATTAATCCTGTGACCAATGTGCTGGGTACCAAGGCTGTCTGCCACGAGCACAGCTGAAGGTCACTGCTGTGTCCCCAGGGTTGTTCTGTTCTTGGGAGCCAAGCCTGTGGCTGCTTGCTGCTCCAGGCTGTGTCCCTTATGAAACAGAGCCATGGGATGGCTGGAGGTCTGCAGGATGAAGCATTTGGTGCTGTAGACCTGGTATCCACACTCTAGGTTTTGGAGGGTATAAGAGAGTGTTTCAGCATTCCTCCCAGTGCTGCACAGGTTTGCTGTGAGGCACTGTTTGTCTACACCTGGAGCCAGGCTGGCAGGGATGGGGTGACCATCATCCCCAGTCCATGCGTTGATCTTCCTCATGAATGTCTGTGGTCCCCAAACAGCAACCCTATGAGAGCAGCAGATTATCACAGATCTGAGACCCACCACATGCGGAGAACACAAGGAAGTAACTTATAGCTCTTGAAAGGGATTTTGGTAAAAGCAGGTCAGTTGTTACTGATTTTGCTGTGGCTGGCCATAAAGTTCTTTTTTTTTTTTGGTGCTTCAGCATGGCAGTGAGTGGGCCAAAAACTTAACTGAAATGGGGTCAATAAATTACATGCAGACAAAAGCCACTTACACTCAGACTGCATCAAGTCTCTTGGTAATTTCAGCGAAACAGGCAGAGCAGAAATATGCTGATAATTATTTAAATTAGACTCCGAGCATTGAATTTTTTTCTTCAAGTAACAGCACTTCAGCACTTGTCCAGATGAGTGCTAATTTACCTAAATGGAAAGGTTTATTAAACATGCCAGCCAGTGCTTTAGTAATATTTAGGACAGCAATTTTGCTTTATTATATCTCTTAACAAAGAGGACACAGGCGTCTTGATCCAGCACCACAGTAGTCAGGTGATGTTGGGGAAAATCCACGTCAGTTCTGCCTGCTCTCAAATCAAGGTACATTATTTCTGCTTCAATTCTGCCTCTTTGCCAAGTGCAAACCTGGGACTTGATTTGCAAAAAAATTCACTAACTTGGCCAGTTTGAAGGACACTCAAAATCTGGACATCTTCTGAGTGCAGGAGTCAGAGTTATGATTTGGAAACATTGAAGGATGAAATTGAGTTTGCTCCTGAGCTCTTCCTGCTGCCCCTTGCTCACTCTAGGACACACTTGACAACTGTGTTGTTTTGGGGAGAAATTTGGGTGCATGAATGATGCCTAGAGAGGCCAGACAGAGTTAAAGGAATAAAGTAGGTATTTATTAAAAGGCCTTTGAAGGATACACTTTGGGCAGTACAAGAACCTGGCCGTGGCTTGATGCAAGATGGACCACTGGTCACAAGTTTTCACACTTTTATAAGTTTTGGTGCATTTACATATTGGGGTTAATTGTCTAATTACAGCTTCAGGTTATGAAGTCCCATCCTCCCAGATTTCTTTCCTCAATTTGATGTTTATACTTTTTGGGCCCAAAGCTGCAATGGTGTCCTTGGTTCTTAGGCTAGAAGAGGATTGTTTTGTTTAACTGAGCTGTGAAGAGAACTTGCTGACACTTTATATGAAGTTCAGATTTATACTCTAAGGCGGTACAGAATCTAAAAAAATATGAGAGGTAAAACTTAAGGAATCATGAAGATGATCCCACCCATCATTTGCATCTCTCAATGCTCTGTCATTGCCTCCTGGTCTTGTTATCATCATGTGTGTTATTGCCAGGGCTGACTTTCAGACTAATGCTGGCTTTGCTGTTTCCCTCAGGACTCTACATTTCTTTGGTTTATATATTTGAGAAAATACTTCACAAATCCAAGTGGACTGACATTCTGCTAAAACATCCTGGAGAATTCTTCTGTGGCTTTCTGTCTGTGGGTGCAGGTGTTTGGTTCTGTGGCTTCTCCCAGGACTCAAGTGGAAAATTAAGACTATTTGCACAAATTAGAATGCAGAAGTGTCTTAATCTGAGGATCTCCTCACAAAGAGGATGGTTCTATGTTGTGAATGCTTCTTACAGATCCATGCAGGGAAATTTGCTTTTAGGCTCTGAAATTCCTCTGGGTCCTTCAGAATAAAGACCACTACCTGCTTTATGTGACCATGCTCACTGAGGACAGGTAGATTACAAATATTGTGTAACATACCAAAATCTAAGTCCTTGCATTTTATCTTCCATAAATATCTTCTCCCTCTCTTTCCCTGCACAAGACCGTTCTGTTAAACGATCATACAGCAAATCTTGTGAGTGCCTGGAGCTCTGGTTGCTTGCAAAAGATTTGGCAAGGGAGAACCTTGTGGAATTCCAGATTGTACATTCTTCCAGAGTTTGGATACAGGGTGAAGCCAACAGTGGTGGGAATGGGAAGATTTTGCTTTAAATCCATGGTGGGTTTTTTAAGTTTTTGGGGTTTTGGATTTTTTGGGGTTTTTGGGGTTTTTTTTTTTGTCTTTGGTACCATCAGAGTAATGAGAGGAAAGGCTGTGGCTGCTCTCCAATGCAGATGTGGATGTTGGATATCCCATAGGAGAAACAGAGAAGTTTATCATCTCTAAAGTTAAGTCAGAGGCTCTCTAATCTCCACAGAGAGCTGGATTCACTCCAGATAGGTCGAATACCTTTGTGTCCTGTTGCACTGGAAGTGTGAAAGAGCTCCCAGGAGGAAACATTCCTTCTCTGCTCCCCAGCACGGGTGGGCAGGAGGGAGTTCTCTGGGGACCATTGCTGATTCCTTCTCGTGCCCCAGAAAGGGCAGAGCACTGTCACAGCTCCTGAGAGGTGAACATGAAATTTTCAGAATGGGGAAAATGGATGGAAATCATTTGAAACTCTTGCTCTGCATTATTGATGATATGTGGTTTTTTAGCTTTTGGGAAGTGTGCTGTGACACCTTGTTTATGGTGAGCCTCAGCGTGCTGTAGGCTACCATCAGCCAGGCTCATCCACAGTAACAGGGATGCGGGGGAGCATCTTAGATGAATCCTCTGAGCTTACACACCCTTAAGAAGTGCAGAGAGACAGTCTGGGATTCAATTTTACCGTTCTAGCACTTTTCTTGCCACCCTGATTGGAAGTGCTTCACCTCCTCTTCATTAATCAGTTTGAATTTTATCTAAAATTCATCCTCACCGAAGGTGAATTAGAGTCTGCTGCTCCAATCTTGGGCTGAAAATGACGGCAGGGTGTGCAGGGTTTAGCAGGTGAGTGCACTGCAGCTTGCATCAGAGTGACACTGTATTTTTGGTGGCCCTGTACTAACAGGGCTGGAGGTCTCAGCCCTGTCCTGTGTGCTCAGTTCCCAACAATCCCTATAGGCAGGACATGTGTGTGACATTGTACTGCTGAATCCCAGTGACACATGGCTGGGGTGCCACAAGAGTAGCAACGTGAGTCAGTCACCAGGTCACTGAGGTTGGCAGGGACCTTTGCAGATCATCCACTTGAACCCCTGGCCAAAGCAGGGTGAGCTGGAGCAGCCTGCCCAGGAGCTGGAACAGCCTGCCCGGGAGTTGGAGCACCCTGCCCAGGAGCTGGAGCACCCTGCTCAGTTGGTCCTGGGGAGATTCTCCTATTTTTACAGATGGGCAGAGTGAGTCCTGGGCAGTGGCTTGGCTGAGAGATCTGGAAGGTGGGTGCAGGTGGTAAGGGTGAGAAGGTGAAGAAGGCCTTGAGGCTGCAAGGCACATATGTCTGTGCTTACTCATCTTTTCAAGAGCTCCTGGCTGCAGTGGTGCTGTCTTTCTATTAAAGAAAGACATTTCTAATTTTTTTTTTTTTCAGGAATCAATTCACTAAGGTCTGTTAGGCTTGAAGAGCTTTAAGATCAGAACATAATTCATCACAGAGATTTGTCTTCTTCTCTGGCCAGCTCTTACTGTTTATTCTTACTCAGCTCTTTACTGTTGGATGTTTATGTACAGGAATGAGTGGAAAACACTCAGTGGAAGGGAAAGGGAGCATTGAATTCTTTAATTCTGTTTGCAGAGTCCTTGGCCTTCTGGTCACCAGTGGAAGTCATCATTCTTCTAAGATTCGCTGTGACAAGGACTATTGGGAAGTTGTTTTCCTCTAGTGGTCTGCTGAAAGTCAGCCTATGGAGACAGTTCCACCGTCCCTGTCAGGATTACCTGGTCCATCCTGGCCTGCCCACAGAGCAGCTTACAGCTCCTGCCACAGCGTTTCCTGAAAAAAATTAGGCTGTGTTAGTGTGAGCCACATCCCCGTCCCTGTGTGGAATGAGCATCCCACTGGGGCAGCTCTGTTCTAGCCAGCCAGGGAGCACCGTCAATGTCTGACGGATCTTTCCTGGCAGGATCTCAGCCATACCCTTTCCTCGGGAAGCAGTAATGACTGCAAGGCTCTCTGCAACTCCTATCCCAAAGCTGCAGCCCTTCTCCTGGCTGCAGCTTCCCACGGATGGGAGGCGGGGAGCCGGGGCTGATTGGCTGCGGTGCTGCAGGAAGCTGCTGCCTGATTTCCCTAATTCTCGGCGCCGAGTGGAAACGCACAAGTGCCGGCTCTCATCAGCTGCAGCTTCGATTTACAGCGGGGGAACAAGAGGGGAGCGCGGCCGGGAGAGGGAGATGGGTTCCACTCCTCCTTGGGGTGCAAAAGGAATTATAATCTCACATTCTGCTTTATTTTCTGTTTATTTTTTCCCTGTCTCCCTAATGACGGCAGATAGTGTAAGAATTAACCTCCAGGGACATCCCAGCAAGAAAAAACCCCATCATTTGTAGGCTCCTAAGAATAAGAATTTCCCTGGCAGGAACATTCCTGGAGAATCCTTTCTCTTTTAGGATATAGACATTTTGCAGAATGTTTTGAGTGTTCAGGATCCAAAGTGTCTCTGCTGTGGATCTAAAAGGCTCTTCTAGCCCAAATCTGACTGCAAAGCACCTCACTGAACTCCCTGTAGGGGTTTCAGGACCTGATTATGTGAATCTGTTCTTTAAATGTTGCTCAGCTGATCAGTGTCACAGCTTTTCCAGCATCTCACAGAAACAAGGAACATGATGAAAACCGAAACAAACCAAATTTTGCTGCACTTCTTGAAAACAGCTTGTAAACTGGGAGTTTGTCCCTGCATCCTTTTCTCCTGCCTTTAGCTTTCCGCTGTGACTGATGACTGGGATGAGAGCAACTCGATGTCATGGAGCAGCAGCTCTGCAGGCAAAGCCTTCTGGCAGCCTGGACCCAAACCTCCTTTGCCCTGCTGCTGCTCTGGTCTGGCTGCTTAGACTCATTAGGAGGAGGCAGTAATGATGGAGCCAGTGATGCACTCCTCCCTTCTGAGATCGCATGCCAAGGCTGGTTCTGCTGATACAGCATCTTTGCTCACACTTGCATGAAATCCTTGCTAGAACAGTGCTCTGAAAACTATTCTTAAAATCCTGGGCAGTACAGCAGGATTTTGGCCTAACCTCCTGCACAAAGCAGGGTTGGTTACATGCTTTGGTCAGGGCCTTGTCTGTTGGGTTTTGGAGATCTCCAGGGGTGAAGCTCCTTCACTCTGGATCCCTGTCTGCTCTTCTGTCTAGAGACTTTCCTTCACGTGATCTCTTGCTTGGTGCCTTCTTCTTCCTTTGTTCTTTGGCTCCTTTATCCCACTAAACAAATGGGTTTGAATCAATAACCAGCGTAACCCTCTGCCCACAGATTTCCATTTCTGGCATGCCCTGTGCATACAGAGCCTAGATCTCATTGCAGTGTTCCTGCACTAAAGAGATGATTTCTTTGCCTCTGTTCATTTATGGAAAAAAATAATATGCAAATAGCTACATGTCCAGCCTACGGCCATGTATTGCAACAGGGAGCTGGATATCAGCAAGCAGAGGACACTCCTCCTTGGCGGTGACACCTCCTGCATGCTCTGGTGCTGACTTGTCATCAGGGGAGATGGTGTGACTGTCCTTGAGCATTCCCAGTGCCCAGTGTTGGGCTGCTGAACACTAAACAGGTTCAGCAGATGAGTAGTGGAGACTCCGTCCTTGTGGGTTGGACTCAAGTGGACACAGTCCAGTGCCAGAACTCAGTGGCCCCATCTGAATGGGAACCAGGACTTGGACATGATGTTCTTTTTGTCTGTGAGAGCTAAAGAGAACTTGGAAATGAGGAAGGAAGTGGTTGGTGGTGCAGGAGTGGTAGAAGTCAAGCTGTGGGCAGTATGTAGGACACCTGTTCCTGACTTCCAGCTAAGCCAGGCTGCAGTCTTACAGATGAGTTTGTTAAAATCATCAGGAGAACAGCACGTCTCCCATTTACTTTGTAGATCTTGTGCAGGTTTCATGTGCCAGAACTAAAATAATACATGATTTGTTAAACTGGCATTTTTCGCAGTTGTAGGAAACAGCCCAGCCATTCAGCCAGAGCAGCAGCAAGCCCTGATCAGCACTGGCAGGGTGGGCTGTGCCAACTGCTGTCAAGAGGCTTTTTCCAAGGAGCATGGTGGAAACAAAGGAGTCAAAGTGGTAAAACCACCCCATGCTGGACCTCACTCGCAGAGCAGCCAAACAGAGAGGGCAGGGAAACTAAACCAGAGCAAAACTGATGGCAGCATGTGTAGGGCAACGTGTTAGAGAAGTGAAAGAATCAATCTGACTGATCCTTCCAGTAAATTCAAGAGATGCCTCCAGGCCATAGGAGTCAGTATGGGATTCACCTGGCCTTTCAGGTGAGGCATCTGGTAGGTTCAGAGTGTTTCCCCCAGTGCACTGTGGCAGGGTGTGTGCTCTCCGGGCATGGTGGTTTGTTTATGATTTCCTTCAGTGCTTTGCTAAATCCAGAGCTTCTGCTGTAGTGAAAAAAGGACTAAAAAAAAATGGAGGAAAAAAGAAAAAAAAAAAAATAGGTTGTAAAATTGCAGAATTTGGAATACACCAGGAGTGAAGAGGAATTTTTCTGTTCCCTAAAAGGTTTCTTCTGCATATTCAGTCTGTAGCTGAAGTGGGCTTTTGCTGTCTTTCCTTATTGTAATCTCCTAATTGGTTTTCTACATTCACTCCTCAATTGCTCTAAGCATTAAAGGGTGGTGTGTCCCATTAGATACCCTTTTCCATCTACATTACTTACTTAAGCAAAATTCGAATTAGGATTTTCTTTTTTTCCTACAGCTTCAGCCTTTCTGAAGTGCCCAGTAAATTGTGAGTTAGGAATGCTGCTCTCGCAGGCAATGGGTTCCCCACCTCCCTCTTTTCCTGGGAAAGTCCTGGAGAAGCAGCAGCTCATCACAGGAACACATCCACTGCATCCCTCTCCAATTTGCTCTTTTGAACACAATTTTGTGTTGTGGTTTTGTTGTTATAAAGGGAGGATGAATGATTCATTGCTTTCTCACAGCAGAGGGGTCGGTGGGTCACTCACAACCATATCTTATTATCATCTGGAATTTAGCGTGCCCAGGGTTTTGCTAACCATCTGTAACACACACCGCTCATTTCCACAGCGTGCGCGTAACCTCTGCTAATTATTTATAAAGGGTTAATTAAGAGGATTCTGCTCTAAACAGTGACCCAGTGTTCTTTGTCTCTGCTCCTTCAGCTAAAGTAACAGCACTGTTACTGAAAACAACAGTAATTTATCCTTGAGAACAAGGTTTTGAGGTGCTGTATCAAAGCTCCGCAAAAAACTGGAAGTGGCGTCTACCTCCTTCCTCTGATCACTGATTTTTTAATTTATAAAAGAAAGCAATCAAGTTTGTCTCATTATATTGGTGTTTGTTGTTCAATTTTATTATCCTTTTAGGCTTTTCTCTTAATGTCTGTTCCACTATTTCAGCAAGGCTTGAAATTAGTCTAATTCCCCAGATCACGCTTCTTCCAGTTTTAAAATGCAGATGAAACAGATTAAGATTACTGAGTTCTGAGAATCAAAGAGACAATAAGGTAGCACCATTAATGTGCTGCCTGCCTGTTAAAATAGTCTGGTCCTGTCAGCCCCTGTGCTGAAAGCAGAAGCAGAGGGCACATGGTATAATTAAAAGGCAACAGGTCTGCTGCAAGTTAAATGCTTTTTAATACAGCTTGTAGCTCACTGATAGAACTTGTTGCCCGAAGATGCTGTCAGAGCAAGGAATTCAGCAAGACAGAAGAACGAGGGGGAGCTTGTTGTGAGTCTGAGCAGCAGCTCCGAGTCTGCGGTGGCTGTGATAATCCTCCCTTGGCAGTGCTGCCATTGTGATGCTGTGTTTGTTTGAGTGATGGAAGCTTTCAAGATCAATGTGAATATCTGCAAATTGAGCTGAGGAGAAGATAAATGACCTGAAGGCTGTTCTTTCCTGCTTTGGGAAGATTTAAGGCAATTAGTGAAGCCAGGAGATTTTTTTCTTTTCTGGCAGACATATTCCATTAAGACATGTAGTTGCAGTACCCAGTTGAGGAGAATTGTGTCTTTCTCCAGACCATTTTCAGAGTGTGAAAGTTGGTGGGACTCCAGGCCACTTTCACTGGAGCAGTCTCTGTGCTTTTCCTGAAAGATACATAAAATTTTCCCATCAATGCTTTACAAACCCACTACAGGCTGAGACCACTTGGCAGTGACTCTCTAGAGAGCCACCCCAGCATCTCCTGCTTTACTGAGCCCTAAACTGCTTTGTGGCTATGAAGTACGAAAGGTAGGGAGCAGGAATGTCTTTTATTACACCTCCCTTAGTAACTGAGCCAGACAGCTACCCTGCCTTTTCAACTCCATCAACTGGTGAATTAAAAAATAAATATTTTGAATTAAAGTGGAAAGGTGAACAGGAGAGATGAAAATAAGCCTGTTACTCTAATGAGAATTTTGCCATAAGAGATGTGTGTGTGCATCTTCAGTACTTCTCTCCTTTCACGTTGTTATTACTTTCCAAGCCTTTTTTAAAAATGAAAGAATTTCTTAAGCAGGCAGTAGTTTTTCATGCATTTTATCCCTTCTGTCTATTAAAAGATCTTGACCCCTTCATTTCCACCTTTCAGGATAACAGTAGTAAGTTGTGCCAATTTAGTAGTCAGTGTGTGGAAATCAGTGTCTATGAAATGCATATTTTATTTGATTGCCTGCATTTAAGCCTGATTGTGATGTTTGGGTGATTTGAACATAAAGTGGTATGAGAAGTATAATAATCTGTTATCAGAGGCAGACAGAGAGAAGGGGAAACAACTCTTTACATTTTGGTAGAACACAGAGAGTTTTACACCTCATCTTTTCAAACACTGGCCTTTTGGAAATGTCTTAGAGCTGAGAGCCCTGCTGCTGTTTAGCACTGAAGCTTGAGATCTCTGAAAGGGATGAGGCTTTAATGCCTCACTTTTTTTACATTTTGGTAAATCCACCCCAGAAGTCAGTAGAGTTGCACCTTTCACCTGCGTGCTACTGGATTCCACCAATCTTCACTGCTTCTAACAATCTGACATTCCTGTTGGTTTCAATGGAGATAGAATCAGGCCTTTTGCCAGCCTCCAAAACACATGGTGTAATCTGCTAGCCCACCATTTGAGCAGTGTGTCCCAGAGACTTTGCCCTTAGTCTTTGCCAGGACAGATTTCTTGACCCATTTCCCTCCCATAAAAGCAGACAGCATTGTCTGGTCACAGGTGGGGTGGAGACACAGCTCCTGCCTTGGGCTGTCTGAGTCCACACTTCCCTGTGCCCTCCACGTGGTTTTCCAGTGTAGTGCTCCTCACCTGGGAGGCAATTTCTGCACCCCTAAAGTGATGCCTTGGCTACTAGCCCAGAAGTCTGTGGCCACAAAATCTAGAAGTCAAATGAAATAACTTGTTTAGCCTCTAGGTTACAACACTGTTGGACTGACGCTCATCTGGGGGAGATAAAGGCACCCTGTTATCCCCTCTGCTGCAATGCCATGGTGGGACAGGCATGCCCAGTGGGCTTGCTCCAGGCTTCACTGCCTGTGGCATGGCTGGAGCCTGCAGCTTTCCCTGGCATTTCACTGGAACTGTGTTTGGTCACAAAGGTGAAAATGCAGGGATTGTTTTTAAATCCTTAACTCACACTTATGGAAGCAGGGAGTGAGTTTGTCATTTCTCCTCCACAGTACTGAAGCTATTGCATGTAGATTCCATCTGGATGTTGCATCCCCCAGTGTGCAGGCACTATGGGAGAAGGAAGGGATGAAGAGGGAGCTGTAACTCCCCATCTTCCCTCTGACTCTGTGTGGCAGCTGGTGATTAAATTGTCAGTTAAATGGATGCATCCATCCATTTAACTCAAAAAATGTGAAGAGAGAGGGAAGGTGAGGGGAGATCCCTTCCCTGCAGTGGAATGGCTGCCTTGCAGAATTCCAGCTTTACTGTTGCCCAGTTAAGGCCCAGTAAAGTCTCCAGTGGATGGTAGTCACAGGCTTTCTGTTGTTTGATAAGGCTGGAAGGCTTTGGGTTGGGAACTCTCTCCTGGGCACACGCATGTGTGAGTGTGTGTGTATTTGGATGTGCAGAGACACTGCTGGGCACAGCAGGGCTCATTCCCAAGGAACTCTGGGACCGCCACAGCACAAACCCACTGCAGTGTTAGTAGAATGAATGTGGTTTCCTTGTCTCCAGGCAGCCAGGCCCAGAGGTTTCCTTGTCCTCTAAGAAAAAAATCGTTGCTGCAGTTTTAGGTCTGTGCTCTCAATCTCTTAAGTAAATTACCAAGGAAAATGGTTGCAGCTCTTTTTTTTTCTCCTTGTGCTCTGCTAGTTCTGTTTAGGGCAGTTGTGCTGGATTTTCTTCCTTTTATCCTCTTGTTTTTCAGCATGTCTGCCTTTTTCCTTTCTCTTTGTATTGAGATTTGTCCTTTCTTTTATAGAAATTAAAATGCCACATCCCTGCTGATCTGAGACTGAAACAAAACTGAGACTACAGAATAGCTTGTTTCTAATTGAGATTTGAAAAATATCACTCAATAATGCCTTAAGCTATTTTGCGTGGGAATATTTTGATTACATTTCTTATGGCAAGCCCACATTCTGGCATGGAAGGATAAGAGGACAAATGAGAGAAGTATTTCCACCGTGAGGTGTCTGTCCTAAAGAGCAGGTGGCTCAGGGTGGAAGCTGTGTTGCATGTGCGCACGCATGGCTGCGTGGTGTGTGGGGCACGTGGTGATGAAAAATACTGTCAGGTTTGCTTAGCCACAGGGCTTTTTTCCTTTGGGGTGTGTAGACTTTAGCTCTGCTGAGCTGCAGCTCTTTGTGTATTCCCTGAGCACCAAGCACATCCTCTGCCTTTGCACCGTTTGCAGTGAAAGTGGCCTGGAAGATGGGCCCAAGATGTTCAAAGTCAGGCTGTTGTTCTGCAAAAGACAACCGAGAAAAGGCAGACTTGTATTATTAAGTTGAACTTCCAGCCTGGAACAAAAGCTCAGCTGGAAAACTGGTAGGAGTCTGTAAGTAAAAACAACCCACCAGCTGGAAAATGCGACTGCGGTGCGAGTGTCCAGCACGGGCGGGCAGGAGGCGAGAACTGCCAGCAGGAACGTTCTGGGAGTGCTCACGGAGCTAAACACGCGCTGTAATGTCAAAATACAGACGGGTGTGGAAAGGCTGAGCAGCTAACGGCGAGCTCCGTGCTCCTCAGTCTGCAGTTGGGCCATAAACAAGCGAAGGCCGATGTCTGTGGGCAGCTTGGCTTGGGAGTGCCTGGTGTCTGCGCATGGCTGAGCGCGGCAGTAAAGTGTCATCCTACAGCTGGCTCTGGGAGCAGGGAGCCGGGCAGTGACAGACAGCTAATGCGAGAGCAGCTCTGCCATTTGGGCAGGGTTCAGATGGATAGCAACCCATGAAAAGAGCTAAATTTGGGGACAGAAAAAGAGCATCTGGATGCTTAATGCCGTGAGGTGCTCTGTGAAGGACAGACAGAAATGGAGACTGGTGAGGAGGAGTCTGCTTTAGTCTGGGTGCAAGGCATGGCATCCCAGCATGGTGATCGATGCACGGGGTGACAGAGAGCTGCCACACTGCCCCGAGTCACCCATGTCCCTTTCTGCTCTGTGCAATGAGAGAGCCCAAAAGCTTGTAGGCTTTGACAGCTCCCTTGGACTCTTGTTACTCTTTTTCCCGAACATTCAAGTCCAGTGTCCCACACTGGACATCGGGGAGCTGATTTGTGTGTGAATGCAGGATAACTGGCAGAGCTGAGACCAGAACCCCAATGCCTGGAGTGGAGACCTGGAGTCTCCAGGGCAGCTGGGCCTGAATGACAGGCTCATGTCCCATGTCTGAAACCAGCTCCTCTGGAGCCTGCAGCTCAACATGGCATTCATCAGCACTGCCTTCCTGCTTCTAAACCCAGCACTTGTGCATGCCTGGCCTCCTCTGCCCCCCTGTCCAGGCTTTGCTTCCCTCAGGAGGCTGGAGGCTGAGCACTCCTGTACCTTCTTTGTAAAAAATTGTGCTTGCACATATGGATTGCATTCCCATATGGAAGGAAGTGTCCTTAGTGATAACTGTCTCTTTTCCTTCTTCTAACTGCTCTGATGCTGTGTCCCTCTAGGGTGTGGTGTCAGCCCTTAGTTCCTCTCTCCATTGACTTGCTTCCTGCACTGGGTTAGAAAGCAAAGGGATGGAGTTGTCTGGACAGTGGGAATGCCAAGGGGAAGGGAGCAATAGTGCCAGCACTCCCTCTGTGGGTGCAGGACTCAACACCCTCACGTCCCTGGAGCCAGGCCTGCCTCTCCTCCAGTCTCCCCAGCATCCTGTGGTAGGCAGGCAGGAGGCAGCACAGGCAAGTCAGTTAAACGTTTGCTCAGCTGGGCAGTGAAGAGTGAGTGAATCCACGTATTTTGTCTCCTTTTTTTGCCTAAAAGATCGAATTTACATTGAATAAATTTGTGTTCCACTCAGTAAAAACAAATGTAACTGCTTGAGTGCGTGCGAGGGGCACTGCCTGCTAACTAGGGCACTCAGAAGAGCTCGCTCCTGTCTGGAGGCAGCTGATTACTCTCCAGATTTGTTCTTTTTAGAGCAAACCTTTGCAGGGAGCAGGAGAGGAGGTGGCTGCTGCAGGGACAGCGGCAGCAGTGGCTGCTGCAGCCCTTGGCTGGCTGTGGGGAGGCAGAGGCAGAGCCAGGCTGCCCAGGAGACCTCCCTTGCTGCATCAGGGAGGGCTGGAAGTCAGGAACCCTCAAACGTAGTGATTTGTAGAGCAAATGGCTGAAATCTGCTGGAGCTGCAGGAGTTTGGGAACTGCTGAGCATCATCAGCTTCTCCTTGAAACGAGGCCTGTGGGGCTTTTCTATCTGACCTGAAGGCATTTGAGAGGAGCTGCAGGAGGATGCTGGAAGAAAAAGGGGTGTCTCAGCCATGAGGAGGAAGGGGGCTAGGATGCAAAACCAAGGCCAGCCTCATCTCAAGGCTCTCCCCAGATCTTCAGCTTGCCCTGCTTCGTCACACTGCAGCCTCTTCTGTCCCAGCAGTTCATCCATTTGCAGCTTTCTCTCTCAAATCATCCTGCCTCCCTCAAGCATGAAAACTCTTCCTGAGGAGTGCAAAGCCATTGTGCCCTTGTCAGTCAGGTCTGCCTGGAGTGTTCAGATGGAGAAGGAGTGACTCTTACCTCTCCCCCAGCCCTGTGTGTGCCCATGCTCAGTGTTTCCCTGCAGGCAGGCATCCCCCAGCACTGCCCCACTCCCAACGTGGGCTTTCCTTGTGCTGAGTCTGTCTCCCTGCCCACACAGCACCTGACACACTGCAGCTGAATCAGAGCACTGCAAATCCCCACCAGAGAGCTGGGCTCTGGCAAGCTTGAAGAGCCTTCTGCTGGGCATGGCTGGACTGGGAGCTGGATCTGTGGGGCCACATTGGTGCTCTGTGCTGCAGGGCCTGAGTGCACAGGGCTTGGTCACTGGGCCAGGAGCTTTCCATGGCTGCTTGGAAGACATTTCTGCCCTTTGTGTAGTGCCTGCCTCAAGCAGAGCCCCGGGCGGTGCTGGTTGTGCAGCCGGGAGGAGGTGACTGGGCTGACTGGGCTTTTCATATGCTGAGCACAGCTACAGCTGTGTACTGACAGCTGGTCAGTCATCCCAGGCCTTGGTCACCCCTGTCTGGCCTCAGCCAGGAGCCAGTGATGAGTTGCAGAAGCTCATCATTTACCTTCACTCGTCTTGCAGAGAAGTTCCTTGTCTGTGTGCCCCAAGGCTGTGGGTCTGCAGTTAAACCCACAGTGCTTCCCAGTAAGCACAAGGCACTGGGCAGCTACTGTGAGCTCTTCTCACACTGCATGCCCTTCCCTGAGCTGACCTGACTCCCCAACCATACAGAGATGCCCCTTGATTTGTTTTGCTTGGATGATTTTCTTCTAGCCAAGCATACTGGATCGTTTGTTGGAGGAGTTGGCTCAAGGAGGAGGCCAGCAGAAACAGGGCAAGAGAATGGAACCATCCCTCCTCTGCTTTAAGCAACTCTGTGTTCATGGCCAGCTGAGGAGTGACAATTTCACTGCTTATTAAAACAAAGCATCAGTCAGTGATGAACCAGGGGGATGGCATCTGCTCCAACAAACATATTTTTGCATCTCCAATAAAGTGAAAGTGTGCTGCCTGTAATGTAGGGCCAGAGGGTCTCATCCACTTGATTGTCCTGGTCAGGGGTGCCCTGTAGCAAACCCCCAATAACAGTCACACAGGCTTCTGAGCAGTTAGTGACTGCATCTGATCCAGGCACCATGTCCAGAGACCTTCCCATTTTGGTGACAGTGGCTGTGATAAGGAGTGAGCTCTTCAGCTGCATCAATCTTATTCCAGTGCTGTGTCTGGTTATGGAGCGTGGAAAGCGATGTGACGTGTGCTGCAGGGCTTGTTTTATTTTCTGCTTCCTTGCTGTTGCTTTCACGCCTATTTTGCACAACCTCTGGCTGCTGAAAAGACGCCAGTTACCCCCCTGGACCTCCCTGCAGGCCCTGGGGCCAGGGCATTGCAGGGCTGAGAGTGGAAGTTACATCCCACTGAGAGCACCCTGTATCCCAAAGGTGAAATGAGGCACTGTAGATGTGCCTGATACACGTTCTGCTCTCCATGTGCTGGTGGGCAGGGGCAGGTCCCAACTCCAGGCCAGCTTGCAAGGGGAAAACCTTCCTGAGCTCATGCCTGCTTAGTATTGAGTGGTGTGGGTCCCAGCCCCTCTTCCCCAGTCACCACAAAATGATTTATCATGTCTGTGATGTGCTGTTCCATGGATAATACCCGTGTTCCAGGTCACTGAGTTGTTTGTTGGATTGATTGATTGTGTGACAGAGGCTGGGAGCTCCTTTGAACCTGAGGATGCTGCAGAAGCCCCTCTGTTGCTGACCACCAAGGGAGGGGAAGCTTTCCACATGCCAACAGTGCAGTTTCACAGCACACCACTCAGAGCTGGTGGAGGTAAAATCATAGAATCACAAAATACTCTGGGTTGCAAGGGGTCCACAAGGATCATCAAGTCCAACTCTTGAGTGAACGACCCATACTGGGACTGAACCTACAACATCAGCATTATTAGCACCATGCTCCAACCAACTGAGCTAATTGTGGCTGGAGGAATAACAGAGGAATGAGGAATAACCTAATTAAGCAGAGAGCGGGAATAACCCCATTAAATGGGGACTGCCTGGCCCCCAGACACAGCACTGTGCTGTTGAGCCATGTCTTGGGTTCTGCCTCTGCTGCTGCCTTGTGGGCAAACTCAAACTTATTTCTACATATATAAAGGGGACCCGTAGGATAAAGCTTTCCCCTGCCCTCTACTGTGAGGATAAATTCATAAGTTACTGAAAATTTCCATCCCTGCTGTAAAGGGCCATGGAAATACCTGGAAAGGACAATAAATTTCCAAGCTGTGAGCATTGCTTAATCTAAGCTGCTTTCCATGGTCTCTGCACTGCAATACTGTGGTTTCAGAATCACTCTACCATTTGTCCTTCAAAGAGCACAGCAAGGAAAATAGTTTCTTTCCCAATCCCAGCAGTTATTCTGCTGGTACCAGTTTGTTCCTCTCATTTTATATAGCATTTCTGTGCTCTATCTGTCAGACCTCTGAGTGCCCTGGAATCAATCAGGAATTCCAGCCTTGTGCCTGCTAATTGCGTGGCCGTTTGGTGGCTGGGAGCTCTTCCAGGTGATGGATGGTGTGTGTGGAGGTTTTACTCCCTCTGAGTGACACCCTAGCAGCAGCTCAGCATTGTGTGCTCACCAGTCTGGGGATGAGGGTCAGCAACTGCAAGCCAAGCTGTGTGTGCACAGGAGTGTGACCTCACTGCTACTGGGAGGGCACTGAGGCCGTCCCCGTGGGAGCTCTGCCTGTTGAAGAGGTGCTGGCTTGGCTGGAGCATTGCACACACTTGTGTGTGATGCTGATAGCCAAGGACAAAGCAACATGCAGCTGGGTCCATCTCCAGCCTCCTAGAAGCCGAGGTCAGTGGCTGGACTCAAAACAGCCCTTAGGTCTGTGTGGTCTCCATGACTGCTTCAGCTGCCCTGAGTGGTGTCCTGATAGCCCAGCACGTCTGGCGGTGCCTGTCCCTTGGAGAAACCTTCCTGCATCTATAAACAAATTTGGACCTGAAGGTAGAGCATGCCAAAGCGACAGGTTTACCTTTCTGAGGCACTTTCATTTTGCAAGTTTGACTTGACATGTCAGGCAGCTCCTGGGATTGTAACCCAAAAGAGTATTATAGGAGATGCTGTACTCCGGGTGACGTTTTTAATCTTTCATCTCTTCCAGCTAATGCGTTTCGCTGATCGGTTTGCCAGGCAGAGCAGCCTCGCTGGCGATGCCAGGTCTGAGTTCCTCCCGTCTGCCTCTCATTCTGCACGCGCTGCCACGCGGCTTAACAATTGTGTTTTTCATGAATAATTTGTTCTCTCCACATCAGGCAGTCTGTGTCACTCTGCAGCCACCGGCTTTGCAGAGGGGAACAGCCGAGAGAAGGGAACAGCCGGCCCTGGGCGAGCCTGCCCTGTGCCTTCCTGCACTCCAAACAGAGCCATAAGTGATTTCTCCTTCAAAGCAGCGTCCTTTGCTGCCTGCATGCACGCTGTGTGCATCTCCCTTTTGGTTCTGCTGTCTCCAGGAGCGTCGTGTTGGTGTTAACTGGTGAGGAGGATGGTGTGCCCTGCCCCAGGAGAGTTCCTGGCACCTCTCTTTGCTCCTCGCTTGTGGGGGTGCATTGGAGGGCAGTAAGGACTCAAACAGCCCTTGTCCCAGTTGTGCTTGCCTGGGAGTTTGCTCTCTAGTTATCCCCCAGGTCCCAGGGCTGACATAAATTCACTTTTAAGAGCAGCGCCCACTCTGACACTCCTGAGCAGTGGGTGCTCAGCTGGGGCTCTCCCCCGTGTAGCTTTCCTTGTCCTTCCAGCTACAAGTGAATCCCATTGCTGTGGCCCCAGCAGCTGCTGCCTGCATGGCATGAGCTGTGTCCTGAGGCAGCTGAAGGAGCTGATTCAGCCCTCATACTTCAGCAGAGCAGATAACAGCTTTGATGAACTGTATCGTTTGCCCTGAAAAATTCTCGTTAGCACCTGGTATTGACAGAACCACCCAGGATTTGGATGTTGGGTTTGCTCCTTGTGATCCTGGGAGCAGCATCCCAGTCACAGCAGAAGCAGTTCAGATCCCCACACTTTCTCAGGAAAACCCCCCTGCCAGAGTAACATGGGAGGCAGCAGATCAGGCAGGGGCTGGCAGGGCCCTGGGGAGGTGCCTGGAGCCCTGGCCCTTGGGCATTGTGTGCAGGCAATGAGCACAGAGGTGTTTCCAAGGGACGTGGTGTTTACTGAGCCCTTCCAGGAGACTGGTGCAGGATTGTTTCTCCCACTGCATTTTCTGACTTTTCTTCCATCTTGTTCCAACGTTTCATCACAGCTGGCTTTTACAGACATTCTTCCTTCCACAAATACAGGAATTAGGCTATTAAAGCTATCCCCTTTTAATATTCCTCTGGAGTGCCAGTGCCTGGAGGCAGGTTCCCTCCATGGGAGCCCAGTCCCAGCAGTGCCTGCTCTGCTTTGGTACCTGACCCAAAATCCATGAAAGTCAAGGTGAAGATTTCCTGTGGGCCTTCTGAGCTTTCAGTCAGGCCCTAGATATAATCATGAGTCCACAGGTGAGGAAACTGAGGTCTGGAGTGCCTGAATCAGGATATGGATGTGGGAACTCAGTGCTCAGGCTCTTCATATTCCAGGAGCAGGACAGAGGGAAAACCAGCCCAACTATTAGATGAAAAGAGCCATACTTTTGCAATCAGGAGGGTCGAGCTTCCCTTCTGCCATATCAGAGCTTTTTAGTGGCTTTGACCCAGGACTTTGGCCAGAAAGCCTTGCCCCCATTATTTTTGGTGGCTCTTAGGTGCTGTGGTGGCACAGCTGGATCAGAAGCTCACAGACACACCAGCTCCATTGGGTGGTTCTTGGATAACAGCCCATGGGCTGTCATCTCTGTTGGCTTGTGATACTCGGTGCATGTTTTCAAATACCAACTGGAGTTGTTTGCAAATGCCTAGTAAATCCCAAAATAGCCCCAATTTGCTGAATTTTGTGAATAGCATTCAGCCCACTCCAGTTACAATAGCAGCCTGCCTCCGTGCCTCGCCAGAGCTCTGAGGAGGTACAATAGTTAGAGGGGCAAGGAGTGAGGCTGGGCGAGCAAATGTTATTATTCCAGCTTGCTGCACAAACAAAGGATGCTATTTGTTTTCCTGGCTTCTAGAGCGTTTTCTTTGTATCAGCTCCAATTCTTTTGCTGCATTCCTTGGTTTTCTTTTGTGGCTTCCCACTCTTTGGGAACTCATTGTCCTGGTGAAGTGTGGTCTTTGGGGTGGTGTTCCAGAGCTGGAGGACTGGTGCTGGATGTGGATCACCTCTGATTTGTGTGTGGGTGGGCTGTGGACGATGTCTGTCTGTGAGCATCCTTTCTGCTAACCTGCAGTGGCATGTCCTCAGTTCCCTGGTCTCTGTGGGGAGTCTGGCAGTTCAGGGGCTGCCTTCCCCTCTCGCCCCAAGCTCCTCTTGCTCCTCTGTTTACATAATGGAAAGTTTATCTGCTATGGTTTCTTTCTGGAGTCCAGCAATGCGATGCTGATGAGGAGTGACAGGAAGGTCACAGCACCGGGGAGGAGATGGTGAGGAATGTGCCCTGAGCTTGACTCTGCCTCTCCAGCCCCTCTCAAGCATAGCCTTGATAGGGCAGTGGGGACATCCTTAGCTGAGCTTGGGGTAGCCCTTCTTGTCCCCAGGATGTGTGCTCCATGTGAGACACCCTTTACAGCTCTGTAAGGTCTTTTTTTAATTCATTGTTTGTGGTTTATTTCTCATTCTGCTTCTGGGTCTATGGGGTGTGTGATGAGCCTGAGTGAGCTGCTGGGGACAGGCATGTGCTGCCTGAGCCATCAGGGTCTGCAGAGCCCAGAGGCTGCCAAGCCGCAAACCCCAGAGTCAGCCTGGAGATAGGTAAAATGTGATGGGATAGGTCTTGCTCTGAGGATCAGGAGGTGGGACCCATCACAAAGCCCCAGGATGCTCAAGCTTTACTTATTTATTATGGGAAGAGAGCACTGGGTGCTGTGCTCCCTCTCTCAGTGCTGTCTGGAGTCTCAAACAGAGAGTGGGATTAGAAAGGGTAAAATTCTTTAGAATCTTAAAAATGAGAAGAAAAGCCTTGCTGTCTCTTCAGGTTTTCTGTATGCTGATGGACTATTGGTCTGCACCAGGCAGTCGCTGCCCAGCAGAGACCTCTCCGAGGCTGGCTGGGGTAATTGCAGGCACAACGCTCAGCATTCATATCCGAGCTTGGCACCTATATCTAATCTGAAAATAAGTCACTATATATTTCATTAAACCAGCTGCTGCTGCTTTTATTTGCTTAGTTTGAATGATGCTCTGTTCTGTTGAAAACCAATTTGTTTTAGAAAAATGGTCTGTGTTTGCAGCCCGTGCACTGCGTGGCCCATCCTGCCCCCCCATCCCTCCCATGGGAGACTCTCAGCAGTGGGGCTGAGCCAGCAACCACCCACCCTGCAGGAAATGGGAGAGGAGGAGGTAGCCCCAGGAATGACATGCTGTCCTGGGACACATATCTGCGTGTCATGGCTGTGCTACAGCACAGAGACCTTGAACAAATCACTTGCAAATGGTTTGGTCCCTCTGTTCCCTGTCTGTAAAGGAGAGATGGAGCAGCAAGTCTGGAGGCCCCCGGGTTGCCATAAGTACCTGTAGGTAGGTGGGCTGACAAGATTTACCTGTAATTTGGCCAAGATGACGTGAGTGGGCTGGCTTCACCACTTCTCCTACTGGAAAGGTGCCTGAAGTAATTGCCTGTCCTGCCGTGCTCAGCTTCTCCAGGTCTCTGTGACTGTCACACAGTCTGAAAACAACAGCAAATGAAACCTGTTAACTTTCCACATATAACCCTGCCCTTCCTCACCAAATCAGGAAGTTGCAGGAATTATATTTTAGAGCTTCACACCACAGCTGTGAGGGGCAGCAATGTATTCTCATTGTAAACTGGAACAGGAGATTCTCAGGTCTCATGGCCCAGGGGTTGTTGCTTTGCAGATGAAACCCCCAGCCCCTGCTCCAGGGAGGGAGAAGGGGTGGGCAGGAGGGAAGCTCCAGGCGAACCTCTGGTGCTGGTAACATGTGTATCTCTTAACATACGGCAATTAGAAAACTTATTTCCAGCACGCTGTTTGCAGTGACAGATTCCTGAACCCCAGCCAGTGCTTTGCGAGAGGAGCTGTTGTAGAAGAGGAAATGATGGGAATCTCGAGCTTTTTATAGCTCTACCCATTCTCTCTCAGCTGCCTGCAGGGAGCCTGATGTCCCCAACACTGCACATGATGGGAACCACAGCAGGGTGGGTGGGCAGAAGGGGACCTGGCTCTAGGGGAAGCTGGGAGCCACCATTTCTACTGGTTGAAGCAAACTGGTCACCTGCTCATCCCAAACCTGCATGTGTGAGGATCCTGCCTGTTAGAGGAGGCCTCCCATCCTCATCCTCACAGATGGAAGCTCCCTGACTGCTTGCTGTCTGTAAGGGAAGGAGGTATTGGCGAATTTTAAGAAGCTGGTGGTGATTTTGATGCCTTGGCTGTTTGGCATTCAACTGGAAATGCTGCAGGCTTGCTTGGTTCTTGGACTGAAGTGGAGCTCTGCTGGGCACATGAATTCAGGTCCTGACCTACTCAGTTGCATAAAAGTCTCTAGAAAAATCTCAACCCAAATGAGCAACAGAGGCTAAAAATATTTACCTTGTTTTACTTAAAGGTTTTAGGACTCTCCCAACTGGCTATGAACTACATCACCAGGAGAGGATGAGAAATCCTCCTCCACTGTCCAAAAATGAGGCTGTCTCTCCTCACTGTCTTCTCACTCTGGTTATTAATTTCTTGGATATCCAATTTATTTTTAAAATTAGTCCCTCTTTTAGCCTTTCTCTGCTGAGGTAAAGCTGGTCTGGAAATGAGCAGCACAAGACAGGACTGTGGTAGGAAAACATGAGCAGTGGTGATAGGAACAGGTCAGTGAGTTGAGGCTGGGACTTGCTGCTGGGTGAGCTGAGCAGAATAGAAACAAATGTACAGGAAGCAGCAGTGTGGGAATTTAATTTTTTAAATTATAATTTAATTTTTTTATATGTTAACTTAATTTTCTGTAAGAGCCTAGGCTGGGCAGCAAAGGGAAGGAAGCAGACCCCAGACTGATGACAGGAAATGGTGCCGGTGGTGGGTTTTACCTGTGTGGCACAGCACTGGCTGCAGAGGTGCTGTGTCTCAGCCCAAAGGCATGATCAGGTTCACAGGGATGATGAGCAGCTGTGGATCATCACGAGTGTCCATGGATACAGCACGAGCTGTTACTGGAGGCCAGTGGGTCTCCTGGGGCACATTGAGAGCTCAGGACTGCAGGAGGTATCTGACCAGACCCTCCCTGTGCTAGATACAGCCTCCTGGACTGGGCTTGCTGCTGCTAATCTTTACTGAAGATATAAACATTCTCCACAGTTTTGGGAAAGGAGAAACCAATCTGATGTCTGCGTGCTGTTCCTGCCTCCCCTTGCACCCATGCAGTCAGTGCAATGGAAAAGGAAAAACTGGTTCAGAGCATGTGGTCAGAAATGTCCTGGCCCAGCTCTGTCTCTTTCTTCCTCACTCACCTTTTTTGTGCCCCTCAAGGTCATTGAGCTGTTGCTTTCTGCAGATTGCATTTTCCATTCCCCCTCCTGCTCTCGTGCTCAGCCAAGTCCAGCTGCTGTGATATTAAAGCACCCAGGCTCTGGCTGCAGTGGCCCAATGCCTCCAAGTGCTGGTTTCCTTCACACTCAGCCTTGTTCCCCATGGAGAAGCTGATTTACCCTGCAGGTCCAGATAGGAAAATGCACCAGGTAAAGAGCCCTTTCCAAAGGGCTTTCCCCACTTCCCCATGTCTGGTTTTACCCCACACTCTTCCATCCCCTCACAGAGTGAAACCTTCAGAGTGCAAGAACACAGCCCGTGGTGTGCCCTCAATTAAAGTACATTTGCCTGTTGGTGTTTCAGGGATGGCAGTGACCATAATCCAGTGTGTTTAAATTGGGAGTGACAGTGCAGGAATGTGCTGTCATGCTGGTTACCGAGGGCTCCTTCAGTGTGACGCTGAGATCCAGGGATGCCTGTTAAAGTGCATCCCTTCTTCATCCTGACTTGGCATGGCGAGGACAGAGCAGGATTTGCTTGGCAGAAAGGCACAGAGGAGGAAATTGTGGGGGCTGTATTTACTGCTGTTAACTGTCAGTATGGGATAAAAGACCAGCTGGATTCATAAACTGTGTGTAACCCACTTTGGGGAGAGAGAAATCTTAGTTGCAGTGCAGGAGGGAGTTTTCATCAGGAGTTCGTGGGCATGGCCAGGGCTTGTGAGGCCAGAGCTCTGTTGCTGATGATGCTGTGGGAAGGGGTGATGAGATATGGTCAGTGCAGGTCTCCTTCACACTTTCTGGGGGTCCCCATGGTGCTGCACCACACCAGCCCTGGAACATCACACTGAGGCCCATGCAAAGTCCTGAACCTTGCTGGTCTCTTCCCTCTCCATCCTCCTGAAGAGAAGAACTGGTGATTTATAATAGTGAAATATAAACTGTCATTAATTCTTCTGGTCTCCCCGACTCAAGTAAAAGCGATGCCGTGACATCTGTTTGAGCCAACAGCTGGCTGTCGTGAGGGGAAGGAGCACAGCAGTGTTTTGGGAGGGACCTGATGCCAGACTCAACTTATCCCTGCTGATTGGGATGCCCAGCAGTCCCCTGAATAGTGCCTGAACACAGCACAGGAGGAGGGTACCAACAGCCCTGGGCTCTCCTCCTGCAACCCACAGTGAGACAACTGCTCCAGAAGCTCCTGCATGCTCCTCTCTGCAGCCTTGGTAAAACAAATTAGCAAGAACAATAATAACAAATGCCAGCTGAGCCACCCTGCAACACAGGGCATAAATCCCAGTGCCCTTGCTGGGCTGAAAATGCTGGTGCTAAGGTTGGGAGCAGCCCCTTAAAATGCAAACTGTCATTGGTGATGTGGGAATGAGGTGGTTGTAGCCTCTTATCCTCACTGTCTCCACTTGCAATTAAGAGGGCCGAGTGTTCCCTGCCCGCAGCAGGGGTGCTGGAGCTGACTCGTGCAGTTTTGGGGAGCAGCACACAAGTTCCCAGAGAAGCAGTGTGGCATCCCAGCAGCACAGACTGACTGTATCCATCGACAGATTTCCTCTCAGTAGCCTGCAGCCCCTTTGCTCCTCAGCACTTTCCTTGGATTTTTTTGAAAGATTTCTTGGTCTTCACCTCAGCTTTCATTATTAAATGGGTATTTTTCTACCTGGTGAGTTACTTTTGTGCCTGTGCCCTCAGAGTGTTCTTTGAGGAGTCAGGGCAGCTTTTGGGGGGGAAGATCATGGTGGAGAGTGCAATGATTCTTTGTTACCCTTTTTTCTGTCTGTAGCGGTGAGGCTGTGCTGAGGATGGTGCTGCAGAGCGGGGCTGGCAGGGTGCACACGTGGCCGTGCGTGCGCTCGCTGCACGCTCACACAGCTGAGCCGATGCCTGACAGCCTCAGCTGCTCAAAGGCAGCTGCTCCTGAGGTCAGAGTTGCTTTTCATGCAAGAACAGGCCCAGCTTCCCAGCTAGAGAAGGTGTTTAGTGCCTACTGGTTTTTGCCCAGAGCCTTATTTGTGCTACCTGTGCCTGGAGACGCTGAGGGACCGGGTCACTCGCTTGCCAGTCTGTCTGAACACCATCAGAGAGGATTTTGCAGAGGTAGCTCCTCAGGGATTTTGCTAAGTGCTGTTCTTCCTAATAATTTTCCAAATGCCATTTGTACTCCCAAGTAGAGTTTTATTGTGAGCATTAATAGCACAAAGAGTGTAGTGTGGTTCTTTCTTGAGTTAACTACTCAAGCTGTTCAAGTTTGAAACTCAATTTCCCTCTTTCATGCTGAAGTTGACCATATTTCATAACAAGATCTGTATTTGAAAGGGAAATTGTTTTGGAGAGAACCACGCTGGTCTGTGCTGAGCCTCCCTGCAGCCTGTTTCCCTCCATCTCACTCCAGCCTGCCACGCTGAGAGCATCAGTGGGGCAAGAAAGATGAATCATGAGGGGGTTTGTTTGGGGTGGGTTGTTTTTGGCTAAGAGTTGTACTGAGTCTCACCAACTTTTCAGCCAGGCACAAAGCATGGAGTGTCCCTGACATTGTCCTTGCTGACCTGAGCTGCTCCCATCTCATCCATCTACATGTGGAAGGCTCTGCAGCTGGCAGCTCTTCCCCTGGATCCTGTCTGCAGCATGTTACAAGCCTCATCTCTGATTAGTATTGTACTATCTTATTTTTGTTAAAAGTAACAAAAATTGAAGCCCAGTCCCTGTTCTGCGATGTGAGTAGCATTTAAAGTTGATGATGATTGCAGTTCTTTTAGCCTCTTTTGTTGCATGGGGTGGTTTAGTATGTTTACCCACAGTATTTTTGGCATGTGGATTTCACAATTTGTTTAGCAATGTCAATACCATCTGGAGCATCGTCTATTTAAAGTACATTAGAGAGATGAGGAACAACCTATCATATTTTTCCATAGGGTGCATCAAGATTGGAAATGAGAGTCATTCAGAAAGGTTTAATGGGAAAGAGATGTTCATTGCACTGCACACTTGCCTCTTATCGCGAGTGGTTACGGCTCTGGTGCCATTCCTCTGCTGCTTTTCCTGATTGTATTGTGCCACTGTATAATATCTGCCTTGAAAAGCAAACAGAGCTGCCTTAAAGAGAGGATGGAGGGCTGGTACCTTTGACTTATTCTCCTGAATTTGAGTAGGACAGCTTGCAAGAGGTGATCAGTGGAGAGGATATCAGATGTGGCCTATGATAAAGGCTGTGGGGGCGTGTGTTCTTCCACTGCCCATGGAGGTTAAGGGATGCAGCGAAGGGATTTGATCCCAATTGCTGCGCTTTTGGGATGCTCTGAACTGGACCTGCTACTGAACAGCCTTGATGGTGATTGTGGACCTGACTGTGGGAGGGGTGGGCATGGGCTGACACAGCATGAACACTGAGCCCTAGATCATGGCAGCTTCTGCTCCTGAAAGGAAAAGCTCTGCTCTTACTCTGTTACAGATCTCTTTTGCTTTGAGTAGCACCAGGATTCAGCCCTTGTTCAGAGGCACCCACAGAGCTCAAGGGTGTGAGTGTCGGGGTGGTGCAGCCCATCTTCACAAGCAGCATAGGGGCTGCAGGGAGGGGGTCAGTGATGTTGGCTTCAGAGGTCTTTGGAAATATTTTCTCTGTCCCATATGGGAGTGCTGCCTCTGGTTGGGTCCTTGGGTACACACATGTGGGGCTCTGCAAGCCAGCAAGTCTGGCTTTACGCTCCTAGTGCCAGGGTGGCATTTGGCAGGGATTTACATCATTGTGGTTTCTGATCTTCATAATAGCACCAGCAGGACAGGCAGTCCTGGCTGAGCCCCAGCCTGCTTGGGGAAGGCAGCTCCAGGGAAAGGGACCGTGATGCTCATCTTGGCTCTGGTGGCTGTTTGGCATCACTGAGAGTCTGTGATGTCTTTTTTCCACCTCAGAGGGGTGCAGGGGGAGCTTAATGTACCCTGACTATTACTAGCAGTGAACCATGCCTAAGTGTGAGCCCTCCTTGCTGTGTGGTCCCAGCTCCCGCTAACCAGGGGGTTTCAGGGGATGGTGGGGCTCCAAATGCAGTTCATCCTGGAAACAGGAGCAAAGCCTCCAGATGAGCTAGGGACAGAGATGCTTGATTGCTCATAGGCTCTCTCTCTTCAAAGCTGGGGATGATTATTTGACACCTCTGCAGCATTAAAACTGAGCGAATCCTGACTGGAAGGTCCTTGTGACTCGCTGGCCCCTTGGGCAGCTGGTCCCAGCTCAGTGAGACGTGGTCCCTCTGCAGTCTCCATCACCTCTCTGCTGCTTGCACTTCATAAACTGCTGCACTGCTAAAGGGCATTCTCCTGCTCTGCATCAAATGAGAGTAATTGAATTTCCCTTTCCCTTCGGTATTTAACGTTATTTTCAGGTCGTGTTGGCATTAACGAGAGCCCGGCCGTGGTTTGCATAAGGATATTTATAGGCCCCTATGCAGATGAGGAGTGTCGTCTCCCCACATCATGTGCCTGGCTCGGACGAATAAATTTCACATTGTTACTTTGAACTGGGTCACCAGAAGCTTCAAAAATATATTCCTCTGATCATTTTGATACAGGTTACTTAACAAGGGAGATAAACTAGTACTTCCACACAATCGTAGGGAGAAATGGATTTGCAGAGCCCAAGGCAGTGTCAGGGCGGTGGAAGCTCTTCTGATACACGCTCTTCAAAGCTTCCTACGTTTTGCCAGTCTTAGCATTTTTAATCATTTTGCTGGCTGGCATTAGTCTGGTGAGAGTATCAAAGCACTCCTGCAAACGGGTGAGTGTTTCACCACAACCATTAGTACAATCCTGCACTTGTCAGCTCCTTCCCCTTCAGGAGATTGCAAGAAAAACTCCTTGGCGTCTTAAGCTCTGTGAGTTTTTGCTCTCAGTATGGAGCTCAAACTGTAATTAGTTCTTGCTGCTGGATTTGGGAATGTCAAGTTTGTTTATTAGAGGAATTTGGGCTCAAGCTCTTGGCTCCAGCCCCCTCTGCCCAAGGTGTTTGCAAGGTGGAAGAAGGTACTGATGGGCCCATGGGAAACCTCTCAGCTCTTTCTCTGGCCAAGGGATTGTTGGCATCTCTGGTACAGGGAAAAGTACGCATTAGCTCTTGCACATGCCCACAGGAACATTTTCCTGCATCACAGAATGCAGATAAATACTCACCCTTAGGCAGCTGATTGAAATTGAGATCCAGGTAATAATTAAAATAATTGTGTTGGCCTTAAACAGAAGGGTGACCCACAGAAATCTTGGCGTGCCAGCTGCACATTTATCACCTCTCAGCCAGAGGTGCTCCACATTTATTTTAGCACAGTCAGAGCGTGGCAGATCCGTGTGACTGGAGCTGGAATGCTCTCTGGAGCAGAGGCACCAGGAGCCAGTGCTGCTGCACCTGCAGCAGGGAGCATCCCTCTGTCCTTCTGTGCTGCTGGAGGAGGATGGATGTCTGTCCTCCAGCCTCAGCTGCTTCTCTCCCATGGCCAAACCAAACTGATAGAAGTCCAAAAACACTTATTACTCCATTGCTGTACCTGTGTTTCGTTTTGGTTTTTAATGGCTTACTGAGGGGTTCAGATAATACTATCCAAATCCCAAATTTCAGCCTTTTTACACAGCTTAAAATGGGAAAAAATTATGACATTTCTCTATGTGTCCATAAAGGTGTGGGGATCAAATTAAGACACTGTCCTGCCAGGATTTAGTCTTCAATGATGAGCAGGGCTGGTGAAGCTGCATTTGTTTTTACAAAGCCGTTCCAGTCTGTGAGCTAGCTTTGGGCACAGCAGAATTATCTAGTCTTGGCACCTTTTACCTGGGATAGGGCAATAAATCATGGCTAACTTTAGATATTAATCATTTGTACATATCTCTGTGTGAAGATGGTACAGATTTCCCCATTGGCTTTCTTGTAAGTTGTACTGACTGTGTGAAGAGAATATTTTCCTATCAAGGAAGCTAAATAGTTCATCTGTGCTCCTGGCTGTCCTAATATGTTTGAGAAGTCTTTAGAAAGCCCAAGAGAAGTAATTCCAGATTACTGAAAGCAATTTGTCTTGTAGAAGGGGAACGTGCTTGCATTTAACTCTGTCTCTGTAATTTGGGTCTCTGATTTCCTGGGCTGTAACTGTGAGATCTGTACTCACCCTGCCTGCTCAGAGTTGGCTGCCTGCTGCAGTGTCCTCCTTGCTGCCAGCCATGCTGGAGGATGAGCTGAGGCAGAGGAGAAGGTGCCTGCATGTGAAACCCATTTGTCCTGCCCTGGGAAGAGAAGATGAGCTGGATCTCACAGGCTGAGTGCCAGTCTGTTTTTTACAGCCTTGAGCTGATTTTCTGGTGGGATGCACTGAGTACTGGACCACTCCAGGTGGGAAAACTCCAGCCCACTGTGCTGTGCTGGGATGGAGGAGTGTGCACCACCATCATTCCTGGGAACACATGATCTCTAGGGTCAGCTGACACAGCCATCTCCTCCCAGGCCACAGGACAACTGTCCCTTGTCTTTCCAGAGGAGGATTTATGCTCTTTCCCCATAGACATGGGCAAGGCAGTAGTCATTGCCATGCCCCAGCTCCAACCTCCTGGGGTTCTGGTCTGCTCCTGGGTTGAGGTGGCCGAGTGGCAGAGCCAGCCCTGATCCCTGCCTTCACTGAGGGGAGGGGGGCTCATCTCTCTGACTTGTGCTGTACAAGTAAGTGCAGATGTTTTTATTTAGAACACATTGCAATGGGTGTTTCTGTGGTGTCAATCAAACACTGACATTTTCCCAGGGTGAAGCTTGCTGAGACAGCAGTGGTGAGCAGCAGCCATGTGCACGAGGGCTATTTCTGCCTGGTTTTAAGCAGCTATTAAGAATTAGTCTTTTATATCCAGGGCAGTACAGTGTGGGCAGCAAAAGTAAAATTTCAAGCTGCAGGCACATAATTAGGTTTCATGCCTGGGGACCCATGACAGAGAGAATGGCATCAGCTGGTCTCAGTCCTGAGTCTGCATCTCAGTCCAAGGTTGAGGTTAAGCATCTTGGTCCAGACTCCTGTGTCCTTGTGATGCCTGTGTCTCGAATTGTGAGGCTCTGTGGAGCCATACCTGGCTTCTCATCAGCACTGTGCTCTTGCAGGCTTACCCAGATCACAGCTCAGCATCTGTGGCAGGCAGGGGACTTGTGGTTTCAGGACAGTCAGAGACTGGCAGAGGGTCTGAGATGTTCCTGTGGGGAATGTCCCTCTAAAATAAAAGCAGGAATGCTCTTGGAAAGTTACTATTTGTTGTCTTACAGAAAAAAAAAAAAAAAAAAAAAAAAAAAAAAAAAAAAAAAAAAAAAAAAAAAAAAAAAAAAAAAAAAAAAAAAAAAAAAAAAATCAAGAGGGCTTGCTTGCTCTCCCCAGCAGACTTTAATGAAGGCTCCTATAGAGTGTGGCTTAATCGCTGTGAAATTATCTCTTCATCTGTGTGATCCATCTCTGTGTCTGTATCGGATCCCTCGGAGCCTCGGCTGTCATGTCAGCTCCGCCACGCTGCCGGCACTGGCTCGTCCGGCCCCCTCCTGCTCTCCCTCACACTTAAGATAACATGGAGAGAATTTTTCAGCAGACGGAAGATGGTAATCCATAAAGATGGATTTGCATTAGTGTTAACAAAGGCTGAGATAGTGACAAATGAGGGCCTTGCCTCTGTGAGGGCTCTGTGCTGGCAGTGGAGCGTGCCCTCGTGGGAATGCTCTGGCCCAACACGAGGTGGAGGGGACTGGCAGAGGTGAGGAGGGGCTGCCCTTGTCCTCTTGCAGCCAGGGCCTTCTTACTGCTTTACTACCAGCAAACAGGGCCTTGGTCCTGAGCTCTTGGCTGTTCCCATGGTATTTGGCATGAGGAAAGCAGAGTGCAAACCTTACAGGGTGGCAGGGTGGGCTGGAAATGGGATACAGTTTCTGCCCTGCATCTGAACTGCTTTGCTGTAGTCACTGTAGTGTTATCTTTTTTAATTCTTGTTGGCTGTGTGCAGCTATCCATCTCCTGTTCAGAATAATCCTATTTGTGTTGCAATAACAATAGAATTACTGCAGCGAGCATCAAAGCCCGTGTAGGTCATAAGTGTTTTGTTTCATAATCTCAGTGTGGTGATGATGATGATGATGACCTTTTGCTGCCTGCATTTCCATGTACCTGTGTCTCATTCTTATTAAATATCCCTGCATCGAAATCTCTTGCTAATCTAATCTCACCATGTGACTGCTATATAATTATCTCATTTTGTAAAATATTGCATCTGTCATTCTCCTTCCCACTTTTGGAGCAGAGGGAGGGTGAGGGAGAGCAGGGAGCAAAGAAGCCGCTGGAGGAGGTAGCAGTAATCCCACTTAAGTGACAATTTGTACATTATCAGTTGGTAATCGTTGTTCTGTGTGCCACCTCCTAAGGACCATGTTCCCATCACTGTGGGAGTCCAGGAAGGGTGCTGCAAGCAGGAAATGTGAATTAAGATGTTTTGCTTTTTTGGAGGATTGTATTAAATTTCAGCTTGCTCTTTCTGTCTCTATGGTAGCTTCCTCAGTAAGCTCCAATACTATTTTCTCCTGCAGCTCCCCAGTGAGGATGGTGAGCAGAGTTGTCTCATTCTGACCCCACCTCTCTGGGGTGGGGCTGGGGCGGGGTCAGCAGCCTTCACCCTAAACCCCAGAGAGACATTGTCCCTCCCCAAAACACCTTTCAAACTTCTGCTCTACAGGAGCATGTCCTGCTGGAACCAAGGAGCTCCTGTGCTGTTCAGCTGGAATAAAGGTGGCTGCTGACCCAGCACTGGAGAAGGGCAGCAGCAGCCCGGGACCCAAAGTTCCTCACTGGGTGGTTGTCTCTGCAAGGTGGCCCAGGGCCCTTCCCTGCAGATCCACCCTAATCAACAACTTAAAATAATGAAGAGAACACACAGCCATTGTCTAATAACATGAAGCTGTGGGGAACAAAGAGCCACAGGGCTCTGTTTTTGTAAACCATCCCCAGGGAAGGACCAGAGCGCATCTGCTGTGGCAGGTTCTTTCTAGAAATAGCAAGTTTAATTAATCATCCTGTTTTCTTTTCTTAAACTATTTAAATTCTTTTTTCCCCCAAGGGATAATGCATTGCTGCCTTTTAAATAAGTGCTGCAGTTGTAAACTCCTGCCATACTTCTGTCTGGGAGCACATCTGTCTTCTGGCTTGGAGCACATCTGTCTGTGCCTCCCAACCCATTGCTCCCGTGTTCTGGCACAGTGGGAAAATCTGTATTTCAGAAAGGAATCACGTGGATACTTCCAGGCTGCAGAGGGTGTCAGATGCAGAGCCCTTTATCTTCTAAACCCCCTTATCTTTTAATTCTGAGACGTTTTTGTCTGACAGTTCATAAATTAAAAATGTTCCTTAGGTGACTTTTTGCTCCCATTTCATATGTATTTCATGTAAAGACTTTCCAGGCATTTGAGTTCTGTGAAGTCTTACTTATGCAAAATGAGAAGCTCTGGTTTTATGTTCTTATGGGACGCACTTTGCATGCTTCAAACTATGATGCTACAATCAGTGACTGTGCACTTTAAAAATACCAAGAGTTGTGACATTTTCCTGTAGCCCAAGCGTCACCCTGAAAACACATCAGATGTGTGGATTTATGGATTTATCACACTGAATTGCAGTGAAGTTCGTGTCTGACCCTGACCTCGTGCTGCTCTCTGGTGGCTGAGGGCAATCCTAATGTCGTAGTGATTTCTCAGATCATGTGGTACCTTCAGTGCTGGCTAAGGACATTTGCACCAGACTTCCCAGGTGTGAACGATGTCTGCTGGGCACGTGGGTTTATGGAGAGGCATCTTTACAGCCTGCCTCGATCACCTTTGCAGTGCTAGACCTCTGGGAGTCTGCCAAACCAGCAGCTGGGAAGATGGTGCCAGCACCTGGTTGGCATTGCCATGCTGTTGAGCCCTGGGACTTCTCTGGCACTTGGGGACAGCGAGTTCTGGACCCTTTCAGGATGTGCCACCTGGCACTGCAGGGGCTGCCACTTCTTCCCAGGGGAAGATGGTCACTGTTCTGGGTACACAAGGGTGAATCTCTCCAGCCATGACTGACAGCCCCTCTGCCTCTCCAGGGGCTCACCCTGCTGGCTCCAGTGCCCATGGAATTGGGGTTGTTGCTGGTTTTCATTCTGCTCTTACTGCTTCTGTTGTTTCTGCCTCCTCCTGTCCTCTCTGCTGCATGGTCACAGCCTCTGGTCATAGGTGGCTTTCACCACCACCTTGTCTTACTGCAATATCTCTTCAGGCTCTGCCTGCATTTCTCACTGTGTTTCACCTATTTCACCTGCCTGTGTTAAACGTTCTCCCTCCTGTGTCCTTCCCATGTTTCTCCCAGGATTCCAAGCCATCATCCTCAGAGTCACTCTCTTGTCAGGCTGCTGCAAAGGCATTTTTCTCTCTTCTGTCTCTGCAAATTGATTTCTCTGCTTCAAAACCCCCTGGTCACGACCTTCTGTTGTTTGCCCTGGGCTTTCCTCCTGCTCCCTCTGCCCACCCTGAAGTGCATTTCTGCACTTTGTCTCATGTCTCTGCAGCAGCCTGCAGGAATAGAGGCAGAGCTCCTCGATGGCTCCCAGAGGCAGTGGGTGTGGGCTGTGCTGTTTGCCTGCCTAGCATGCTAGGAGCAAAATTCATCTCCTCTAGGCAGCTCTTTGCACCTCTATGAGGTTTCAGGGAAAATATATCTGCGTATATATTGATAAGATGTACAGAGCAGAGAGGACAATTGAATTGCTGTGAGTGGCACATGCATCAGTGTCCCTGACAAGGCAGTAATTAGCTGGCAGAGCCCAGCGAGCAGCGAAATGAGCCCAGCAGCTTGTTTGCAGACATTAGGGGCTGACTCCCACCCAGTACCTGCTCCCTGCTCTGACATCTGGGGCCGTGATGAGACCTGATGGCTGCTTCTGCCTAAAGTCACTGTCACCTTGGAGATCAGTACCAGTGAGCAAACTTAGGGACAGCAAATCCTCCTGCAGGCACTGGCAGTCCCTGCCTGCCACAGAGCTGTGTTAGGATGGTGGGTGCCCCCATTTCATTGCTGCCTCTCCCTCTGGCTTTCAGATGGGGTTGTTTGTAGGATTGAGGGGGCTCACGCTTGCAGCACAGTGGCAGCACCCCAAAAACCTTACAGGTGGAGACTCCAGGTCTCCCTTCCTACCTGTTCTGTGTCACTGGTAATGTGTGTCTGTGATGGAGGTGTCTTTGCCTTGCACCAGAGAGGGGGACACCAGGTAAGGAATGTCCCACTCACAGTGCAGGGCCATTGCAGGCAAACACATCAGGAGATGTGTGCAGGTGGGGCATGGCAAGGGTCTGCACTGCATTTGTGAGCAAAAGTCTTTTGGGGGAGAGGGATGATCTGGGTGAAATATTCCTGCTTGGGTTGTCATGAGCACTGTGCTACAGTCCCTCAGCATGGGCTTACAAAGAATTAACCTACTTTGGAATAAGAGGGTGATAGGTAATTGGATAAATCAGAGATTAGAAGATATGGTGTAAGTTTTCTCAGTGCCGATCTCTGTAGGATCAGCACTGCCCAGTGTTTTTGTATGCAGGAGGCTGAGAACACCATGCCAAAGGTGCCTGGTGCCGCTGGCTTGTCCTGGATGGTGAGAACAGGTCAGGTGCAAAGAGCTGCAGAGGACATCAGGTGGTGAGTGGCTGCCTGGTAAAGCAGCAGATGAAATCCAGCCTTGCTGAAGGCTGAGTGACGCCTGACGTGAGCAGAAACAATCCTTGCATCCATAAGCAATGCCAGGGGCTGACCTGGCTGCTGCTGCTGCTGAGGAGCTGTGTCTTGGAGTTAGGATTAACACTTCCATGAAAATATTGACTTGGTACTCTGTAACGATCCAAACCTCAGGTTGTGTGTAATGGATTTTTAGGAAACAAAGAGAAAACGAAACCCAGAACACAGTTATGGACTGTTGCATTAATCTACTGTGTGTCAGTGTGGGAAATAAATACTGCCTGCAGCTCTGAGCCCTGCTGCAGAGAGCAGTGGGGAGCCAGGACAGGGACAGAGCAGGGTGACAAGGGCCACGAGCATCCTTATGAGCTTTGGCAATGTAAGTGACTCCCAAAGCTGCAGAGGGATAACCTGGGCTATCCAGGCAAGGCTGAGCACTGTGGGGTCTGTAGGAAATGTCTTTTCTTTGCCACTGCTAATCAGTTGCTGGGGCATCAAATTAATTTAATAGATGGCAGGAGGAGAGCAAACACGTGGCTCCTCTATGGCAGGAGGAAGGAGAGCAGCGGAACTGGCTGCCAGATGAGTTTAGAAAGCTTCCAGAAGTAATTAGACAAATTTGGAAGAGGAAAATACTATTGAGAGTGTTGCTGGCACTGGCAGTGATGAGCTAAATTTCTGCATCATGATATGCTGGAGGTCAGGAGGGTGTGGGGGCATCAGTGGGTGCTCATGTGATCAAATTAGTTACCCTGGGCATCCCCAGTGACTGTGCTTGGGGACGTGGTCCTAAACTGACTAAAACTGGTTCCTCTCTGTTCTGGGTGGGGTCACTCTGCTCTGTTGGGGACATCTGCACATCCTGGACAAATGGAGCAGTGGTTTGGTGGACTGCAGAGTAGAGAAACGGCATTGGAGAGCTGAGCACAGCCATCTCGGGGCTGAGACAGCAGCAGGGCATCATGCTGGCATAGCTGTGGGTCCTGCTAGGGTGAGGACGGCTGGAGGTCCTAAAATCCTGGTGGGGGATGGATGTGAGGGTTACAGTCACAATAGAGCGAGGGTGTGGAGGGAGTCAAACTCCCAGGGGATATCTCTGGGCAGGAGGCATCACTGACAGAGCTGTAGGTGGAAACTGGAGCTCTGCCTGTCACCCGGGCAGCAGCCAGCATCCCTGTTAGACTGGAACGCTTGGGCTTGTGTCTGAGAAAAAAAGGTTGTTCATATTCCTGTTTTTCTGGCTTTGTGAAGGTGTGTTGGGCTGTTAGCTTCATGTGAAGGAGCTGGATAGCCACTGAGAGAGGTGAGGAATGAGAAACACCATCTGTTTGGTGACCATTGGTGTTCCTTGACCCAGACACCCTGCTCAGTGCCCAGCCAGCTTGTCACTGCTGCTGCAGTGCTGCTGCCATTCCAAGGAGCACAAGATACCACAGCCACACAGGGAGAGGAGAAGCAAAGCAAATAAACAAGGAATACAACTTAAAACCTCTCCAAGTGTGCAGTGTTATGTGACTAATACTAACGTAATTGCTGTCATGCTTTTTACATAATGCTTTTATCTCCCAGATAGACTCCTTCTGGTCATTGACCTCAAGGGTTTCTAAGCAAGAGAGCATTGGAGAGATGCAGCCATTATGCCCAAGTGTGATCAGAGGGGTGCAGAGCATCCCAGAGCATCCCAGAGCACACTGGGCCTGTGGGCTCCCTGTGGGGTGTGCTCACAGCTTTGCTCTGAACTCTCAGAAATCCTGGCACTGAACAAGGCTCTTTGTGTTTTTTTCCTTCTCTTGTATCGTTGTACCCTGCTGGCCCACAAACCCCTGGCAAAAGCCCCCTGACAGCTCTCTCAGTGTGTCTGTGCCATCCCTATCCCCTGTTCAGCATTCCTCTGTCCCTCTTTAACCTTGAGGAGCAGCACTCGAAGCATCTTCTCCCTCATTCACAGCTCTCTGAGGTTCATAGACACAAAGGCCAGGGGGGACAGTTGCAGCCATCAGCTCTGACCTCCTGCCTAACACAAGCCAGGGAATTTCACCCAGTAATTCCTGCCTCCAAGCCCCTACCTTCTCTTTGAGCTGGGAAGCTCCACACAGATGGACCCAGTGGGGACGTGTCTGGTTTTGAGGTCACGCTGGTCTCATGTAGGATTGTCTGCTGAGATTTTTCCTTTTGGTTATTTTCTGTTTGGTTTTTCTGCCTGCTGTGAGCTGGGTCAGATCCGAGGATGTACAACTGTGCTGAACCTGCTCCTGTGCTGGGTCAGGATCTGCTTGCAGGAGCCTCCTCCTGGAAGCTCGCTCCAGGCAAGACTCTCCAGGTCGGTGTTACTGGAGACTCCCAGCCACACAAAACAGCTGCTGCAGCGGTGGCAGAACCAAAGGACCAGGGGTGAGGAAATCCAGGATAATTTCCAGGAAGTCGTCTCACTGCCTCATTTATTTACTGCAAAGGTCTCAAAATGTCACCCAGCTCCCTGAGACACCCGGCCATGCTGAGGGTGAGCTTCCCTGAGGTCTTGTGACTGCTCAGGAGGAGCAGCCCGTGCTGAACTGCAGCCCTGCCCCAGTGCTTATTTAAGGTGACAGTGGGTAACACAGGGTGCCAGCTATGCTGGATCCTGCAGCACGAGGATGCTCTCAAGACTGCTGCAAGCCTGAGCAAGGCTTTAACCACAAGGTCAGTTGTACCTGCTAAGCCTAAAATTGTCTGCAAGCCACCTTGGGAACAAGGGCATTATATACCTGCAACTGCCTGCAGGCACTGCTGCGACAAGGAGTGAGGGAGAAGGGCTTGGGGAAGGAACCATGGCCAGGATGGGATGTGGGAGCACATGGGGCATGGGGAGGGCAGCTTGGCTGGATCCTCATCCCATTTGTGTTACACACCATACACTCTCTGGAAATCGTTTGGATTTCAAAGGAGGAAAATGAGCCAAACCCAAGCACCCACTCCCACCTTTCCCTGCTCCTCCATCACCTGTGTGAATGAGAGAATCTGGGGTGTTTTTCACCATCAGGCAGAATCTCATCTCACACCCTGCTCCCAGCTTGTCCCCAGCCAGCTCTGGCTTGAAACTGAGGGCATGCCAGACCTGGCAGGGGCTGTGTTGGAGGGCAGTGTCCTGCTGCAGAGTATTTCACACCTTTCTAACCTCCCTGGCTTAAGACTTTTCCCCTCCTTCCACTCTGGAAAAATCAAAAAGGATTCCCTTTCTTGCATCCTCCCTCCTTTTGGAAAACAGTCATCCTTATGGATCATATGGAGGGAGAGGGATGCAGAGGGATGCAGCAGGCATGCTCTGCCCATGTCCACCCCCAGTGCTGTGTATCTGCAGGCTCTGGCTGGGCTGTGCTCCTTGCTGCTGTCCCTGGGCTGGCAGGCACCAGAGGAAGCTCTCCTCCCCTGACAAAATGCTTCCAACAACTCAGTCAGAACAATTTTGACATTTTGGGAGAGGAGAGAAATCTCGCACGGCATTGTGCATGGTTGGCAAAACTGTTGCTGACAGCATGAATAAAGGTGGACAGCTCTCAATCAACCCTGATTTGCTATTTATTTCTAATTCAGACATATAATCAGCAAACCATCTCTCAGATCAGCCTGGAGGATTCTGTCTGTGAGTGTTGCACTGTGTTTGAGCTGTAATGATATTTGTGACTTTTGGTGTGTTGTGAACCAGGAAGGTAGGATGCCTCCTTGGCATGCAGAATCCTGTAGGGATTGTTGTGGGCATCACCACTTGTTTTTTGAGTTTGGGCATCTCTGTTCCCTGTCCTGCAAATACAGCCCATGCCCAGGGGAGCTGTGGCAGAGTGGGGCTTCAGGCCTGGTAAAGCCCAACCTTCTGCAAAGATTGATGTGAATATGTGGGAAGTGGATCCTGGGCAGCAATTTTGAAAAGAAGCCTTTCCAAATCTTACCAGGTGTGGCAGAGAGCCCACGTCTTTGCTTCATCTCTGTTCATTGAGTGCAGCATTCAAATATAACAACCTTTATGAGGCAAATGTCACTGGTGCAGCACCAAGATTTTCTTTGTTCTTGTCAAAAGGCTGCTCTGACACTGCTGCCCCTTGGCAGCACCGGGGCTGTCTGTCTGTCCTGCACATGGGTGCGCTGGCACACACTGCTCCAGAGCATCTATCTCCAAGGAAAAGCAGCAGCCACCCCACAGCTCCATCAGATGCTGAGCCTTTCTGGGATGTTACCCTAGGCGGCTGTTCAGAGCACCCAGCTTTGCCATTTCATTCACGATGGGCAGGTGGGTTTTCCCAGTGAAACATCACACTGGGAGTGCACGGACTTTCCTTTCCAGTGAACCTCCCTGAGACCATATTCTTCCAACTCCTCCAGATAAGGCCTTTTGTACTGATGCTCTGAATTAACTCAGGTGAAAGCAAAATGTTGTCCAGCTCTGTGCATGTGGTCAGGATCTTCTCCATTGCCTGTTCAAGCAGACAACTCCCAGGTCACTGTCAGGGGGAAGGTTTGGTTTTAGAGCAGGTAGGAGCTCATTCTCCCCCAATTTCTGTGTCATGTGTTGAAGTGGCCCTAGGAGGCACAGTCAGGATCCAGCACATCCCTGGGTGGCCCCTGTGAAACCACCAGACAAACTGCCTCCTTCATCCTTAGCCAGCATCTCATGGAACCATTCTGTGGCTCCTGTGCCAATCCCTGCTGGAGCAGAGATGCTGTAGACATCCTTGATTCCCATGTGTGAGTTATGACTTCCCCATCTGTAAAATAATTCCTTTTTCTTCCCCTGGTGCTGTGCTATATTAAGGGTCTGTTCTATGATGTTACAGCTTGTCCTTGCTGCTGGGCTTGGAGGGACAGGAAACCATCACCTCCCTCTGTGCCCTGGCAGTGGTTCTGGTGCAGAGGGGCCAGACATCCACGGCCCCCCAGGAATTGCCAGCCTGGCCCCCAAGCAGCTGTTCCGTCCAATTCCTTCCTCTCCCAGAGCTGCAACAAGTGTGTGCTCCAAGGGGGTGATTGCACTGAGTATTTTACTTCTCCCCCAGAGTATGGTGCCATATGGGAATGTACCATCAGTCAATTATGGCTTCTTTTCATCTCTAAATAAAATGATTTGTTAATTTGAGTGAGTGATCGCTGCACAGCCAGGATGCTTTTCCTGCAATGGCTAACAGCTTGCACGCTCGCAGAGATGGATGGTGAGCCAGTGCCACTGGATACTTTCTGGGGTTGTTTTCAATTTAGCTGTGAATTGAATGAGAAGAAAAACATTTCTCTTGGCAATTTGATAGGCGCTAGCTCTTCTGACAGATGTTGGAGTTTATTATCCCACGGGGACAATGTTTTGTAGTTGGGAATTGCTAATTGCTTTGAAGGTTTGGTGCTGCAGGAGGAGCAGGAGGAGCTGTCTGCAGGTAGCAGGGGCTGCCAGCACCCGAGGACCCGGCGTGATGGACTCTGCTGCCTTCCTGCTAATGGCTTTTGACTGTGGCTGCCAGCCCGGGCCTTGGCACTGTGTCCTGGCAGGCTCTGTGAGGTTTGTCAGCAGGGCTGGTGCTGACTCCTGTCCCTGGGGAGGTCGGGCTGGGCTGGGGGCAAGCCCTGCTGTGCTGCCACCCATCCCTGTCCTGCTCTCCCCCTTTCCCAGCAGGGTGGGCAGGGCTGGCCAGCACACGGAGGGTGTGTGTGTGGCACCAGGCAGGCACTCCTGGCATGTGGGACATTCAGCCCAAGGGGCAAAGCCCAGCAGCTGGTGTAGATGGTGCCTGGCAGTGTTCCCCCTGGTGCAAGTGGCACAAGCTCTGTGGCACTCAAACCAGACTGGTGGTCTCCAGCCGCCTTGTCTGTGTCACAATAAATTGGGGATATTTGGGGGCTTCCTGGGTGCTGCTGTGACCTTGGTGGCAGGGAGCTGTGGCTGAGCCCACCCCCTGCAGCCTGGCTGTCCATCCCCAGGGCCATTTCTTCTCCTGTTTTGCTGCCTGTGGTGCTGCTCTCATAGCCGGCAGCCTGATGTGCCCTCCTCACCACACATCGAACAGCCCAGCACGCATCTGTGCTCTTGGGGTAACCATGGTGCTTCAGATGATGACATAAGTCTGGGAGAGCCCTGTTCCTCTCCAGCCCTCCCCATGAACTTCAGTGGCTCCAGGACGAAGATTGAAAGTTCACAAAAGGTGTTAGGAGGAGCCAGGAGCTGGCTGATGCAGATTGTTTGCAAGCCCGTAGTGCCGAGGTGAGGCACAGGCAGCCAGAGGTGAGCAAACAGCACTTGGCAAACACCGGCACGGCGGGATCTGGCAAGGCTGTGCCAGCACTGGGACACACACGGGGGTTTGCTGTGCCAGCCTGGCCCTGCAGGTGCTGCCACAGCTGGATCAGGTGAGGATTTTAGGCGGAAAGCTGTGCAAGCAGCTCTGATAACAGCAGCATAGCAGCTTCTCCTGGCAGAAATGAGGTTGTGCTCCTCCCTGCATCAAGCTGTCTCTGTGCCCTTCATTTGAGGATACCGAGCTCTGTTGGGACCCTCAGCTGTGCTGTCTGCAGTGCCCAACGTGCCCCAGCACAGGGAAATGCAGCCTGGGGCTGCACAGACACCCCAGGAGTGGGAGCCATGCCCAGGGGTCCCCATGGCTCAGTGAGGGCAGCAACCCTGAGAAGCTCATGCATTTTTGGAACCTTGCTTTCCCACCTGCTCCTAGAGCCTTTTACAGGAGCACCCCCTTTCTCTGAGGCTGTCCTGTCCCCCATCACATCCCTCACTGCTGCACAGCAAGAGCCTGGCAGCCCCTGTGTCCTTCCTGTGCCCTTGGAGACGAGCAGCCTTTGGCAGTGTGGAGCATGGCAAGGCCAGAGCCAGGCAGCAGCAGCCGCCTCGGGGTCGCTCTGTGGTGGTGCCCACTGTGCTGCCCATGGGATTCAGGTCCCTGCAGAGATCACAGGGTGCCAGAGGCTGTCCAGGTGGCTGCCCACCATGCCCAGCCTGGGAAAAGCAGGTAGTAATGAGTGCCCAGCCCTACTCTAGCCTCGGATGAGTGCAGTTACATGTGCTGTGCTCTCCTGATGCTGCTCCTCAGCCAGAGCTTCATCACTTCCCCATCCCCAGCCCAGAGATTTAATGGAAGTTCCTGCAAGGAGCTGGGCTACATCCATCCTTCTGACCATGCTTTGCCTTCCCACAGAGACTTGTGCCCTTGTTCTCTTGCTTCCCTCCCTGGTATTTTTATCTTTTTAACCCTTAACACAAATGCAGTGCCTGTCCTGGGTCTGGGATTTGTGTATCAAGTGAGGCCTGGGTGCAGCCTCTTAATTTTGCCTTTGACTTGCTGTCTGGGTTCAGACAAATAACTTCTCTGTTCATGGTGCTCTGGGCATCAAGCAAACATTAGTCCAGGCCCGGATAAAGACCCTTCATGTGTTAATGGTGAGAATTAAACCAAGTCTGGGTCCAAACCCAAACCTTGGACCCCAGAGCTTCCGAACCTCAGGGAAGCCGGAATCTGAATCTTGGCTCCAAACCTCCAATGTGTGTCTAATTAAAGCTGAAATAATGAAATCAAGGGGCATACCTGCTCCTTTCTAGTGCTGCTTGTGCCCAGCCCTTGCTGGGCTGGATCCTGGCTGGGTACCTGGGGCTGCCTGCTGGAGCCAGGCTTGTGCCAGGGCTTCTGTGTGGGAGGGGACTCAGACTCACGGGTTTTGGGTGAAATTGAGAAGAAATGCACATGGTTTAGCCCATATAAGGTTTTGTGTAGTATTCTTTGGTGGGAAGAAAAGTATCCCAAAATTGGGACCTAAAGAGGCTGACAGAGCTAGAAATAAAAAAAAAAAAGGGAGAATGTGTCAGGGAGGGTGGTGAGGTACTGGGACAGGTTGCTCAGAGAAATTGTGAATGCCCCATCCCTGAAAATTTTCAAGGCTAGGTTAGATGGGGCTTGGAGCAACCTGGTGTCCCTACCCACGGTAAGGGGTTGGAACTGGATGATCTTTAAGGTCTCTTGCAACTCAAACCACTCTAGGATTCTGTTATTCCATGTCAGCTTGCCTGCAGTGGGAGAAGGCCGAGGGATGGAGCACAGCCACTGTTACACCAGGCAGCACCTCCAGGGATGTGGTTTGCAGCATCTTTGGGGATGTAATTTGGAATGTGTCTCTTCCCAGGGCCTGTGTGGCCCTTTGTCTCAGTGGAGCTGTGTTGGGAAGGGCAGCAGGCTGCATTCAAGGCTGCAGGGAAGGTGCAGCAAGTCCATGGCACTGCACGGAGCTCAGGGAGAGTGAGGCTGCGTGGGTGGCAGCTCCCATGGAAGGGAGGCTGGGAGCTGAGCAGGAAGGGCAGAGAGCAGCATCCCTGGTCCTTGGATGCATTGTGGGATTAGGCAGAGCTGCTGTGGATTTGTTAGCATTGTAATGAAACAAATTTCTTTGCTTGCGTGGTATCACAGGGACCAAACACTGCTGGAGCAGCAGCATTTCCCCAGCTCCCTGTGCTCCTTCAGTCTGTGATTCCTGAGGAGGGGCTGTGCCTGGAGTGCCAGGGCTTTCCCTGGAGGGGCTGTTGGATCTGGGCACTTAGTGCTTTACTTCAGCTTCTGTCAGGGCTGTGGAGAGAGGAGAGGCGGGGAGAAAGGCTAAGAGGAGAAGTGATGGAAATCTCAGCTGGCTGTAGGAGAGATGGAGAAGCAGATTGCAGTGTAGAAGTCTTTGATTGACCACAGTATCATTTTGTGGCTTTTTTCTCCCTCTCTCTGGATAAAGCTGCAGCGTGACATCCATGCCATTAAACAGGCCATGTTCAAAAGAGAAAATTGCTGCTATTTTCCCCCTTTACTTTACTGCCATAAAAAATTGATCCCACATAGCATCCTTATTTCAAAGACTGCTAAAAAATATACAAAATTCTCATTTTCGTTTCTGATAGCTGCATAAAGCATTTTTTAAACAAAAGAGACATGAAACATGTAAAAAAACCCCTCAACCCTTCCCATCCCCTGAAGTTTTTGCTCCAGAAAGATGCCCTTATTTTGGGAAGTGAGTGGGGAGAGAGAGCTCAAATGTGACAGTATGAGAAGGGATTTGGTTTCTCTCTTGAAGCTGGTGATCAAAATTATGACTTTGCTGGGAGCTGGACAATAGCTGGAGCAGCAAACTCCCTTGCTTCTCTGGCAGGGAGGGGATGGATTTCCTACAGTAGCTGAATGCTTTTAAAGGATAATGGCAAAGAGCTTGCTCTGAGGTGGGAAGGCAGCAAACTGGGGAGCTGAGGTCTGACAGGGCACTTGGGGTCAACAGGCTGAGCCTGGATACTGGGGAGAAATGAGGTGTCCAAGCTGCATCCTCCTGACCACACCAGTGTCCTGCATCTGTCCCTGCTCATCCTCCATGCACTGGGACCTCTCTCCTGGCTGGCAGAGTGGCACCCTGGGAAGGTGATGGGCAGGAGAAAAGTGAGAGGAAGGAGTGGGAAGCCCAGAAATGGATTTAAATGGGTAGCAGGTGATGGCAGGTCCCTGGGGAGAGAGGGAATGGAGCTAGGTCAGGTAAGGACTGGGTCAGCTTTGAGTCAGTGAACACGTGAGAAGGATAGAGCAGTGTGGGATGAAGGGGAATGTGGACCTGGTGGAGGGGATTTCAGAGAGCAGGGTAATGGGAAGTCAGGTCAGCTCAGCTCTCACTGGAGGAGGTAATGATCTTAATAAGAATCATCCCATTTAAACAAGATGCTTTTCTGGAAAGACAATTAAGCAGAGAGAGTGTTGAGAAGCACTGAGCAGGGCTGCCAGGACCCCAGTGAGCAGCAAGCTGCTGCTCCCTGCTTCCCACCTGCTCTCCAGCTCCTCCACTCTGCTCTCTTCCTGATCAATGCCCAGCCTCCTGCAGCCACTGGGCACGGGTGCAACTGGTGCCTGTCCCAGCAGCAGGGTGGGTGCCACACTGCAAAGCCAATGAGGATTTGCAGCTGAGGAGTTTTTCCTGTGCTCGTTGTCTGACTTGGCTGGGTGCCCTGCAGATCTGCAATTACTGGAATGATTCCTGGGGAGAAGCCTGGTGGTGCCAACAAGGTATCCCTGATGATGTTAGGTGGGATGAGGCTTGACAGAAGACCAGAGAGGCAAGGTGACAGCCCAACAAGCTGTTTGAGCTGCACAGGTTGTAAATGGTGTCACTAAAGCATCATCACTGCAGGCCCAGCCTGCTCTCTCTGAGTGAGCAGGGCCATCAGCAGGGCCATCAGCAGGGCCATCAGCTATGCCACCAGATTGTCCCCATATCTTCTCCCCATGCCCATTGACATCTGTTTGCCTTTTATGTCCAGGAGTCCTCTGAGTTATGAGGCTTGTTCCTCCACCAGGATCTCAGGGAGAGGTAGAGGAGCTCTCCATAAATAGCTCTGCCATTAAAAACCCTCAGCTCCTGTTTTAATGTTAGCAGGATTAGCTGTCTGCAAAAGCACAGGCTTAAGGCTTGGCAGTAGGCTTTGCCCTGGTAATATGTCTCTATTTTCTCAGGCTTGATTTCTCCAGCCAGCCTGGCTCTGAACACAATAAATTTTGCTCTTCTTTACACCTCAGCTGATGACTTATTTTTTGGAGCTTGTGTCCTTGGCCAGCCAGAGACCCTTCAAAGTTACATTTTGTGGTTGCCTGCTCTGAAACCAATGAGGTCCTTACAGAAAGGACCCATGTGTAGCTATTAGGGTTGAAGGATATCACTGGTGCAGTCCTCCAATATCCAAATTAATCTTAGTTTTGATTAGTGGCCAGGATGCAAAAGGGGATGTGTTAGTCAAATCTATTGGGGTGCCATGTGAGTTATGCAGGTAGAGGAGGGTCAGGCTGTCACCAAGAAATCCCACAACCTTGAGGAATGGGCAAATGTGAAGAGCCTGGGATGGAAGGATGACACAGTGAATGGGTGAGCATGAGAGGTTCTTCTGCAAGTGGGGGATTGGTTGACTAGAGAGTCTGAGCTGTGACTGCTGGTTGTAGGGTGACCACAAACTGCTGATGTGATGTGTTTGTGGAAAAAGCACTTGGGATGTAGGGAAGCTCACAGGGGAGCCCGACACAGTGAGACAGGGAGTCAAAATGCCGTCCCATGGGGCTCTGGTGGCCTGTGCTGTGTGCCCTGCCCTGGGAATCCCAGCAGATTCAGCCATGCCTGCAATGGGGTGACAGCTTCCAGGGAGGGGAGAAATGGGGGCTAGTGGGGTACCTGGCACAGCTTTGTCAGAGCCCAAAGGCTGGGGGAGATCCCCCTGTCCTTGTAAATACAGCAAGAGGGTGAATGTGCAGGGCGAGAAAGGTTGTTCAAGTTCATGTACAGCATCAAGCCCAGAATAAATGAGAAATTTCCTCATTTGGAGTGGATAGCTCCAGGCTGCAAACCTGAAGGATTCCAACCACCAAAGGAAGCTGATTCTGGAAAATCACCCTACCAGCAGGAGCAGAGGCAATCAGCCAGCCTGTCTCCAGGCAAGTTGGTCAGCAGTTTCCAAAGGGGTCCCCAGCAAGCACGTGCCTGTGGTTGGTGACCCCATGCCACCTTTCTGGCCACCATGGCTCCAGCCAAAGGAGAGCAGAATTGTGCCTGCCCCCTGCCATGTGCCAGCGTTGCTGGGGCCCTGTGGTGCACTGCCTGTTTGTTTTGAGTTTGGTTTAATTTATTTTTTTTTTCACTGCAGTATAAACCCAGTGGGTCTTTAAGGCCATGCATGTGTAGGGGGATTTGCTGATGGCTCATCTTTCTAGCAGGCTTTTTCAGCTGAATGTCAGTTTATTGCTTTTGCAAATTGTCTTGTGCCTACACAGAACCGGCTGCCTCAGCAGAGGGCTTTGCCAACAGCCTGCTCTATAAAAGGGTTATTAGGATAACAAGAAAGAAAATAGAAACCTTTGCAGAATCATAACAGTATAGCGTAGCCCTCCCCTCCCCTCTCCCAATTTATTACCCTCAAGTGCTTCTGAGTTGGACTTAAACCATTGTGCTGCTGAATATAAACAGCAAGGTTAAAGAAGCCCAGACAGGAGCAAACTCTCTGGCAATTATCTGGTCAATGGCAGGGCACCGATCTGGAGCTCGGTGTAAACATCATCAGGAAAATACGCGCAGTTCGCAAATTAAAAAGCGATTGCATTGTCTCGAGCCAAGCCAGAAGCCTTCTGGTTTGATTAGGGTCTCACCAGTGGAGCCAGCCAGAGCATCCTTCGGGTCTCTGACATCAGTCCTTCGTCACAGGAGCCTATTGCTGGGTGTTTCTGTTCATCTGCAGTCTTTCTGTACCTGTCTGGGAGGCACGTTTTATCAGATGGTTTTGTTTTCAAAAAACCCCACAGATTTCACCGGTAAAGGAGAGGCAGGCAGTATAAGGCAAAAGAAAAGCCAAGGTAGTATTTTTGTGAAACTTTTGAAATGATATTGTGGGTTTTTTAAGCTTTCTGGAGAGGGAAGCAGTAAGTGAAATGTTCTGGTTGACACACTGCAGATTTGGCTTGTTTGTTGTTTTTCTAACTTTTAGGATCAACTTCTTTAATAAAAAACCTTTTGGTGCTACTCTTCTCCTCTTTGCTTGTTCTGACTGTTGTGCCTTACAGCTCCCTCTGCAAGAGGGGAGTTGTTCTCTCTTGTTTGAAGCCAGCTGGGACAGAGATTAAATGACTTTACAGAGCTCACAGAAAGCCTGAGCAGAGCTTGTGTCTTTGAGCCCTGAAGTAGCAAAAGGCTGGACCTGGCTGCCTCTTTCTGTTGCCTGATTTCCTTGGGGTTTGAGAGTCTTTATTGCTAATTCTGAGCCGTACACTGAAGTGCTGAGTCTTGGAGAATATTATGATCTAGCAGGGATTTGTATGAGCACATGGTTGGACCATGGGCACCTGCCATGGTTGGACCAGAGACACGTGGGGCAGTTTGGTGTGTGAACACAACACCATAACCATCCTCTGAGTTCCAGAAGTTTTGTAGGTGACTGCACATCTGTGTTCATTTAAACCAGGCCTTTTGGTGGAAAGATGGTGGAAGTTACCTCCTCAGCTATCAGTTTTCCCCTCACTGCAGGTCAGCCTGAGCTGCGTGGAGCAGAAGGGCTCCCATCCTGCCAAAACCAGGACACCATCTCACCTCAACTTCTGTGGGTTCCTGCTTCTATTTTTCCTGGCCTCGTTTGAATTCTGCTCAGCTCCATCTTTCACTGGCCCTGTTCACTGCACTTCTTCTTTTCCTTCTCTGCTGCTTTCCCAGTTTCTGCCAAAGCAGGGAGAAGCACTGTTGATCTTCAGGTGGAGGACAGGGACAAAGCAGGGCTAGTGTGCCAGTGGATGGAGGTGACAGTGGGACTGAGCAATGCATTCCCATAGCAGTGCTTTGTCTCCACTGCTCATGGCCAGTGAAATGAGTAACAAGACACCAGCATTGTCCTGGATGCTGCTGGGCTGTGGCAGGCAGGGCAGGGATCTGAGTGCCAGCCACTCTCCAAAATCCTTTGCTCAGTCACCCTCCAGGTCAGCTCCAGTGTTGGGAGCACTCACTGGGGCATTTCCTTTTGAAATAACAGCTAACCTAGTAGCTGGTACATGGGCAGGTGTTGGTGGGAAGAAGCCATGCTTGGTCCCTGGGGCTGAGCTGCCAGGAGCTCCCAGAGTTCCTGGCTCCAATCATCTGCTCCAGCAGCCTGGTCCATGTGTATGGTGACAGCCCCTTGGATGTATGTCTGCACTGCCATGTAGTGCTGATGCCAACACCCTCCTGAGTGTGCTCAGCCACAAGAGGAGGTCCAGGGAGCTGTCTTGTTGGGGGACCAAAGCTTCCAGAGGAGACACCTTACCTGGGCATGTTTCTTGATGCAATTTCTCTGAACTGCTGAAAATTCCTTCTTTTTATGATTATTATATCAAAGTGGAGAAAAGGACCTAGTGCCTTTGGACTGTGTGTGTGCAGAGGTTTATTTTTTAACCATCAGATCCCTCTAGCTAGGCTGGAGAGAGCTGTTCAGGAGCTGCACTGCTTTGGGTGCCTCTGCCAGGAGTGAGCCACCCTATTCCCACATCCCTATTCCCAGGAAAGATCTGCTTGGCTGTGCCCCAGCCCCTGTCACCCACACCACGCTGCCCAGGCAGCCCAGGAGGTGCGTGCTCAGCAGTGGTTACACCAGGCAGGATAAGCAGCTTGGCTCTGTTTAAGCTGGGAATCAATAGGGGATTAATTTGTATTAAACACACACTGCAAAGGGAGGGTTTGCCCTTCTCCCCAAGGTGGTGTGGCCATGGATGGGACACAGGGGCCACTGACAGACACTTTGTACACGTCACTCCTCAGCACTCAGCCTCCAGTGACCATCGGGAGCTGGTCAGAGGAGTGCTGGTGTCTAGGGAGAGCACTGGGGAGCTAGGAGTAGTGCCAGCACTGGGCTCCCACTGTTCCAGGAGCACAGGGAGACATTCTCCATCACATGCCTCCATGCAGAGCTCCCATGGGTGCTCTGCCTCCAGCAGTGCTTTGTGTTTATGGGGCATTTAAGGTGATTTCTATCATCTGCTTTGTCTTTTGAAGCTATGGGACAAATGTATTCCCACGGACACCAGTGTGGTGCTTCCATGGGAATGGAATGTGCTCCTTTTGTGCCATGGGAGACATCTTCACCAAGCTTGGTGCAAGTGTGCCTGGAGAAGTGGGGTCACTGTACCAGCACCTGGTGAGACTTGAGGCTGCATCCTGCTCCTCTGGGACAAATTTGAAAAGGGACTTTCTTGCATTCCCTTTCCTAAAATTGCACTTTAGAGCCTATAAAAATGAAAAGCAGAGCTGAGAGAGGCCATTGCCAGTTTGTCCTCCTGCAAAGGCAGCCAGCAGGAGAGGTGATGTACACAGGAGGTTGCCAGGACCCCTTGCAGCCTGTCCAGAGGTAGCCAGGCACACGTGGAGAGCTGCTCAGGGGTTGGTGTACCAGCCAGGATTGTTATCAGCACAGCAGAAGCCATGCAGGTGAGCTTGGCAGGGACACAGCCTGCCTGACTGGCTGGACTGGCATCACTGCTCCCCCCTGTGAGACTTGGTCCCTGGGGAGCTGCCTTAAAGAAAGGCTCTGGTGCTTGTGACTTGTGGGGTGTCACATCCCACAGGGACAGTGCCCCAAAGCTGTCCCAGCTTGACAGAGAACTGGGAAACAGCGGCAGGGTATGCCCAGAGTTCAGGACAGAGACAAGGACAGAGATGCTGGGGCATTTCCTACAGATCAGCTGTTGCTGTAAGTGAGCCAATAAGGGATTCAGGAAAGACTCGTTTGTATTGATATTATATCCAAAACTATAGTGCATTTGGAAGGAAATTGGACTGTGATGGTTTTTTTCTTTCTTGTGTTTTATGCTGATTCTGTGTGTGCAGAGCAAGGCCTGGAACCAGCCAGGTGCTGCTCCCTGCTCCTGTTCCACTTTGGTTTGCTTTCTCAAGGGAGAACAGGGAATAAAAATGTTATTCGCTTTTCTCTGAAAAACTCTTGACATTTTCCCCATAGCTCTAATACCAGAACTAACCTTTCCCTTGGGTTTTGTTGAAGGAAATCAGTTATATTGGATGCCTTGATATTATAGTTCTCCTCTACCCCTGCTTCCTCCATTTGTGTATGTTGTTTCTTCTTGTTTTTGTACCTTCTCTCTCCAGCAACCATTCCTGCTGGTGTTTGGGCTCAGGCAGTGTCCTCCATCCCGTGTCCTGCCTTGAGAGTGTCCCAGCCCACAAGATTGTTCTGGAACAAGAGGGTGCGCAGGCAGTATTTTCCCATATTTGATGTTAAGTGGCAAGTGGGTCACCTTCAATAAAATGTGACACACATTTGAAAGATGCCAAACTGAAAGGGAAACCCAACGAGAGTGATGGTGGGGTTTAGGTTGAGTTTTTCAAAGGCACAAGCTCATTCTGCTTGCCTGGGTCTGGCGCTGCATCGAGCACCGGCTCGAACCACAGACCTACCGCAGAGAAACAGCACACGTGTGAGCTCTCCCCCTCCTGTGGCTTTGTACATACATTGTCTCCTGGGGAAATGTTCCATTTCGGGAAGCAACTGGAAATGTTTCTAAGAAATTATGTAAAAATCAATAGACTCCCTGCTGAAGGGTCTGCCTCCTGCCGTGGTGAGGTGGGAGAAGGCAGCTCGGTGCTCTGCTCCTGCAGCTCCCACCTCTGCACGATCCTGGTTGACAACAGGTTACCCTGAGAGAAATGATAACATCCTCGTGTTCCAGTTTATAAGGTAGCAATCAGATCAGGTCAGGTTTATGATCCACCTAGCTTATTACTATCTCCATTAGTAACTGCTAGCAGATGTTGGGAGAGAAGGATTATTACTCTCGCAATGCATACTTAGCTGGCAGATTATTGAAATTTCTTTCTAATCCTAAGCAGTTACTTGGAAGGTATAAATCCTTGAGTGATAGAACTTACATTCCTCTGTACTTTCATCTTGGCTAGCATAACCGATGATACTCTGATTAATCTGATTTCTATTCCCTAAAAAGGTGTCGTGTCCCTGGTATCTTGAGGCACTGAGTTCCACAGGGAACTGTGCTTCTCATCATCAGATCTGGACTTTGAAATAATCAAGCTCAGAGGTACCTTGTCTCTTACATGGGGATTTATACTCCTGTGTCCTTTGAAATTTGTTTCTTCCTTTAAGTGAATCAAATCCCCTGAATGTTTTCAGTTTGCCACAGCACAAGTTCCCCCTGTGCTCCCAGCAGCCCTGTGCCTTGCCCCACATCTTACCTTGTCCCCCTGCTGGGCACAGCAGAACCATGAGTGGTGTCACAAATGAGGGACACACCGATTCATAGGCCTGCTGTTACTATGACAGATGTGTTTTCCACTCCTATCTGAGAATAAACAAGAATCTCTGGACCATCACTTGCACTGAGATGTTTGTGCTTCCCTCTCTCCCTCAAATGGTTGAGTTTATAATTTGGAACTGCATAAGAGTGCATGACAAGTCCTAATGTTCTCCAGCAGTACCTTGGATGTGCTTGCCCTGAATTTCTTGTGTCTGCATGCTGTTGAACTTCTTGAGTGAGCTGGCTCCTTCCAAAGCCACTTTCACACATATCTAGTCCCACCTGATGTTTTTCCCTCCTTGCCTTTTTCTCAATACATGTGTATTCCCCACTTAGCATACTCCACTCTTCCACAGCCAGCATTTTGATCCCTGTGCATTGGAAGACCTCCTTCATCTTCTGCTCTGTCCCATCCTCTTTGTTTCTCCTTCTCAGGACTGACCAGGCTCAGCTGAGATCAGTTGCACAGAAGAGTGTGCTTGACCTTTGTTTGCTTTTTAGAAGGTGAAGAAGCCCCTGCAGCTGAGCAGGGCTTATAAAGCCATGAGCTCCTTCCAAGGAACTGAACAAATGCACCTTTAAAGGTCCTTGGGAGAAAAGCTTTACCATGGGTTTACTCAAGTCCAAAATCCACCCTCCCCTGCACTCAGATATTTTTTCTCCTTTTCTCCCACCTGAACAGCAAAAAATTAGAACATGATGGGAAAGGTTGAAATGGGTGGCAGTGGTTCTCCAGACTGCAGGCTTGGCATGTCTCTGCCCTGCCAGGCTGTTGGAAGGGAAGACAAACACTGATCTCACAGCACCTTGTGCAAACACGGTGCTGTAACGCTGGTTCCCTGCTTGGTGCCAACTGGGCCTGGCTGGCCCTGGCTCGAGGTCTGGTGCCTGGCATCACACTTCCAGAGGGAGGCAAAAGGAAAGGCAGAAGGAGCAAAAAGAGGATCTGAAAGCAATGGCACATTTGCAGATAATACAAGCAGAGATTGTTGGGGTTTTTTGTGGAGAAGATGAACATAAAACCTGGTAACAGCCTTCAAATATGTAAAAGCCTGCAGATGCTGGGCAGGAGACAGTGATGAATCCTTCCTCCTTCCCTACACCTGCATAATTTTTAAATCCCTTGGTATCTTCCCTTGTGATCATCCCCTTTGCTGGAGATTCCATCTGCCCCGTGCAGTGTGAGCCAGGGGAGCAGGTTTACCTCTGCCCCACACTGTTCTCCAGCACCCTGGAGCCACTGGCTGCAGCAGCTGTGTGATGCAGAGAGGCTCAGCTCAGAGATCCTAAAGGTTTAGCAATGCTGAATCAAACCTCAGATCGAATTGTATTTTTCCTGTATCTCATGATTTTGAAGGTCATCTTCCAGCCTGATGAGAGGAGCCTGAAGGGTGTATGGAATTTGCTTCTGGGGAAGCTCGTGCTTGCTGTGGTCACACTGACAGCAGCCTCAAAGTAGTGTGGGTCAGTGGCTCTTGCCTTGCTCTGAGTTTTAGTGCTGGTGCCATTCTGGTCCCACCAAAGTGCTGTCCTTTAAGCCAAGGATGTCTGCAAGGCTCCCCTCTAGGGCCCACCAGGGTCACAGCAGCAACTGCAGCAACGTGCTGCAACCCTAGAATGGGACATGCATGTGTCCTAAAATGAACAGTGTTGAATCAGCACCTCCAGACTTCTTACTCTGCTGTAAAATCTTGGAAAACTGGGGATGTCTTGAGCTAGAGATTTCTTCTGGCTCCAGCATTTTGGATGTTTGTGCTCTGAATGACAAACAACTGAGTGTCCCCTGCAGCTGGTTCAGCGGGGACAGCAATAGGATGCAGTACCTGCAATGGTCAGGTGGGATCCGAACACTTTCCTTCTGCTTTGCCACTGCCCAGCTGAGTCTTCAGCAGGGACACATCTCTGCAGCATTTATTTATATATTTTCCCTCCCCTCGCTCCTCAGAGAAATCAATTCCATTCCCCAAACAATGGCGAAGGCCTTGAGGAGATATTGATCTGTGGCAGAGCCAGAGACAGGAGCATTTGTGACACAGAGATGCTCTTTTGTAAGTGAAAGATAATTACCAGATCATGGGAACACTTGCTGAATAGGATGACATTAAATAGGCATCAGGGTGAAGGGCACCAGGGCCTCAGAATAAAGCACTGGAATAGTGCTGTCCTCCCCATCAGTTCCAGCTCCTCCTCCCTGCTTCCCTCTGCCATTTCTCCTGTTCCCTACCCCAGCCCCTCCTTTTGTCCCCACACTTTTTCTACTTTCATGTCTCTGTCCTTTCCCCTTGGTTCCTGATTGTCCTGTCTCATCCAGATAAATCCCCTGTAACACTGCCCCAAATTCAGCCCTCCTTGCTGGCTGGGGCTCCCAGCTGCAGTAGGGATGCACTCAGAGCAAGCAGGTTCCTGTCCCCCAAACCAGGGCAGCAGAAGGACCTGCTCTCCTTGCCCCTGCTTTGGCTGGTACTTCCAAACCCTGGTTTATTTATTTCAGGCCTCTTGAGCAGTACTGAGTCTGTAGCAATGAGCTCCATGGGGATTTTAGTAGTTTTGATGGGGCAGGGGATGCCCCTCCTTTGAAGTTTCAGCAGACAGGATGGGGTTGGGGTGGCTGCTGCAGAACCTGGAGCCCAGATGCTAGGTTGTACTGTCTCAGGAGCTGATGGTGGTCTCTCAGCATGTTGGTGGTAGCGTGTGTGCTCAGATGCTTCAATTGCTGCTGGGTGTGAGGACCATGCCATAGCTGTGAGGGTAAAATCAGGGCTGGGTTTGCAGGGAGGGTCTGTAACTCCTAGAGCAAGAGCAGAGCTGCAAAAGGGATGCTTGGGAGCCTTGTCTCCATCTGTGCTCCTCCTGGGACCTCATGGGAGGCTTTCTCTGTTGGAACAATGCCCGACACTGCCATGAATGATGATCCAGTTTGGCTCATGGAAGAGCCACAGTGGATTTGCTGGCTGGGCTTTCCAAGGCATCCCCATCAACTGCCAGCTCCAGGGTCCACGGTCCCAAAGCAACAAGGGCCTTGACACAAGGTGCATTCCCAGATATCCCATTGTCAGGAAGCTTTTCTGCCTTAACTCAATGTTGTGGGCACTTGAAGCCACGTGGGGATATTGGGTCACAGGGCTGGATGACAATGTAATTCATTGATGACTGGGAGAGCCACTGCCAACTGCATCTCAGGAACTGGCACAGCTCAGTGTATGAAAAAACAACCCACAACTCAAAATACTACATCGTAAAATATCTGGTTTTATTTACACTTACACTGGTTGTATTGTCTTAATTCCTTGCAGTTACCCCTCTCCAGCATTTTGGTTCCCCCAGCACATCCTGCCTGTTACCAGCATGGAGCTGAAGATAACAGTGTTTTCCCTTGCTCCAAGGGTGAAAGGGCTCTGGTATCTGAGGGTGTGAGCTGATAACAGCCACAGCTACCTCCACTCCTCCCCTTCAGCAGGTGTGGAGCTGGCACCTCTGGCTGGCACTGCTGCTGTTATTGCTGCCTGGTTCTCACTGCTCCCCTGCAGCACCTTTGGGGTCTGCACCTTTGGATCCTGTCAGTGAAGCACCTTTGGGGTTTGCACCTTTGGATCCTGTCAGTGAAGCACCTTTGGGGTTTGCACCTTTGGATCCTGTCAGTGAAGCACCTTTGGGGTCTGTACCTTTGGATCCTGTCAGTGAGGTGCAGGGCTGAGCAGGGTGCTGGAGCATGAGCTGTCATTTCCATGCCTCTGTCAGCTGGTGACTCCCTGGAGCAGCCCCGTGTCTGGGTGTTCTCAAATGTCTCAGAGTTATTCCTGCCATCACCAGGCGAGAGGCGGCTTCACAGCCTGACCAGCACTGTGCAAAGACACCAGAGTAGGGCATGTTGTGCCTTTAAAACCAAAAATAATAATAATAACAACACTAAAAAGGCCATTACCATTATTGAATAAAAGACCAACAATTTAAAAAAAGAAACCAAAAAACAACTTCTTTTAAATATTGTTGCTGTGTTTCCAGCTGTTCAAATCTTCTGTATTTAGTTATCGTAACAACAAAGTGCTGCATCTGATTTGAGCAGCGGGGAGGCAGCACCATTATTCAGGAGGATTTTAAGCAGTTGGGTTTTCTTCCTCGCCTTTTAGAAGTCCCTTTGTTGCCTTGGCACCCCTGGCCGTGGCGGAGATGGCACCGCGCATTGGCCCTGCCAGCGCTTAGCAACGCGGGCGGCTCCGGGGCAGCGCAGGAGGCTGCCAAGGGCAGGGCAGGGCAGGGCAGCTCTGAGCTTCCCCGGGGAGCTCTCACACTGCAGAGTTCATGGGGAGAAGGAAAACAGAGCGAGAGAGACCCCGGCTGCTGCTGCTGCTGCTGCCGCAGGGAGCACGGGGCAGTCGAGGGAGGTGAGACAACCCTGGGGGCAGGAGGAGGTGAGGATGCTGCTGCCAGGGTCTGCCAGGGTCACCCAGGGTCACCCAGGGTCTGCCAGGATCTGCCAGGCTCTGCCAGAGTCTGCCAGGTCAGGAGGGCCTTTGTGCTGTGTCAGCAGTTTGGCTGGACCATAGAATTGATTATGTTGGAGAAGAGCTCTAAGATCAGACTCCAAACTCTAAGCTGACCACCACCTCATTCACAGTTAAATCATGTCTCCAAGTGCCACATCTACTGTCTGCTAAATCCCTCCAGAAATGGTGACCCAACCACTTCCCTGGGGCAGCCTGTTCCACTGTTTAACAACCCTTTCAGTGCAGAAGTTTTTCCTAATATCCAATCTAAACCTGCCCTGACACAACTTGAGGCCATTTTCCTTTGTCCTGTTGCTTGTTCCTAGGGCAAGAAGACCAACATCCATCTGTCTGGAACTTTCATGTAGTTGTAGAGCGTGAGAAGGTCCCCCCTGAGCCTCCTTTTTTTCAGGCTGAGCCCCCCTCAGCTCCCTCAGCCGCTCCTTGTAGGACCCGTGCTCCAAACCCCAGATCCATTACCATTCTCTGAACATGATCCAGCCCCTCAGAGTCTTTCTTGTCATCAGGGGCCCAAAACTCAACCCAGGATTCAAGGTTTGGCCTGCCCAGTGCCCAGTACAGGCAGACAGTCACTGCCCTGGTCCTGCTGACCACACTGTTGCTGATCCAAACCAGTTGCCATTGGTTTTTTTGCCCACCTGGGCTCACATTCAGCTGCTGTCAATGAGCACCCCCAGGTCCTTTTCCACCGGGCAGCTTCCCAGCCTGTGCCTGGTCTGGCTGCAGGGGTACCCGAGGCAGCAGGCACAGGCTGAGCACATCCTGGAGGCAGGACGCCTGTGCTGGCTGCTTGGGCTGGATGAATGACCTTACAAAAGGGACATGGAGACCTGTGGCTTGCTCCTGTCTTGGAGAACAAAAGGTTCTTGTTGCAGGTGGCTGTGGGGTGTGGCCAGGCAGCCTCCCTGCAGCAGCGTGTCAAGGGCAGCTTAGTCAGGGCATCAAGGATTCAGTAGGTGAGATGATTGCTGAGGACTTGATTTTTTCACCCCAAATTGGTGGGAATGGAGAGGAAGGTGGAGGCACCTGGTGTGGGAGACTGCAGCAGAGGCTGGGGAGGCTGAAGAAGCAGGAGCAGGCTGAGGACAAGGACACGGCAGATTTCCTTCCTAGCAAAAAATGCTATTTTGGCACCATCTCCCCAAGGTGGGGAGGGTTGGCAGAGATGTGCAAAAGCGTGCAAAGGCTTTTAGAAACATCTTGAATGGCCTTGATCAGCTGGGTGGAGACAAACTGCTCCCGTGCAGCCTCTGGGGACCCCGGGGGCTGGTGAGCCCGATGGGAAGGACACACATTGTGCCTGTGTCCATGGGACAGCCAGTGCAGGCAGAGCCCTCAGAGGAGGTGGCAGAGGTGGCACAAGGTCACCGTGTCTGACACAAGGTCAGCAGGTGGCTGGCAGTGACCTGGCCCCTCACCCATCACATTTCAGGTGCTGGGGCACACAGAAGCTTTGCAAACAGGAGTGACCAGGGTGTCCCCGGGCTCCTCGCCACCGCGGCGTGCTCCCCAAAAGGTTACCTCCAACCAGAGGCACATTGTGGGTAATGAGATGCAAATTGATAGCAAGACAATGAGACTGTCTTGTAAGCCCTTCGACAGGGGCCAGTGTTTAAAAGTCAGCCTGATTGCCTCGCTGGCAATTTGCATAGCATTACCCAGAGAGATTTTCTTTTTAAACTTGAACTTTTTTTTTTTTCCTAGAGGTCACCTCAAAGTAATGACAAAAGCTCTGGCAATTGCTTCATGAAAGAGAGCTCTGTGGTTGTGGCTGGAGTGTGAGGAGGAGACTTTCCTAGAGTGGGGAGTGGGGACAGCTGTGCATGGGAACTGGGGTGGGTTTTAGTGTGTGCAGTGGGATAATTCAATAAGAGTCCCACTGGGTGCTGAGCACTGTCTGCTATGGGAGGGCTCCAGCCCCAGTGCATGAAAGGGATCAGTCTCCTCTGTTGTTATCTCCAGTGCAGGTACAACCTCCTCCTGGGCCTCACCTGCCTTGCTGGGCTGGAAGGGGATAGGGTAACTCCATTACCCACTTGGGATGCTGTGGTAAAGCATGTTGGGAGAGCCAAGCCCTGGGGTGTTTGCACCTTCTTCTCCACAGTTTAGTTCAAGTGGGGATTTCAAGCTTTTTTCTTTGAAGCCATGGTAAAAATGACTGGAGACCTCAGCCAAGGAGCTCTGCAGGAGAGTGGTGTCAGACTGCTGGGAGCACTGTGGCTGCTCTGCTCTGACCTGGGCCATTTACTTTGACAGTTGAATTCTTTGGATTTAAAGTGGGCAGGTGTCCCTTAGTCTTGCAATTGGAACATGATGATTACCTCAGGTCACTTCCACCTGAACTGTTCTGCTCTGTTCAACTCTACTTTGCTGTACTCTGGTTTTTAGCAGGTTGGTTGCTTAGTGCAGATTTTTGTAACCCATTTGCTTTGGCCTAGATGAGGAGCAGTGCTTTTCCTGGCAACTCCGGAGGAGCAGCCTGGAGCAGGGAGCAGCTTGGAGGGAGATGGGGCTGCCCTCTCCTCCCCAGCAAAGTGTCTGCCCAGCCTGCGAGCAGGCATGAGCTCTGCAGACAGAGGTTCAGCTACGCTGCTGCAAATACAGAGCCAGGCAGTGCTCTGACAGAGCACCTGTCCTTAGCCAGACTGTCTTCAAGCAGGAAGCACGTGCTCTGTGCCCAGCAGTCCCATGTGGACATGGGCTGGTCGCTCCAGATGGTGTCTGTGGGGTGGATGGGCTCCGCTGCCGGCTGTGCCGCAGCGCCAGCGCTCCCTGCGAGGCAGCACATCCCTGCCGTGGGAGGCAGCGAGTCAGGGTGATGATGGGTTTGAAGAGCCAGCTGGACAATTTTATCACCATTAATATCATTTGTAGTTATGCAGGCCGTGGCTATGATACAAATAATTAAATCTCATGCTTCAGAGCATCAGCTGATCGCTTGCTGCAGTCAGGAGTGAATCTCCTACGCAGAGCGCACGCAAGTGATTAACTCTGTTAGAGGGGTTGGTTTAGATCTCCTTCCTCTGGCTTGTTCCTCAATTTCCTCCCTCCTGGCTGCAGCTGGGAGGCTTAGCACCAGGACATCCCTTTCTCCTCCTTCACAAAAGCCCTGCTGTTGTAGGATGCTGGAGATGCTCGGAGGAGATGCCATTCCTGCTCCTGCTGCCTGGGCTACAGGTAAATCTGCCTGCTGGGGCATCCTCTGCTCCTGCCCAGGGCCTTCAGGCCATGTGCTCATTTTCCTCCCACCTTCTGGCAGTCCTCAGATCCTGAATCCTTGGGATCATTCTCTCTGGGCTGTCACAAAGCACCAATGGTCTCCTGCCAAGCCAGTGTGTGGCCGTGGCCTCATCTCACAAAGTTCTTCAGTCTCCTCCTCATCACCTGGAGAGGTTCCATTCTCCAGGCTGAAGCCAGCTGGATACATACACATTATTTCTTTTCTCTGTGGCATCATCTTACCCTGTCTTTTAGCAGATTATTGGAGATGTTTGGCCTGAGAGCAGATCTCACAACACTCCTCTAGGAGTTTGTCAGCAACTCTGGCACCCTTGATGTCTTCTTCATTCCCTGAGCAGCCCCTTTCCAGGACAATATTCCAGCCAAGCCTGGAAGGATGAAGATCAGCAGTGTCATGGCACCAGGTCATTGACCAACACTGTCTTAGCAGGTCACTGTGGCACCTTACCTTCTTGGCTGGGAACAGCAGAGCAGTTCCTATCACTCTGTGCCTCGTCAAGGGAATCAGGGTGGGAAAACTCAGCAGAGAATATTCTTATATTTTTCCTTCTAAGATTTTTTTCCTCTTTCCTTCTTTTTTTTTTTTTTTTTTTCATTCCTAAAGATTGAGTATAATCAGAGCTAATCAGAAAATTATGAGCTGTCTGATTGCTGATTAGATTCCTAATGTTAATATAGTCAAGAAGCCTCTCTTGGTGTTGTATTTTAAGGGAAGTATAAAAATAACATCTTAGAAGGAGCAAACCAGAGCTGCCGGAGCAGCAGGAAACCCAGCACTGGCAAAAGAGAGCAGGGTTTCACCACTGGCAAGAATTCAGACCAGCAGAGAGGGAAGGGGCAAGACCTATCTGAACTGTATCCAGATGTGAGGGAGAGCCTGGAAGAGCCCAAAACCAGCTCTTCCCACAGGTTAGTCCTTGAGCACACCCAAACCTGGGAATTTTGCTGCTGTGCTCTGCAAAAAGGCATGAAGCTTGCTTACTTGTTTCCCTTCCCAACAAAGAGAATTTTCACAGATAATTTAGTTCATGCATCTCCCAGCATCATGACCCTCCTCACCTGCTGCTGCAGGCAAGGGGCAGCCTCAGGTGATGGGGAAAGGGAGTCTGGGATATGCCCAACACCTCTGAGTGGGACCTGCAAAGACTTGCTGATAGGGTGGGACCCTGAAAGGCAGGGGTGAGAGACCCTCTGGGCTGCTGGTGAGCACAGAGAGGATGCTCCTGATCTGGGTGGGAGTTGAAGGAAATCCTTGTCTGCTTGGGCTTGGCTGAGCCATTGCAAAAATCTTCTGAACCTTCTAGAAGCAGATTTAGAGGGAGAGACACTGCATGATGATGGCCTAGGACTGAGGTTTTGCCCTTTTCCCATATGTAAGCACTGAGCATCAATCCATGGGGCTGATGCCTCGAGCAGTGCAGTGGAGCTGGCAACCCTTTCCACCCTTTTCCTCTGCAGTCCCCACCAGCAGCAGCTCAGCACTAACTCTGGGGCTGAATGCAGGTATTATGTTCTGGCACACCAATGTTCCTGTTAATAAGCTCCTCACCATTCACAGAGTATTTTACTTTGATTCATCCCGACGGCAGTGCTGTATAATGGACTATATACTGTAATTGTCCCCCATTGTCACCACTTAATAACTTAGTATGATGTTATCACAGCCATTTGCAGGGTTTTTTGCAAACTTTGATGAATAATATTTTGTTCTTAGTGAATTTAAAAAAAAAAAATTGAGGGAATGGTGAAAAGAGGCAGAAGTTGGACAGAAGTCTGCTCTAATTGTAGAGTGGGCTTAATAATAGAAATGTCCATAGCGTCCAGGCTGCTTTTGTTTCTGAGTCTCTGGGAACATCCGCTGGGTCAGCTGGGATGGAGCTGCTATTAAATACCATTTATTTTTTAAGACATCTTGATCAGTAGGAATTGGCTCTGTGCTTGGTGAATTTGTTTTGCTGTGCTTGCTCTGGACAAGTCCGAGCTCAGACACAGCAGGTGAGATCCATGTTCCTTTCCACAGACAGGGATAAGGGATGTGATATCCATGGGGTGGGTGCAGGAGCCATGAAATGACGGACAAGAGAGTGCAAATGTTGGTATTCTGCTGAGCATGGCTTGAGCATGGCAACAGCCTCAACATCTGTCAAGATATTTGGGGAGAACTTTGGGCTCAAGGTTGAGCAGCTGCAGGTAGAAGAGCTCTGCTGGAGGCTGGACCTTCTCCACATTTGAGCTCAATGACTGCCTCTCCAAGTTAGATGTTCAACATCCCACCCAATATTTGTGACTTCCAAGCATTTGTCAACATCTCTGACTGCTTATGGTACCTGACTCCATCTCTAGCAGGGGAAGGAAAAGTCCAGAAGAGATCAAACCCTGAATACGATGAAAAGAAAGGTGGGGAGGTGGATGCCTGGGCTGGAGTGCCCTGGGTGGGAGGCAGGGGAGGGCTCCTCACCATCGGGTAGGGACCTAAATGAGTTTTTCCCTGTAACACGTGTCCTGACCTTTTTTTTTAAATGAAATCTATTTTATTAATTTTTTCTTTTTATCGAATCCATCCATGAAACATTAAAGATATGACTGTGGAAAAGGTCAAGAAACTTGTAGTTGTTGAAAACCTGTTCCACTTGATGGCTTTTCCCTTAGGGAAGCTCCTCCACGCTTTCTCCTCCCCCACCTCGGTCTTTAAAACAGAAAGTGTCAAGTTGCCTTGAATTTTGTGTTTAACAGAAACAGCAAAACACGTTCCTGGAGCAGGACAGAGGGAAGGGCACTGCAGGTTCCCTCAAGGAGCTGCTGCATCAGCCCAGTGTTGTCACATGGAAAACCTGAGCTGGGAAGGATTTCTCCCCACAAACACAGACCCCAAGAGAGGGTTGTAGGGTCTCCATCTGTGCCTCAGGGAAGGGAGAGGCTCCTCAGGGGACTGCTCTGTAGTGAGGACATATCTCAGGCAGGTTTAATAAAGACAACGCCTAAGAAGTGTGTGTAGTGGCAAGCTGTCCTGGTTTCAGGACACGTGCCTTGAATCCTCCTTGGCTTGGGTCTCTCTTTATTCCCCATGGGAATGGAAGGCAGTCACATTTGCTGCAGGAGGGGAAGAGAAGCTGAGCTTTCCCTACAGGGCCTTTATTGGCACCAACACTTTCTGGGTATCACATCTGCCAGGCAGCAGCCAGATTTGCAGTAGGCAATGAAAGCTGCTCTCCTTGCACAAGCAAAGAGAAGGAAGGAAAGAAAGAAATTAAGATGATAATGGAGTCAGAAGAGGACCTGTATTGAAGTTCTTTGGGTGAGTTATGTTATTTGTAACATAATATCAGAAGTCTGTGTAAACCAGAAAATAGGGAGATATGGGCTGAAGTAGAGTGGATACTTCTGCCAGGAGCTGGGCTCGGTGTTGAGTACATCAGACCCCCTTGCATCCATGATGGTTGTTCTCTCCTGTTTGGTTCCTTCTTCCATGGTAACTCAGAAAGCTGAGTTAAATAAATGGGGCTTGCTGGGACGCAAAAACGCAGAGTTGAACACTGAAGTTTTAGGCTCCAGACAAGAGAGAATAGGTGAATGGAGGGCAAACGCAAAGCAGCAACCAGCCTGGTCCATCGGCATAACCTGGATTTGTCCAGTGGTCTCTAAGCATCAACATAGGGATGAGAACTGAAGGGAAATATTGTATGAGGATTGGAGGCTTTGAATAAGAAGGGACAGGAGTGGGAAGGGACATTGGGACATCCTGACAAAGAGCAATGAGGTGTGAAGAGCTGAAGCTTTGAGCTCTGCCAAAGAGCAGGAGCCTGAAGGGCCAAGAGAGGGGGAGTGAGCACCCTGATCTCAAAAAGGGGTGTCCCAACAGGATAAGAATGGGTCCTGGCAGCCTGGAGGCTGCCCCTTGCCCCATGGAAATGCCAGGGGGAGGTGGGTGAGTGTTGAGGTCTCTGTGAGCTGTAACATTGGAACAGCCATTTGGTGGCCTCTTGAACTTGCTCCCTTCCACCTCCCTGAAAATTCCCCACCACACCTGGAGCCACTGGGGCTTCTTTGCTGTTTTTCTGAAAGTTTGAGCAAAGCTGGTTCCAACTGTTGTCTGTGTTTTTAGAGCAAAATACCACTAAAACGTCCTTTCTATGACTTTTTGCCCTGCATTTGCAATTTTTTTGGTGTTCAAAACTGACAGTGTCAACTGCTCTGCTCATGTTCCTATCAGAGTGGCAATGGAGGCCTGAGTAGCTGCTCAGTGTGTCCCATCCCTCTCAGGCTGCAGGAGGGTGGCTGATGGCACTAGAGGACACCAGAAAAACGTCACATGTGTCCCTGGAGGGTTTCAAGTGGGGAAGTTTTGTGAGTTTCTCTCGGGGTTTGCTGGGAGATGATGGGGTTGATGGTGTTTTGGGACACTCTTGTGGGAATTTGTGCACGCTGAAAATCTGCCTTAGCATAAAAAACTGATAGCAGGGAAGCTCTGGATGAGCCACATGGAAATCCCCATGTGGCAGCAGGTAATAAACGAGGTGCTTTTTAGAGCTCTCACATCACAGCGCAGCAAGAGGTGATGCCTTAAAATAAATCAATTGTAAGTGGTTTCCAGTACAAACTTGCAACAGCCACTGCTTGAATGAAAGGCAGGCAGCTAAAGGGGAGGATTTCAAAGGCACGAAAGCTTCGTGCCCATGGAGCAGAGACTCGGGATGCAGGCTGCATTTTGGGTTTTCAGGGATGCCGTCCTGCATCTCACAGGAGCTTCTGTGTTGCTGGCACCATATGGGGAAACTACAGGGAAGGGAGAGCCACTCCTTGAACTTCTTCTCATCTTCACGTGGAACTTATTTGTCCAAAATAGGCAAGTACAGTGATAAGGAAGGATTTATTTTTTTTCCTTTGAAGACTCTAGCTGCTAAGACCTGGCCAAGCAAATTCCTCCTTCTCCTGCCCAAGTGACAAGCTCTATCACTTCCTTTTTTTTCCCTTTATTTTTAAAAAAACCCTGTTTCTCCAAGCTCTAAGTAAAATTGATTTTTAAGTGCAACTATCTCTTATAATTGCTGCTGAAATGCCTTGTGGTTCTTGTAATGGATTTTGAACTGTGACAAGTCCTTCTTGATGATTGTAGCAGGAGGTCCACAGGATGTTTGAGTGTGGTTTAGGGAGCACCATTTGTTTGAATGTTTGGAGTACATTTGGGAGGAGATGGGGCTGCAGCAGTGGGCTGAGATTGTCACTAATAACCTGACACTTCCAGCACTGCAGAAGCTGAGCCTGTCCTGGGACCTCACACCAGAAGGGACCAAAAATCCTTTGTGGGAGCGATGTCCCTCCAGTCACCCCTTCCATGGGCCCCACAGCACACTGGCATGGGGGGAAAGGAGATGGAAGGAGGCCAGGGCAGCACCATCTCCTTCACAGCTTGGTGAATCTCCTGCTGTCACATTTCACAGCTCTGACCTTGCAGCAAATGCATCTTTACCTGAATTATTTCTGGTCATCTGAAACCTTATTGTGCAGCAAGCAGCTACTTGTCACCCAGCAGGAGAGTCCTCAAGCCCTTCCAGAGGTGGCAGAGCTCTGGCAGATGTGCTGCACTGTGCCAGGATATTGTGTTTGTGCCCAGTAGCTCACTCTCCCTGTCCCTGCTGCTGTGTCCCAGCACAGGGCAGGACCCCAGCAAAGCGGGCAATGACAAGAGCTGTGAGTAGCAGCACCTACCAGGCTTTTAGCCTGGCAGCCCACCTTCGAGGAGCTTGGATTGAGATGGACAGCCCTGACACTGCTGGGACACATCTGTCCCACCCACAACCAAAAAACAACTCTGGAGCCAGGTTTCTCAGGTGGTTTGTATCCATCACCCCTCTGCTGTTGACATGCCCCAGCTCTTCAGCACCTCCTGGGAGGTGGCCACCAATATTCCAGCTCCAACCCAAGAGAGACTTTTTTTCCTTAAAGCCAGAATTTTAGACTTTTATGGGTGTGACTACTGTGGAAATGGTAGGAACTTCCATCAGGAACAGGCTGGGCTTTCTCTGCCATGCTCATCTTGTGAGCTGGTGCTCCAACAGAGAGCAAGACGTGTGAAATGAGCACCATTTAAAGTTGCTAGGCATGGACATCTTGGAGAACTGTGCTGCCACAGGGCAGCTGAATACTCCTGCTTGGCTCTTCTGTGGCTGAATGTTGGGATCTCAGGCAGAGGTCCCTGCTTTCCTCTCCTTTAACTAAAGAAGATGCAAAAAGGCTACTGTGACTGCAAATAGCATGGCAAAGGGGATGGAGGGAAAGGATTTTTCTCATATCCTGAGCAGAGCAGGCAAGTGTGCCTGGTTTGGCTTCCCAAGGGACCACCTGCATCCCAAAGCCGGATAGCAGCACATTCCAGCAGGACTTGAGCACGATGATATTTAGCAGTACTGTTTAAAGTCATGTCTAATGCAAGAGCAAAGTTTGGTGCCATATGTCCAGGGTGAAAGGCAGGATGATGCGGGATGAGGCAATGCCAGTGTGGCCAAATGCTCCTTCTGCTGACTCCACTCAGAGGAAAGGGACAGTGAGAGAGGCCAAGCCTGCCTGCACCTGTTCCTGGCCTCATCTCTCCATCCTGCCTCCCATGGCTCTGTCTCACTGCTGATGGAGGTGGGGACAGATCCTACACCCTGCTGTGAGCCCTTCCTCCCCCAGGAGGGATAGGGCAGGAGCCAAGGAGGGTCTGAGCAGCTGAGATTTTGCTATTGCTGGTCCCTAGGGATAAGTGTCCCCATGGGTTTACAGGGCACAGTGCTCCTGCCCTCCTTCTCCCCTCCTGAGTGACAACGAGCAGGGGCAGAGCTGCTCCCTGCTTGTGATTTTGGAAAGCAAGTATCCACCCTCATGGAGCACAGGAACTCCAGGAGAAGGGCAACAGAGAGAGGCTTTTCTGCAAGGGGAGAAGAGCTGAAGAGAGCACAGTTTGTGCCACAGGATGCCTGGTTGTCTGCACTGTCCTTTTGCCCTTGGTGCTTTGCTGTTTGTGGGAAGTTAAGCCCTTCTGGAGACCTGAGCAATATTCTGGGGTAGGAGAAACACCCTGAACAGCAAGGCTCTCCCTTTCCTCATCATCTCAGCAAAGACATTGGTACCTCTCTTCTTGGGATGTTTCACTCCTCCCCTCCCTGTGATTGTTGGGATGGTGCTGGTGTTTCCTATTGGTAAAAACTGTGGCCCTGGAGAAGAAGGAGAAATGAGAAATGCTGACAGGGGAGCAAGAGCCACATGCGACTGGCCTGCAGAGCCACGAGTTACTGAGGTAAATGATGGAAGTTGTGGTTCTGGGGCTCATCCCAGACCCCCAGTGCCAGATGCTGGCTGTGCCACTGCCCTGTATGGGGTTTGCAGCAGCTCTGGCTCTGGTTTAGCTCCAGGTTTGCACTTGTGACCTCACTGCTGGCAGGGCTGGCTCAGCAGAGGTGTCCCGGCTCCCTGCCCTGCCAAACCCCAGAAGCAAGCACCAGCTGGTACAGAACCGAGGTCTGGGAGCCCTTGGAGGATTTACCACGTGCTTTTTGCTACTCCCTGGGGCTTTATTTGCCCTCCCATAAGCAGGAGAATGTTAGCAGCCAGTGCTGGCTCCAGCCCCATCCTCCCTCATGCACAGGCTGTATCCAGGCACAAGGGAAGGAGAGATGGGCTCTATCCATCCCTCTCCTTCCGCACAGCCAGGGGAGTTATTGACAAACAAGTTAGTGCTTTGAATGAAAAATGCTGCAGCATATTTGAGGCTGCCTTCATGATCAATACTGAGCTGTGGCTGAGCCCGCTGCTGACTGGATTTCAGATGATGGCTGTGGGGGGTAATAAGAGCCCTGGGATCAACTGTCTCGGAGATTATTACAGGATGAGATGCTTCACTGCTTTACAGTGTTTACTCAAGATTTATATTCCCTATTATTACATGCGGTTGGAGACAGAAAATCATGACTCGAGTCCTCTTGATCAGAAGACAAGCAGCCTGTTTTATTGTTCAGAGCCTTCTTACACAATGGGTTCAAAACTCCCGGGTCCAGACACTGATTGGTCTGGGTTTTAACACCGCCCAGCTCCTTGACCAGTGATATGTCTGCTTTCAGATCAGGCATGATTGGCTGAGGTCCCTGCTTGGCTCTGAGTCCAACCTATCCCTGCCTCATCTGAGGACTTGTGTTACTTCTAGGTTGGTTGAGTTTGGGGGTCTGATATGGCCATATTTATCTGGTAGCTGCATGCCAGCTACAACCATGACACGCTATGTGTACACAAGGGGGTTGTTGTCTTTGGTCACTGTTTGATCATTTTTTGACATGCACGCTGTTGGTAGGGTTTGCTTAGGGGTGAATTCCATGAACAGGGATGAGAGGGAGAGCTGGGGTGGAGGCACCCTGGAGCTGGTGACAGGAGGTGGGACCATGAGAAAGTGCACCCTGCCCTGGTGCATGCAGGCAGAGAGCACATGGAATGGGCTTTTGCCTTTCCAGATGCCCTGCGGTAACAGGTGAGGCTTCAGGGTGTCCTGTCCATGGAAGAGGGCTTGGTACCAGAGGAGAGGACTTGTGCCATCCTCATTCCTTCATTATGGAGGAGGAAGAGCTGCAAAACCAGCTCCTGGGGGATGTTCCTGCCTGCAGCTTGGGTTCCTTGTCTTTGTCCTGTGTGTTTGATTTCACTTTCTTGCCTTAACCTTTCACCAGGAGTTTCCTGCCTTGGCAGGAGGGCTCAAAGGTGTGATGCTGTGTGGCACTCCCTGACCTGGTAGTGCGGGGCTGTTTGAATCTCCAGCAAAGATCTCCCCTCCCAGCTGTGTGCTGGGCTGCAGGGGGTTAATGCACTTCAGAGCCTTGGGCAAGGTGCTGCAATGAGAGTGATAAAAGTCTCGCTGAGGGAGTTAAATGAAGGCTTAGCAGGAGCGGCTCTCCCTCAGTGCAAACATCCCTAGGCACACACAGCTGCTGTGTTGGGCCATGGCTGGGCCTTCCACACTGGCTGTGGGGAGAAGCCAGGAACACCATCCCAGACTGCCTAAGGAGCATCCCCAGCATCCACATGGGCTTGGGCACAGGGGTGGCATAGCTGCTGTTACACAGGGCTGCTCAGTCTCCTTCTGCAGAGTGTTTGCTGTAATCCTGTTTTATAAATCCAGCCTTGGTCTTTGGCCTCCCTGGGCTCTGCTCTGCTGCTTCCCAAGTTAAACCCACTGATCTGACTGAGGCAGGAGCAGCCAGGGCATGCTTATTGCCATGGTGGGGCTGGCAGAAGAGATTTAGTAAATCATTGGACCAGTTTGCTTTGGAAAGAGTCTATTTAAAAATATCAGGGCAATGCAGGATAGCCCAAAGTGTGATGGGGGAGAAGGGGTGGCAAAGAGGGGGTGAGCATCACCCTTGGGTGTCTGCTCCATCAGAGACAATCCTCCTGCCTGCTGGCCTCCCAAGCAATGGGGATGCCAACAGCAGGGATGGTCCCCTCCACCAGAGAGGGGGTCGCGGTCCCTGCCTGTGCCAGCTCTGGTGCTCCAAGCATTCCCCACCACCACACTCCCAGCAGCTTCAGGGCATCAGAGCAGCTGTCCCAAAAGGTGGTGCTGGGGGTGAGCAGGGGAGAGTGAGCTTGTGGGGGATCAGGCTGGGCAGCAAGGTCCTGGAGCAAAGGCAGGGAAAAGCAGCAGCCATGTGTCTAGAGTTGCCATCCTCTGGGCAGACAGATGGTCACCCACCTTCTTGCCCCTTTCCTTTCCTGCCCATCTTTTGGGAGGGAGGGTGCATGCCCAGCCATGCCACCTTTGCTGCCACCTGCCCATGGTGAGTCCATGGCATCCCCCAGGCTCCTTAATCCCAGGTGAGCTGCTGTGCTGAGTAGGGAGCTCCTGGCAGATCTGCCCTGGTGAGCAGTGAGGCAGAGAGGAGCCCCTGCAGAATACAAATGAGTCCAGGGCACAATAAGCCCCTGCAGCACCTTCCCCCTCACGCACCCCGCTGTCGCTGTCGGGATCTCCAGACACCAATCCCTTGCAAATCTCCTGCTGGCCTTTCACGACCTTCAGAGTCGTTTCAATTCACTGTTTTTCAGCCTCTAAATCTCCTGTCCTTAGCCCTGGGTGACTTCTGGGGAAAGAACCATGCTCCTTAAAGTGCCAGGGCAGTCTCTGCACCACAGCCTGCTGGAAATCTGCAGGTATTTCACACCCATGCTTTATTTTTGGTAATTGCTCTATTTTTTATTGCTGTTTGAACCACACAATTGACAACCCCAGGTCTGAAATCTGGAGAGGTTTTGGTGACTGCCCTGTACTCTGCCAGGCTCTCCAGTGCACTGCCTGCCTCCTGGGCATCTCACAGTCCCTGCACGCAGCACACCTTGAGCTGGTCTGATTGATCTGTAACACTTGAAAAATAATGGTTTAATCATTATTAAGGATTAGAAATAATCCTTGAGCTGTATCGATCACAATAACATTATTCATGATGAACTCATTTGGCATTAATGGGGGCATCCTGCAGCAGCGAGTGGCTCCGGGCAGACCCATCACCTTCCCTGGGGAGCTGTCACTGGGGTTTGTGGGAGCAGCAATAAACCCTGCCCTAACAAACAGCTCCAGGTCCTGCTGTCCCAGATAGCCCCCTTGGGGGATCCATTGTTACTGGCACAGTTTTGGAGGGTCCAGCAATCACCCATCCTGTTCATGTCAGCAGCCCATCTCCGGGCAGGGGCTGGATGGGCTCCCTCTAGCCCCAGCCAGGGATGTGACAGGATGGGACTGCTCCCGTGGGAGCCCCACATGGCATCACTCCAGATCGGTCCCCCCCACAGGATCCACTGTTACAGAGGAGGGGTGGCTGCCTGCCCACATGGCCCCTCTCTCTTCCCAGTCACCATCTTGCTCATGGGACTGAAATGTGTTTAGCGAGGAAAATGCTCCAGGAGCAACAGCCAGAGAGCTCTGGGGACACTTCTCCTGGGTGAATAGGCAGTGATGGCCAGCCAGGAGCCAGCACAGCACCCTGCTGTGGCTATGCCATGCTGCTGTGGGCTCCACCATTCCTGCCACGTGCTATCAAACAAGAACATCTGGACTTCTTTTTTTTTTTTTTTTTTTTTTTTTTTTAACCAAAATTGCATCTGGTTTGACTTTGACAAATTGACATTTTCCAATGGAAAAATATCTTCTGTTGAGGTGTTGTTCCTGGGTGTAGCCCTCCCTTACTGCACCATTTGCAACCCTCCAGGCACTTTGCACGAGGCATTGAATAGTTAAAGATGTCCATAAATCTTACCCCAGCCCATAATAAACAAACACACTCTTATCAAGTATAGAAAAATGCATATTTCATCACTACTGCCTTAAACGCGACTCAGAATAAATGCTTGTCTTTAATCAGCCATCTCAATATATAAACAGAGCACAAAAGATTGAGGGGGGTGAGGTACAGAACTGGGCCACGGATTTTCTAGGCAGCTCTTGGGGGCAGGGATGTGGCTGTGCAGGTGAGACCATGAAAAACTGCCCTGAAAATTCACATCACTTGGCTTTTCTGTCCAGCCACATGTTGTTTCTCACTCCCTTCTCCCTGCCACTGGAGCCATAAGGATTTTGCTTCAGCTGATAGCTGATCTTTCCCCTTGGATGCTGGCCGCTGAAAGCAAGCACTTTGATTTGGAAATCAAGATTAAGAGAAAGAGAAAAGATTAAACAGGAAAGTTTCGACCAGTACGTGCTGAGATTATGCAGCGATGGATTCGTGTTTCCCTGCATCTGATAAGAACAAGCTGCATTCTCAGGCTGGGGAGGGCCAGATCTGTGATGTCTTTCACTTTACTTTTGAGTGCCTGTGCTGTACCACGCTCACAGAAATACAGCATCTGCTGCCACAGCCCTGCTCGAACCACCCTGCCAGGGCTGGGGCTGCCACTCTCCTGCATGGGCAATGGGGACACTGTGGCACCTGGGGGCTTCCTTTCCCCTGAGCATCCATTTGGAAGGGCTGAGACATTTTGCATCTCTGTGTGCTGATGGGAGTGCTGGAGAAACTAGTGACAGTGGGGACAGCAGCTGTGACCTGTGGCTGTGCCCAGGGCTCATATGGGTGTGTGCTCTTATAGCTAGCCACTGTTCAAGCCCTGGAGAAATAATTTCCCAGGAATATTGCTGGATTTCACTGCTGCCCCTGTGGGCTCCCACCAGGCTGCCACATCCTTGATGGGCAAAGGAGTGTTTTTCCATCCTGGGATTTGTGGTTCATGGTGTGGAAGTCATGTGTGTACTAGCACTGGGAATCTTGTGTTCGTTTTGTGAATCTCTGTGGTCCTGCCCAGGCAGTGATTTGGGGTTGCTATTTAGCCCAAGATGTCACCCCATTGTCAGTGCTCCTTCCTCCTCCGAGACAATTCAGTGTCTGAAAACAGCCAGGGTTCACTTCCCTCCTCATGCTCTGGCTGCCAGCACCAGTTGCATGGAGCAGAGCATGTCCATCCCTCTCTGGGGAAATGCATTTGCAGGGAGATGAGGAGCAGGCGAGGCAGGAGCCTGTGCTGTAAGGTACATCTTTGCTTGCTCTGTCTCCCACTAACTCTCTAGGGAGCCCTCCAGGGACTGCAACAGCCTCGAAAGCCTCATGGGCTGTTAGCCCTGGACAGATTGGCCCCTGGAGCTGAGACCTGGCAGTGTGTATTCCCAGGGAGCCTTGTGCAGCTGGTGGGGAGCAGGCTGTGCTGAGTACGGCGTGACCAGACATAAACCCAGTGCCCCTGTTAGCAGTCAGTGTCCAGCACCCAGGGCTCTGGGTGACCCTTGGCTCTGTGGGCTGGCTCAGGACACTGGGCTGCCTCCCACTGGATTTTGGTGCTGATCAGGTTGTACACCCCTGGCAGGCAGCTCCCCAGGCAGCTGCACACAAACCCGGGTGCCTGGGGCTGGTTGAGGGATTGGAGGGAAATGTGCTCGTTTTGCTCTTGGCTTTATTTTCTTAGTGATGCAGAGAGGATCCTGTAGAAAGCCTGGAGCTCTTGCCCTGTCTATCCCCTTTGATTACACAAAAGGCCAGATTGCAGCTTCTTCCAGACACTGGAGTATCCCAGGGGCTCCCCAGGCTCCAGGCCTGCCCTGCTGCACCCTCTGTGCTGGTGAGGGGTCCCATGGCTGAGCATCCAGTGAAGGTGCCCTGGTGCTGAGCATTGCCCCATCCTGCTTCTGGCCAATCCTGGTTCCTCTGGTTACCCCAGTCTGGGCATGGCTACACAAAGGGGGTTAAGTCTGGGTGGGCAGTACAGTGCACGTCTGGGCCCCAGCACTGGGGCATTTTGAGGGTTTTGAGGCATTTTTGAAGTCCACCCTACTCTGCACAGAGCAGGGGGCTGTCAGTACAGAGACCTGGGTTCAGCCCTTGCCCTGTGCAACAAGAGCCTGCCCTGCTCCGGCGGGATGCCAACAGCTGCCAAGCTGCAGTGGCTCAGGCCTGTTGAGCTCAAGTGGCAAAAATTTCTCTGGGGATACTGGCTTGCTCCAGGAAAGGCAGGAGCAAGCAGGAAACACTGTCTCCCTGTCCCTGGAGCACCTTTCCAGGGTGCTGCCCACAGTGCCTCCTCCTGTTCCCTTGCCAGTGCAGCACAGGGGCGGCAGGGTGCTGCAGGAACCCCCAAACAGCGATGCTGGGTGTTGGGGCAGCATCCATGCTCCTGGGCTGGTGTGGGCAATGCCTGGGTCCTCTTGCTTTCCCTAGGCTCATTTCTCCTCTCCCCCTTGCTTTGCAGAGACTTGCCAACGCGGCGGAGAAGTTCCAGAAGGCTCACCACTGGCAGGACAACATCCGGGTAAGGCTCCGTGCGCGCCCCCGCCGCTCGCACCCCTTTCCTCCTTGGGGCTGACTCGTGGCACAGGAGCCACTGTCCCATCCCTCCTTGCCCACGTTCTCGTCCCCATCGTGAGTCACCGCTCGGCACGCCCCAGCCCCCCCACCTGCCACCGCTAATGAGAGCAAATGAAGTGATTTGGAGCTCGTTTGCAGCGTCGCCTCAGCCTGCACACACCGTGAGGAGAAGGCAGGAGGTGAAGGTCGAGCTGACAGCTCGGTTCTGCCGGGGTGGGGGCTGAGGAGGCTCCCACTGTCCCCATCCCTGGCTGCCCTGGTGCTGAGGGGGGCCTCGCAGGGGGTGACAGCAGCGGTGGCTCATCTGTGGCACATGCCAGCAGCTGCGGCGGGGGCTGTTCCTGGGGAAGGAGCAATCTGGGCTGGGAGAGGGAAGACGCGGGTTTAATGATTGCATTTGACTTTGTAATTCTGGCGGTGATAGCACTCAGCGGGAACCTGAAGGATTCTGTCTGGAAATGCTCTCAAATTATAACCATAATACAAAAGGAAGGAAAGATTGTTTTTCTCCCAGTGCGAATGGAGTCTGCAATAAAAAAATACCCCTGAGCCACCCAGCCCCTTCCTCTTGGGTAGGGCAGGATTCTGCCCAGCCCTGAGGAACCCCCTGCATCCTCTGAGGGGACAGCCTGGGTTTAGCCCCACTGCCAGGCCGTGCTGCTCTGTTTTGGGGGGTATTTCACAGTCTGAGCTGCTGCTGCTCACACAGACCTTCCTGCCATAGGTGATGGTAAGCAGGGTTTGCTGTGGAGAGGAAGAGGTGAGAGGAGCAAAAGAGAAGGCAAGGGGCTCACCTGCTTGGCTTTCATTTGCCATGTTGGCCAGTGTGGGGTGGACGCTGGTGGCTGATTGTGTGTCCTACAGGCACCCGAGGAGCAGGATGAGCTCACCGGGGTCTTCCTGTCTGCATGAGAGCAGTGGTGAATTGCTGTCAGCTCTTCCCAAGAGGTCAGTGGAGAGGAGGTGAATAGGATAATGAGATTTGGTGCAGGCACCTGCTGATGCCACTGCCAGTACCACACCAGCACCTTGGCTCGGGGCTTCCAAAAAATGCTCAGAGAAGTGCAGGGCAAGCATCAGGCATCTTCATCCCTAGTGTTGACCCAGTCTCATTTGTCCTCTGGGGTCAGGAAACATATCCCTGAGCAGCACCTGAAGCTTGCCTGTGGGTACCCCAGGCTGTGGTTGCCCCATGCACTCCATGCTGGACTGGCACCCAGGGTTGGATGCCTTGTGCCTGTGGCATGTGCAGGACGGGCAGAGGTGGCACAAGGTCACTGCATTTTATAGCAGTGCTTGGGGTTTCTGCTCATCTTCTGGAATGCAGGGATGGGCTCTTGCTGCAGCCATCTCAAAGAGCTCCAAAGAGCTCCTTCTTCAGCCACACCTGGCTGCCTTCCACTGCCCAGGGAATAATAGCAGGACACAAAACATGCTGGGAAAGGCTATAGCACCGGGGAGCTCTTGGCTCATTTTGCCATTCACGGCACAAACCTTTCAGAAATCCACTTTCATAGAAAAAAAAATATTTTTAATAGCACTGTTTGCAACCACTTAATCAAGGTAATTAGGAGCGAGTCACCCAGAAACAATGTGCAGCGATGCGTCACCACAGAGCTCGGTGCTGCTTTATCAGGACAGCCCAGGCCTGCCTGGGACACTTGATGGACGGGTCCAGCTCTGTGCACAGCCCCCAGGGTGCTGGGCATCAGCCCTGCCTGCCTCAGTGCTGCCTGCAACAGCCCCAGCTCCTGAGCACAGCAGAGGGATGAAGGGGTTTTGTACATCTCATCGCTAGGGTTGAGCCTCCTTGTTCTGCCCTTCATCCATGAAATGACCGGGCACGGTCAGACCCGTGTGCCAGCACCGCTGCCCGTGGCTCTGCAGCTCACCCTGGCTCTGCAGCTGCCCCCCGCTTATTGCCGGCGCTGGCCCCGGCAGCAGGCAGGGAAGGCGGCAGCACAGCATCCCGGCTCCTCCTCTCCTCCCTTCCCACCGAGCCGCTGGTTCCTCCCGGCTGCAGCTCTCCCCTCCTCTCCCGGCGTGTCGCGTCCTAACCCCATGCCGGAGTCGATGACAGATTGCAGCGAGCGCGGTTATTTTTGTGTTTCCATCCAAAGGCGGCAGCAGATGCTGAGTGTTTGCGCTGCATTAGTGCTAATGGCTGCCCCATTAAACCTCACTGCAGATGGGTTGCTATGGAAGTCCAGGGGAAAATGAAGCAGAAGCAAGAGCCTGAACGGCTGGGAGCTGCTGCCAGCAGCCACTCACGATCCATCTCTACAGGGAAAGTTCCTTTTTCCTTGCTGTTTTCTGGAGTTTCCAGCCGCATGCCAGCCATGCTGGCCTTTCTGGAGCTGAGTTCAGCCTCCCACCTCAGCAGGCTTTGCAAAGTGTCTCCCTGTTCCCTGAACAATCCTTTCATCCTGTCCTGCTTCATCCCTGCTCCTTGCGCTCGTCTGCCCTCAGTCCTCTCACGTCTACCAGCTGTGCCAAGCCGGGGCTGTGTCCCCAAATCAATTCTGGACATTGGACCATTTTCCTTGGTCAAAAGTAGCCTTGGCCCCAAGGTCACTCATACTCTGTGCACCCTCATGAGTCCCCTCAACCCTTCAGGCTGGGTGGCAGCTCAGAATGGCATGGTGGGCAGGGGATGTGGGCAGGCTGTGGGGAGAAGCCCTGTCCTTCCCTGCCTGCACAGTGAGGGTCTCTCAGGGATGCACATTCACCTGCTGGAGAAGGCTGGTGGAGCTCTGGAAAGGTGAAAGCTGGGTCCTGTTGCCAGAGTGGGCTCCCACCAAGGGGCACAGCAACCACCTGGCACTGTTGTGGTAGGAAACCACAGAAAATTCCCCATTTGCAGTGGCCTGGCCAACCAGTTTTCCCAGTGAGAATCTTCTGGCCTACAAGCTTCCATTCAGAGGTCCACTGGGATAGTCAGGCTCCGCTCCATGCAGAGCCATGAGGGTTTGTCCTTCAAGGAGCATCAGGGCTGGCCCCCTGCTCTCATGCCTCCAGTCCTATCCCTCGGCCGTGGTGCTGGTTCTGAGCTCGCCCTGTGCTGACCATCCCCAGCAGCAAATGGAGGTGCTGGGACAGCCCACCCTGCAATGCAGTTTTCAGGTTTCCATCCTCTGTTTGCTGCCCTGCTTGGGCAAGGGACCTGCAGAAGTACCTATAAAAATGCTGAAAGGTCCTGTTGCATTTTTTTGCTGCCATCCTTTGTATCCATCCTCGCTGACAAGCTGCCATGTCTCCTGTCAGACATCCCAGCCAGCTCCATGTTCTCCCAGCTCTTTTCCATTTGTGTGCTCTGCTTTCCTCCTGAGTTTTCCTTGGGTTCTTTTCCAGACCTTCAGCCCCATCCCAGCAGCAGCAGCAGGGTCTCAGGTGTCCCACACTCGCACAGTATGTGGGAGTCGGGCCATGCTGACCTGGGGGATGCTGTCAGAGGTGCAGATCTGCACTGCCGGCCATGGAATGCATCCCAGGGCAACATCACCATCATCATCATCATCACCATCGCTGAGTGTCAGTCTGCTGGGGCTGCCAGAGCTATTTGTGCCTTTAAGGGACACTCCAGTGCTGCAGAGATCCATCCCTGGATTTATGTGCGCTTGGCAGGATTATATAAATTGCCTTTAAAAGTTGACTTCTTTATAAGCCATTTTCTGCTTCATAAAATGTTTATTACTGTTGTTTTTCTCCCAGTCTCCTTCCTCATTGCATTTTCCATCACTATACTGGGAAGCTCCCCTCTTCCTCTGCCTGCTGCCCCTCTGCCTCCCACTTCTCCCCACCTTTTGATGTTGGAAAGGGCCCTTTGAAGGGTCAGAGCCCAGCAAGCCCTTTTTCCTTGGAAAAGAAAAATAGCCATACATTGAGCTGTGGATGTGGGAGCTGCTGGGGACAGGGTTTAACCACTGGGTGGTTTTGGGGTGTGGTGACATTTGTGGAGGTGGCAGGGGGATCACAAGTGCTGGATAGCCCCACGCCGCTGCCTCCATCTGTAACCCCTGCCTGCAAGCACATGAGGAATAACAAAGCCCAGATAATTTCAAGCTCCATTAGAAACAAAACTCCAGGGAAAAGGGGATTGCTATTTGCCAAATGGGGATGGACAGGAGCAATAACAGAGCCAGTGCTCCTGCCTGCCCAGGAAAGGTGTGGGATAGAGCGGGGGGACATGGCAGCATGTGTGGGTGCCTGACTGCGGCCACACAGCCCTGGGTGCTGCATCCCTCCAGCTGCAGGATCCTGCCCCATCCTGCTGCTCAATCCTGCTGCTCCATCCTGCTGCCCCACCTGGCCCTGCTGGGTGTGTGTCTGCAGGGGAGTGGCAGCCGTGCTGTGCCGTGCCGAGCTGTGCCGTGGCTCTGGCAGCCATTCCCGTGGGCTGGGCACGGCCACGCAGGCAGGGCTTTGTGTTCAAAGCAGCATCAGAAGGGCGAACGCCATCTTCTTATCCTCCTTTCATTTTTCTTCTCCTTTAATTACAGATCCTACTTATCGGCTGAGAACAGAAAGATTGTCTCCATAACCTTGCACTTGCCCTTGTAGAAGGTTTACCTAAAAAGTTAGAAAATAAAATCAAATACTCTAATTTGCAGTCGTCTTGCCATTTCAAACCCAGTTTTCATTACAGCACAGAAAGTGCATTGAAGCTGTGTTTATAACCCCCTTTTAGATAACAAATCACATTTTCTTTTGGCTGGCGAGTGTGTAGAATTGATATTTTTTTTTTCAGTTTAATGGGTTTGTGTGTTCAGGAATGATCTCCATCAACTGAGAGTCTTTATTGTGTTTGATATAATGTCAGCTTTCATTACGCTCAGAGAATTACTGTGCTATAGCACCAACCTTGCTGCTGTAGCGCCGGTCTGGCCGAAAAGCAGAACAAGAAAATCATTCACAAAAACCCTGTGTCGGTGCTGTTCCCTCTTAAAAACCAGGGATGAGGCTGGAGGGGGCTTTCCCAATCCCGCACTCTGCAAGACATCACAGCCACCCATGGCGTCTCCATGACTGTGATGGTTTGGTGTAGGGGCTGCTGGCTTTCCTCTCAGTTTTCCCATCCCATCCCATCTCATCCCAGGAAGGGCAGGGGGTCTCCAACAGCCCCTCTCTGTGTGCTGTGGCACACACACATCCCTGTGGCACCCAGGTGCAGTGGAGGGGAGCAGCGGCTGCACCTCATTCGAGGCAGGAGCAGGACAGACAGGAGATGCCATGTAAAGAAGAATAGCTGGCGAGATGTGATCAGATAAAACATCTTCTCAGGGAGATGAAAAAACTGTTGACAGGTCACTTAAATATTTCCCCAGCTCTGTCAGAGAGGCAGAGGGAGGAAATTGCTTTTAAAAAAAAGATGCCAAGGCAGATTATGATGACTGTTTCCACCTGTCCTGGGTAATGCGTACGGCCCCTGATGGTGGATGGGATGCAGGGAATTCACAGTGCTACAGGAGATGTATGGTCCCCACCAGACCCCTTCTTGGTCTATCCAACAGCCTGTGGTGGCTGGGACTAACCATGAATATTGTCCTCTTCTGGGGACTGGGAAAGGATTCATCATGGTGCCTATGGACAAGAATAGCTCTAGCCAGTGGAAATAAAGGTTCAGCCTCTACCAGCCACAGCCAGGTATGGCTGTGATTGCAGGTAGGAATTTCTCCCAGGAATTCATCCAGTCCCTTTGGACCCTGTTTCTGGCTGTGACATTCACACCAGCCCATGGCAGGTGTAGCAGGAACACTTCCTTTGCTCTGTTTTCCCCAGCCAAGAGGCTGCAGTGCCCATGGCAGGGCTCAGACACCTTGGGCTGAGCACTCACCTGGCTGAGGCCTCCAGCCCCAGCTGCCAGCCAGGAGCAATTGACCAGCACAAACCAATGCCCAGGGACAGCCCCATCCTGCTCCTGGTGACCCAGGAGGGCTTGGCAGGGTGATGCTGTGGTGGGGACATGCTGTGTCCCTGCTCATCCTCTGCTCCTCCAGCCACAGTGCAGGTGTGAGGCTGCAGGAGTTCTGTGACACGCTGCAGGATGTCTTCTGTACCAACAGTGCAACTAAAAGCAAAAGCTGTTGCTATTTTTGTGTGCTTAATGGTTCAGGGACTTGAAGAAGTACCTAAATACTCACTGTCCTCTCTAAGTGCTGATGGCAGAGGAAAGGTGGGCTCCTGAGCAGAGCCCCCAGTGCTGTATGGGCACACCAGCTCCTGCTTGCTCTCCCCACCCATTGAATTGCCCACAGGTGTGACCAGGCACAGCTCTGGTCACCTGGCTTGTCCCCACATTGGTCAGCTGTGGGCTGGGATGCTGGTCCTGCCACCAGGACCATCCAGTGGCTGGAAAACAGGCAGGTGCCAGCTCAGGATCCATCTTTCCTTGCCCACCACCCTCCAAGTTCCTCCTAACTGCCTGGAGGCAAACTGCGGCAGGATTTGGCTCTTCCAGAGCCAATTAAGTCTTGAAAGAGATTTGCTGACCACAGGGGTCACCTGTGCTGCTCAGAGAAATGAAACCCACAGCCAAGAGGCTGAGAGGGACCGAAATCAATGTGCAGCAGCAGGATCTGCCTGCAAAACTGCCCCAGGGAGGTGCAGCATCCCCAGGGCATGTGGTTAGCGGGGTGAACCTTATAAAACCAGCAATCCTATGGAGTACTGCAGATCCTACAGGTCCTTGGGAGAAGGATTAGCCAGATTAGGTGATTTTACAGGAAAGCTCTACAGGGGAGAGCGAGCCATAGCCCTCCTGCAGTGTCCCTGCCAGCTGTGTGCTCCAGCTGGATAGCTGGAGCAGGGAGCTGATGTGCCACCAGCAGCTCCTTTGAGGCTTTTTTAGGGTGGTGGCAGCTGTGTGTGTGATATGGTTTGATTGCCACCTTGTTAGGTCACAGACTTGGAGGTTTGGGCCAGCACCCCTCCATCCAGACATCTCCAGGCTGCAGTGAGATAGTAGGGCACTGACCTTTTCAGCATTATTTTTAGTTGCTGTAATTGTTTTAGGGAAAAAAAATCTAGTAGAATGCTTGTAGAGGGCTGTGTCAGGAGTTGTGGGAGGGAGTGCTCCTCACCATCCCCCTGAGACACCTGTGTGCCCCTCTTTGTCCTGGGCTTTGTCTCATACCTGTTCTGCTGGTGTGTGGCAAGGGAGCCCCGGTGCCAGAGCAGGGTCCTCCCTTGTGCTGCTGGCAAGGCTCCAGAAGTTCACAGCCTGGACTTTTAATCAGCTTTTCGCTTGGTGTTTTGGTGTGAAAACACTGAAGGTGTGGAGCACAGGGCTCCTAGGAGGAAGGAACTGAGGAAGGAACCAGTTGCAGATCAGTCTGGAATTCCACTGAACTCCCAAAGTGTTGCACTGAGGGTTTGGGAGCTGAAATAACCCCACACTTACCCACCAGTGACACAGCCATGCAGTGCCAACGTGCAGGTGGCACTTGGCAATTTAGATGCAAGAAAATGGGCAGTGGTCAACACATCATGGAGCAGCAGCTCCTCCTTGTCAGCCTCCTCTGCAGTGGGAGCCAGTGTGTGCTTCCTGCAGGCTCAGTTGCAAGAGACAGGGACAATATTTTGCCTCAAAATCCCTTGGCATCTTCACCTCCTTGTTTTCTTTATTGGTATTTATTCTGACAGGCTCTAGAAATACCAGTGCTATTTACGTAGACTTGGTGTTGAGTTTAACATGCACCAGAGGAGGAGGAGGAGAGGATTATGTGAAGAAGGCAAATATGGTTAAAAAAAATATTAGGGAGCAGTAATTGTTGGACCCCTTGCTGCCTCTTGGAACATCCGTGGCATCTTTTTAGAACATTTCTGATGGCTCTATCCCTCCTTCCTGGAATAGACACAGGCTTCCAAGTGGCAGGGACACAGATGCCCTCCCAGCTCCCTCAGTCTCCCTTGGACCCCATGAAAAACCCCCGGCCCCCCAGCATCAGCAGGGTTGTGGCAAGGGTTGTGAAGCCTGGCATCAGGGCACATCTCAGGGGCAGGGCCACGCTGCTGCTGCCTGTCCCACACGTGCTGTCTCGCATGTGGAAACCTCAGCCACAGCCTGAGCGCGGCTGAGCTCTCACCCAGCTGCTCCTGGGGTCGTCAGGGCTTGAAAGAGTGCACGGCAAGGGCTCTGTGATCCCTGGGGGAATCGGTGGGAGGGATGTCCTTACAGGAGCTGTGCTCCCTGTGCCATGCCCAGTGCCGTGGGAGCGCTGGAGCGGATGGAAGCAGGAGCAAGGGCCCGGCTCTGCTGCCCGAGCATCATCACCTCGTGCCCTCTCACTGCGGGAGCGGGGATCTCTGCGGCTGGAGGGGAATCGAGCTTTTCCGAGGAGCCAATGGCAAATAAAATGAATAACAAAGCACCTTCTGCATGGCCGTTGTTAGTCACACTCACTCCTGATTAAAGATCATTAAACATGAAATTAGCTCGTTTGTGTTACGGGTCTCCCGGGGGTTCCTTTAATTAGGAAGTGCAGATGGCCGTGGACCCGGGGAGACGGCGAGGGGCAGGGGCGTGCGTGGGGCCGAGAGCGGCGCGGGAAGGGCAGATGAAGAGATGATTTTTATTTTTTTTTCTCCTTTCTTGTTGTTGTAAACCCCACAGCATTTCACAACAAATCACAGATAATTAATAAGTGTGTTCCCTTAATGACTGGGCTTTTTAATAGCAGAAATTGGAAAATGCTGCGTCTATTTTTATTTTTTTTTAACTTTTCCCTCCCGGTGCTGTCTTATCGCAGTCATTAAGAGTCGCAGAGCCCGCGGAAGCGGCGGCCCCTCTGCTCAGGAAGATGCTGGAAATGCCCTTTGCAATCCCCATCCTGGGGAGGCACTGGCTGCACAGGCTGCCAGGGCTCTCGATGTCCCCAAGGTCAGCTTCAGGGGCTTTCCCACCTCTTGGGAAGCCGGGAGAAGCTACTGAAAACCATTCTGGCGAGCAATTTTGTGGCTCAGAGGGTAATCCCAGTGAGGGGTTAGTGACTTCCAGCGCTCAGTGGGGCCAGGCTGGTGGGAAGGGTGGTGCCGGCTGCCTGGAGAGCTGCTCGCACCCGCTGGGCCCTTTCTCCAGTCCATGACCAGGCTGGGATGGATGTCACAGTGCCACCGTGCCTGGGTGTGACACAGGCAGGACAGAGGTGCAGTCAGTGCCATTGAGTTTTTGGCCGTGTTTCCGCTCGGGGTCCACACGGTTTTCCTCGCTAGATAATAGCAGCGATAATCACCCCAGGGCGCTGCCCGTGCCGGACAAGGCTGGTTGGCTGCTGATGGTGATTGACTGGCAGACGTGTCAGCACCACGGCTGCCGGTGTGCCGGCATCACGCTCGGTGCCGGCACGCTGGGAAGAGTCTCCGAATGCCCTTTAATTACCCTTTTTACTGGTACACAGAACGCTGTTGTGACAGCATCGCTGCTCTCCCAATTGCCTCCTCAGGAATTTTATCAGCTGTCTCGCGTCTTGACGCTCTGGGAAGAGGAATCCAAGCAGACCTTTCTGCTTAAATAGGCTCTAAATACCCCAGATTAACGACGTGCGGTTCTCTGTGGAAGAAAGGACACTTTTCTCCCTGTTTTTGCGGTGCAGAGAGGGGGCCTGGGTGGGCTGCAGGGCTGCTGCCTGCCTATACCTGGCTCCTCTGTGTCTGCTGATGTTTGCAACAGAACCAAAGCACCCTGGTTGTGGGGACATGGCACAGGCTTGCACCTGGTGACAGAGCAGAGGGCTGTGGTCGCACCAGTGTCACTGTCACTGGGCTGTTGGCCCCGCAGTGCTGTGGCTCAGCAGCAATCATGAGTGTAGGGAAGCATGGCACGTGGTGGCCAGTCCTTGGAGGGTGGATGTGGAGGATGTGAGACCCTGAACATGTCCCAAGGACAGCACAGGCTGGGAAGGGTTCAGTCCCCAGCAATGTGGTGGCTGCCAACAGCATGAGAGAGGTGCTGAGGGGACAAGGCAGGGGGAAGGGCTCCTTTCCAATCCCTGTCCTTGACCGGCACTAACAGCTCTCCCCTTTCTCTGCAGGAGGAAGACATCGAGTACTATGACTCCAAGGCCGACACTGAATATGTAAGTACTGTCTCTGTGGCACCTCTGGCACAGCCCAGGGCTGAGCCCTTGGCCAGTCTGTCCCAGCACTCTACCAGGGTCATGGCACAGCACTTGTCACAGCCAGCGTGACCAGATTCTGCAGGGGGCAGCAAGTGCCCGCTGTGCAGCCATGTCCCCCAGCTGAGCCATGGTGACATCTGTCCATGGCACCAGGCCTGGCAGCAGGCAGGTGGGCAGGTCGCACTGCTGCCTGCAAAAGTTGCTAAAATTAAAGCCGGCATCTGAAATTCAAATAAGAGCAAACCTTTAATTAGAGACTGAATCTAATTCTCTGCCCTACTCTGAGCATAGCCATCCTGTGATTTCTGGCAATCAGTGCTTTACCTACAGGCTCGTCAGCTCCCATCTCCTGGTGCTCCCAAGAGAGCCAGCACTTGCCAGCTTCTCCCTCCCTCCACTGTGGTGACAGTGAGGGTGACTTCACTCAGGTGCTGTGCAGGGAGCTCCACCAGCAATGCTTGCTGCTCTGGGGCACCCCACTCTGCTCTGGGGCACCCCACTTTGCTGCCAGGTCACCCAGCTCCCACACTGTGCTGCAGGATCCTTATGAAATAGGGGCTTGTCCGCTCCGTGACGCTCTTGGTGTGAGGCTGCTGAGCAGACTCCTTGGAGCTGACCAGGAGCCCCAAGCACAGCCTTGGGGACAGCCCCAGCCAATGCTGGTGCTCCAGGACTGCTCCGTGTCCCCAGGCAGACCTGGCAGCAGGAGTGCCATGGAGAGACACTAACACAGCAGGAGAGGACGTGGTGTTGGCAGCAAACCACATGGCCTCATCCAAAAATAACACTCAGGTGACCCCAAGAGCATTCAGAAGATGCTGTGCAGAAGGGCAGGGAGGATCTGGGCTTGATGGCATCCCACCAGCTTGGGTGACATGCCTTGCACTGACACCTCTCTCTCCTCTCAACCCACCTGGGAGTCTATGCCCCAGGGCAGAGCCAGGGACAGGCTGGAGTGGAGGATGGACACCTTCAAAGCAGAGTTACTGACTAACTGCCAGTGCCATTGTCTCCAGACAGTGACAGTAAGAGGGCTCTTTGGCAGGGGAAGCAACCTTGGAGAGTTTGGGATGTGGGGTGGAGAGGCTGGGCAGATGCTGTGACCAAAGTGGAGGGCACTTGCTCTCCTGAGCAGGTCTCCCTGCCCACAGTCCCACTCACTCACAGCTGAGGATGCAGAGGATGTCTCCTGTCCCTCCCCAGCCTGGGGGAAGCTACCAAAGGAGGGAGGAGAGGATCCTGCCATGGCTGCTCTGGAGAGGATGGAGCTAATGGGCTTAAAATACATTAAAGGGGATTTTGGATAGAAGGAAAAGGAAAAACTGGCTGGCAGATGAGGCAGGAGGAGACAGCCTGGGGAGCAGAGCAACTCCCAACACAGGGCATGAGGAGCAGGACTAATGCATCCATCAGGCTGGGCTGGGCTTTTGCGCTCACTGCTACAGGGCAGGGGACAGAAGCTGGATGTCCCCATGCCCACTGTTCCCCTGAGTGTCACACCCCACCATCCTGGTCACATTGGGCAGGATTAGGAAACAGGAGGCATCTCAGCCTTGGAGCTGTGCCCATAGAGCCCTCCCAGCACAGAGGACACTGGGGAGAGGCTGTGCATGGGGGCATGGCACAGTGTCCCTGGGGACTGCAGGGCTCAGCTCCCTGATCCCTGGTCCTTCCCCAAAGGAGATGACATGACAAGGAGGAACAGCCTTGCAAATCCATCACCAGCCACATCAGCTTTAATCCTGCTCTGGGGAAATACCAAGCAAAATTGGGGGTGTCCTATTGTTGATGTTTGTGGGTTTGGCAAGGAGGGCACTTCCCTACCTCTGCTGTTGCTTCCTTACCAGTGAAATCCCAGCAAATTTAATTCCAACAAAATTCAGTGGGGGAAAAAAAAGAAGATGCTGCTGAAGTAAAACAGGAGGGAGATGATACCAGAAGGTCTGAATGGAACGTAATAATGCTCTTTCCATCCTTTCTTTATTTAGCTTCAATTTTTCTATTTAAATGGAGCAGGATGTAGCTGAGCCAGAGCTGGTGCTGATGGACAATGACTGCTCCCTGTAACTGGGGTTTATTCACAAGCCTTACACCAGCTTTAACTGCAGTCAGAAGAAAATGAGCTTCCTATTCATTTTGCCTGTACCTCAGCTCCACTATCCCCCCCAACAGACTTTGAATTTCCAAGTGGTTTTTAACAAATGGGAACATCAGAAAATATTCCCAGGGGTCCCCAAGGCTGTCAGAATGTTTGCAGAAGCGAAGTTTTCACCTTTCCCCGCTAGCAAGGGCCATGGGGTTTATGTGGGGAGAAGTGTTGAAATCAGCAGACGGTCTCGGTTGGGTGTCATAGGGAGAACAACATGGAAATAAAATGATTTTCCATCTTTTGTGTTGTGTTCGTGGCAGGGGATGATGCTTGTCAAAGCTGAGCCTGGGACATGCTGTACTCAGGTGGGAAACAGCACAGCTGGGTGAAGGCATCCTGGCCCCAAGGTCACCCCTCCAGCACCCACCCACCCACCCTGGGGAGGGGCTGAGGGTGGGAGGCTCCAGCCTCAGCCTCCTCTGGTGCAGGGGAGGTGGGGCTGCCCACTCACTGCTCACCTCTCTCACTGCTCACCCCATTCAGTACATGCAGCAAGGAGGGGAAGGAGGAGGGGGGAAAAAAGCCCCTAAATGTCAGCAGCAGCAGATGAAGGGTGTTGGAAAATTTAATCTTCCAACTTTCCCAACTAATGTGACATTTGGATTTCCTCATGATAAGCTATCAGCCCCAGAAGTTTCTTTCTTTTGCCTTTTTTCTTTTTTTTTTTCTTTTTTTTCCTATTTTTTAACTTCTCTCCTCTGGCTGGTAATTTAAAAATAAATGGTCTAGAAAGATCTCTAAACAGTACCTTTGGCAAAGATTAAAAAAAGCAAAGGGGAATAGGGGAGCAGGCTGGCGGGAGAGGCTGATTGTTATTTATAACCTGGGCTGCTGTAAAAGCAGGAATGTGGCTGGAGAACCATCTCCCTCCTTGGCATTAAATTACTGCATTTCAGGAAGAAACTGATATATTTAAGGAGAAAGACCCTTCTGCACAGCCCTGGAGTTTCTCAGCCACGTGTTGGGGGCTGGCATTTATATCCATTATTAGCAGAATCACAGCGTGTTGATATGAATATTTTGCTGGCCTTTCCAGACTTAGCATGGATGGATGCCCCTGGGAGATGGAAAAGGCTGTGCTGGGATCACGGTGTATCCTCCATCAGGCATGTGTGGGGCAGGCTGGGGGAGGCAGGGCTGCTGCCAGGATGCTGTGGCTGGATCAGCCCTGTGTTTGTCATGGGGGCTGCCATTTAAGCAGCCGTCATTAGCTGTGATGGCTGGTTCCCATGGAGATGAGCAATGAACAGGGGGGGTTTGCATCTGCAGGAGCTGCTGGGGACCCCGGGGACGAGGCATTGCTGCTGCACCAGGTCACAGCCCCGGCTCTGTCAGCAGCTCCAAACCCTGGAGACCACGACAGTGCTGGTGCCCAGGGGCAGGCTGGCTCTCCTCAGCCAGCACCAGGGATGGGACAGAGGGCAGACACCTGCCCAGAGCGTGGCAGCCTCCAGTAGAGCTGTTGGATGGTGCTGCTGGTGCAGATGTTGGGGCATCTCTGGGTTTTGTCACTTGTCTGTCATTTTGGGAGACTGAGGAGAAACTGTGACTGACAGCCCAGCTGCGAAAGCAGCGGAGATGGCAAAAGCTCTCAGGGAGTGATGACTTCTTGCTGAAGCAGTAAATACGTATCATATTGATATATTGCCGTGGAGTCGATTTCTAATGGTGTGTAGCAAATAATATATTCAAGCTGTAGCATCTATTTGCGTTACATTGTACATACTGTAACAGATAAATAGATGTTTCCAAGTTCTTTTGAAATGTAATGATGAGGAATGCTGCAAGATCTGACTGGGGGCCTGCCGAGATGCTCACAATTAAATCCATGTGAATTCAGAACCTGAATCATCTGCTTTGCTCTAATTTCAATTTAATGCAGAATTTCTTACCTTGGCCTTCCCAAGGTGTCTTCTTGTATTCCAGATGCTCCCCTCCCTGCCTGGGCTGGTGACAGCTTCACCTGCCTCCGTGTAGCTGGAAATTACCCCCTTTCAGGGTCCAAATTCAGCCTTGCTTAAACAGAAATAATTCAGTTGAGGTTGGGGGATTTATGGATAAAGGGCAAACATAGTTTGGATAACATCAGCTCTTTCTGCAGATTTGTTTGCCATATAGGTGTCAGTGATGCATGAAGTGCCCCACGTACAGATATCTGTATATTTGTCCCTGAGATCTATACATGCACCTCTTCACAGCTCCATGAATGAGAGCAGCCAGACAGCGCCGAACCTGGCAGCATACAAATTAGCCCCTCAGAAGTGGGTGAGACCACGGAATAATGATAAACAGAGGAGCAGTAATTATATACAGTAGTTCCAGCTCCGATGAAGTGGGGAATAGCCATGCCAGCCTGGGAGAAAGAGGGAGGATTGGATTTTCCAGCTGCTGGTGGTGACAGGGGCAGTGGATGGGCTGTGGCAGGGTGCCCTGCTGATCTGAGGTGGGGAGGGATGGGGACCTGTCACCAGGAATTTGCTGGGCTGAGGAAAAAAAGGGTTTAGTGTCAAAGCGGAGTTTTCGGTGCTGCAGATGCCCTCAGGCCACGGCTTTATCCCAAAGCTTGTTTTTAGCAGGCACCTCTGTATCACTGTCTGGTGCTCAGAGAGGTTTGCAGGGATGAATGTTGTGTGTGCTTTCCCCCAGAGAGCTGAGCCCCCCGTGGACAGCAGGCTTGGGGCCAGATCCACTCTCCAGGTAGCTCATGGCCTGCCATGCCAGAGTGCCAGCCCTGCTGCAACATCACAACTTTGCAGGGGCTCCAGCAATCTTTTTTTGCCTTTCCTCCAGATTTTCATGAAATTGAAAGCATAATCTTGATTTTGATCTTGGAGACATGGCTCCAGGGAGTTGGGAACAGTCCCTGCCTGCCTCCTGCTTGGCTACTGCAGCTGTAATTGAGTTCAGCATCTTCCTGGGCAGCTGGAGCCCCCGCACTGGGGTCAGCTGGGCAGTGTTTACACTCAAAATCCATCGGCTGGAATTAAACCCAAACCATGTGTATCAATCCTGTTACTCTCCCGAGCTGTGGCGAATGGTTTGGCCACTCCTCTCAATGTCATGGGAATGTCACTACCTTAGTGGCCGGCTGGAGGTGTTGCAGGGGAGGTGACATTTCTCCATGTCATCTGTGAAGGTGAAACGGGGAGGGGGGCAGGATGGGTATTAAACAAGCTTCATCGTTTCCCAGAGTTTTCCTTTAAATATATGGCTTTTCCTGTGAGAAATTCAGGTCTTTGTTCCCTGGGTTTTGTTGAGGGAAGCGTGGCCAGAGGGAGAGATGCTCACAGTGGGCCACTGAGGACAGCAGGATGGGACCATCCCCTATCCCTTGTGTTCCCTGGTGCCGTGGTACTTTGCTGCGGGCAACATGGGGCATCCCTTCAAATGTCTGTTCCAGTTTGGGCTTGGCACTGTGGCCTGTCCCTGCCTGTGGATGGCTAAGGCAGCTCTGTGTCCCTGCCCCTCTTCAGCAGGGATGTTGCTCCAGGAGCACAAAGAGCAGGTGCTGCAGCATCCTCCTCTCCCTCCTTCCTACCCTGAGCATCTCCCAGCCCTCCCCAGCTGCTGGGCTCATGGCAGGGATGGGCAGCTCAGAGCCAGCACCTTCTCCTGGGTTTCTTTGCTCCTGGTGGGGTGGCAGGGGCAGTTTCTCACCCTTCCCCACATGGCCCCATGCTTCATGTCCCACCCTGTACCCTGTCTCCAACCACCCAGCTGTTCTGCTTGCACCAGCTCAGCTCTGCCTGCCTTTCCAGAGGGATTTTACCCTTACTGCCATGCTGGCAGCAGGGCTGGGGAATGGAGAGGAGGGCTGGGAAGGTGAGGGACTGTGTTCCAGCACCAGCAGTGGGGAATTTGCCGTCTCTCCACCATAATTAAATATTGTTTGCATTGCTTATTGACAGAGCACTAAGCTGCACTCCGTTTTAATTTGCTCTTTGATAGTTGCCTTTCGCTGCTAATTGATTTTCAAGGCCTTTTTCTGATTTTTTTTTCCTATCTCTGATTTAATACCTGCTGTGCTACTAAAGCTGGAGAGGTGGGGGGTAACGGGTGCTCGCCTTTGTGCCCACCCGCTCCTGGCAGGCCAAATCCACACAAGATCCAGCAGGGCTGGTCTCCCCATTTGGTGATGGGCTTTACATGGAGGTATTCCCAGCATCCTTCCAGGGTTGGAGCCCTGGGTGACCCCGTGTGCTCTGCTCCTTCCCCAGGATGATCCTGATGGAGAAGAGATTGAGAGGGAGAAGTCCAACTCCTTGAAGCTGGAGTTCACTGATGATGACAACTTCAAGACCAAGGTTAACTATTCCTACGCTGCCGTGCAGATCCCCACGGACATCTACAAAGGCTGTGAGTGCCCCTCCTCACCCTCTCCAACTCAGGCTGCCTGGCTGGGCATCCACCTCTCCTGCCTGGAGCACTGCAGTCCCAGGGACCATCACCTCTGGGTGCCCCAAATGGGTCTTGATGCCAGGGCAGGCTGGCTCCCAGACAGGCGGGCAGTGAAACAAGGCAGAGTCACCGTAGCAGGATCGAGGTGACAATGTGTCCCTCCCCAGGGAGTCTCAAGAGCTCAGCACAGGCAAAAGAGGCAGATCGGGGATTAGGAGTGATTAGGGAAGGGATGGGGAGCAAAGAAGAGGTGGTGATTATGGCACAGGGTAAAGCTCAGTTGTGCCCACATGGCTCTGATCCTCCTGCAGAAGAGCCCAGCAAAGCTTGAGAAGGCTCAAAGTGGGCACCAGAGACGTTCCGAGGGGTGGAGCAGCTCTGTGCAGGAGCAACACCGACGTGCTTGTAGAAGGGATTGAGACACGGCTGGGCAGTGGCTGAGGGTGAAGCAGAGATGCTGCCTGTCTTCAGCCTACTTGAGGCTGAGGTCATGAAAAGGGAGAAAAAGCAGCTGCAGTCCCGCAGGAATGCAGCCAAGGGTGACTGCAGGACAGCGGGATGCCACCCCATAGCTAATTAAGCCCCTGCTGCCGCGATGTGCAGGGAGGTCAGCCCTGCAGCCGTGCCCCTGTGGCTGCCGGAGGGCACAGGCTGCTCCTGAAACGGGGATGGGGCTGGCGGGCCAGCCCGGGAGCGGGCAGGGATGGATGGATGGATGGACGGGCGGATGGGACGGGATGTGCCACACCAGCTTCAGCCCCCGCCGAGCGGTGTGACGGTCCCTGAGCTTTCAGATCTCTCCGGTACCTCGCCCTGCTGCGGTGGCACATGGGGACAGTCGGTCTCCATGTCCCTCTAGTGGCTGCTCGGCTCCGAGCTGGGACCGCTCCCCGATGCAAGGCATCCTCCAGCACCCGCCGGCCGCATCCCGCGTCCAGCTCCAAACCCTACTGTCATGGGCGTCTCCAGCTGCCCCACACCACCCAGGGCACCACTGTCCCCACCCCTCTGTTTCAGTGGCGCTTGCTGAGGTCCCCTGGGTGTCCTGGGTGGTGATGGGGGCCGAGCTCCCGTCCCTGCCCCGAGCGGAGCGTTCCCGGTGCGCGGCTCGTTCCCTGTGCTCGGAGCCGCATCGGTGCCGTGATTCCACCGCGGAGGCAGCGGTGGATTAGGAATTTGCAATTAGTTTTATTACCCAGCTAGCGCAGGGCAGGCAGCTAATGAAGCACATCAGGCGAGCCGGGTGGGCTGCCCAGGATGAAATATTCGTTCCTCCTCAGCCCTGCTCGCCAGCCGACGCCACGGCTGGAGCCCCGCCACGGCCACATAAATCACCCCACTCAGCCCTGGGGCGAGAGCAAGCTGGAGATCAACGCGCTCCAGGGACTCACAGCTGCTCAGAGAGGCGATGTGGCATTGGGGGGTGACAGTGCAAGGACTGTCAGTGCCCCTTACCAGCGAGGGAAAGGGGCTGCAGCCACAGGCACAGCGTGTGTGGGCACAGGGTGCTCCAGGGTGCTCCAGAAATGCAGGGTGCAGGGAAGGGTCTACAATGTTGCCCCACAGAGAGCGGTTTGGGGTGAGGGCACGGGGCCACCCCGTCCTGCCAGGGACAGCCGGAGCGTGGCAGTCCCCGCAGAGCTGTGGGCGGGAGCGGCTCCCGGCGGAGAGGCGCTATCGCTGCCTGGCACGCTAATTAAACCCTGCGGCGACGCCCGCCGCCGTCACCCCTCGCTACACACACAAATTACATCCTATATGTGTTTTATTTACTGTGACATTTTTAATTAAATATGCAATCGCTCGCGGGTAGGGCGGGGCCCGGCTTTCTCTGATGGGGACAGGGACCAGATGGGGACAGGGATGTTAGCAGTGGGGCTGGCAGCTCTGGCCTCGGCTGAGAGGGATAGGAGCCATCCCAACCATGGACACGGCTTCATCACTCTGCTCGTGGTGAGAGTGTAGGAACTGTATTTGTTCACAGGGATGATATGGGGCTGCATTCATGCCCAGAGAAGGTATAGGGGCTGCATTCGTGCTCAGAGATAATTTAAGGTCTGTGTTTGGGCACAGGGACGATATGAGTTGCATTCAGTACAAGCAGCTGGCGTGGCTGATGGGCCCCAGGGGTCTGGGTGTGTAGGTGCTGCCAGGGACATCATGGATGTGTCAGGGCCCAGCCCAGTGCCCAGCTGAGGCTGGCAGCAACTGCCCAGGGCTGCTCCGGGCAGGCAGCAGCCTGGCAGCCAGCTCACAGCCACTTCTCCTGGGAAAAACCACGTCCTGTGTCAGAGCCAAACCAGAAATCATCCTAAGTGCCCACATAACAGCACTGTGTGTGGGCAGGGCGCTGAGGAATGGCTGGGGAGATACGGAGAGAGTAAATCATGGCTTGAAGGCACGGCTGCCTGAGGGAAGGACAATTCTTCAGCAGTCGTGCTGGGATAGAGGGATCCAGGATTCATCCTGGGTGAAACCTACCCACTTTCTGCCAGTGCCTTGGGACCAGTGAAGGCTTGAACGGGTGATGATGGTGTTTCCAGAAGGGACAAGTGTGGGAGGAAGGCTTAGGAATGCTAAATATACTCCTCAAATGCACACTGGCTCCCCTGCAGCACCACATTGGGTTGTTTTGCCCAGTGCCAAAGAGATGGGGTGCTCCTGAGAGTCCTTGCACCCCAAAAATGCATTGAGGGTCCCCCAGGAGTGATCAGTGCCTGATCTCAGGGTGCTGCTGGCTCCATGCTCCTGCAGTGGCACCCACCACTGGCTCCTCCATGCTTCAGTCCTGGGGCAGCCCAGCACCAATGGTCATCGTGGGATTCCCCTCCCACAGCATTAGGAGTTTCCCTGTGAACTCAGGGAGATGCCATCCCAGCTCCCAGCCAGCCCCATCCCTGCCACACCACACTGCCCCCCCCCTGCTCTGCCAGCCCCCCTTGATTAATCACAGGCTGGGGCTGCCAGCAGCTTATCTTTTGCTTCAATAGCTGAATAATTTAAAACTGCTTTTTGCCGGCATCTTAATTGCTTTTGTGTCAGGTGCAGGGCCAGTGGGAATGCAGAGTGGGCCTGAGAGGCTCCACATAGCCTGTGGGGACACCAGCCTTGGGTTTCCCAGCTGGTGACTGTCCCCAGGGAGTGAGGCTTGCACAGGGAGTTTTGCTGGGAAGGGGGTGCGATGGCAGGCCACGTGTCCCCAGTGATGGCTGTGTCTGCCCCAGAGCAGATGGGGACAGTGAGCACTCTGCGGAGCTTTGAAGAGTGGCTCATTCCTCTGGGGACAAGGGACAGCAGGGCTTGTGAAAGTGAGGGTGTTGAGGGGGTGTAGGAGAAGCTGGAAAGCCCCCATGGGCTTCTTCTTGGGAAGGGGCAGAGGGGACACACCTTTCCCTCCCTGCCATCACTTGGGGACACTGCAGTCCTCATCACCCCTCAGCCCACCCCAAGCCCCACTGCTCCCTCCACCCACCCACCCACTGCTGTCTCTGTGTCCTTCAGCCACGGTCATCCTCAACGAGCTGAACTGGACACAGGCACTGGAGGACGTCTTCATCGAGAACAGGAAGGAGGATCCCTCCCTGCTCTGGCAGGTCTTCGGCAGCGCCACCGGCGTCACCCGCTACTACCCTGGTGCGTGGCAGGGAGAGGCTGTGACACAGAGGGACTGTGACACAGAGGGGCTGTGACACAGAAGGGCTGTGACACAGAAGGGCTGTGACCAGGGCAGCCAAGGCCCTTCTCACTGTTAGATGTGGACGAGAAACCCGCTGAGCATGGTCTGACACATGTAACTGTCCTGTGCCAGAACCCATGGGTGGGGGCTCCCCACCTGAGCCTGCTGCATCTTCAGCCCTGGGCATCTCTCTGCCCTATGTCCCCCTGTCCCCCACCCTGGGACAGCCCTGCCTTGCTCACTACCTGCTTCTCCCCACAGCCACCCCATGGAGAGCCCCCAATAAGATCGACCTCTATGACGTGCGCCGGCGGCCCTGGTAAGGGGGTGCTGGAGGGGAGGAGGGTCCTGGCTGGGAGCAATCAGCTCCCTCCCCTTTTCAGTTCACTTTGGCACTGGCAAAGGCACACCACAACACAGGCAAGAGCATCTGAGCTGTGGCACTTGGCTCCTTCTCCCTTTACCTCTTCCTGGGAAAGCAGAGCATGATGGAGAGATAAATCCTTGGGTGCAGATGAAAGTGTGGAGAGAACCCTGTGCCCCCTCTCCACAGCTATGGCTGCTGGCACTCAGTCCTGGCCAGCATTCCCCTCCAAATGAGATAACAACTAGCTTGGAAACCATGAGCTGGGAGGATGGGGAGAGGAACAGGCAGGCAGCACTAGGCTGTGGCTCAGTGCTAGCTGAGCAGCCCTTTAGCCCACACCAAGTGACGTGGGACTGAATGGGCTTCCCTTAGCCCAGCTGGAGGTGCTGGTGTGGCAGTGCTGGTTATCAGCTGGAGCTGGGGGAGCGACAGCCCAATCCTGTCCACACTTTCTGCCTAAAACTGCAGTCGTGGAGAGGAGAGTGAGCACAGACCTCTGGCACATGTCCAGGGAGCCCTGTATCCCAAAGGATCATCCCCAGCCCACATAGGGAGCTGCCCTCTCTCCTCGCCAGAAAATTAATGGCCCTGCTACTGTGGTTAATTGCCTTTGATTGCTCCACATTAATTATTAACTGTTCCCTGCAGGGGTGACTGTTCAGGCTATTGCAGAACAAGGACTGGAAGGCCTTTTTGGGGTAGGGGGCTGCGGATGTGTATGGGGGCTACTGAGCCCAGCTAAGCCCAGCTCTCTGCCCACTAGCCACGCTGGCCACCTGGTTGTCCACCCAGCCATGGAGGAGCAGCAGCACCCTTCATGCTGGGGGACAGCATACCTGGGGAAATCCCCCTTTGGGGGTCTTCTCCTGCTCTCAGGCTGGGGTCCCGGGCAGGATGCAGCCTTCACTGCTCCAGGGCCACGATCCTGGCCACAGCCACGAGTGCCACTCCCCTGCCTTCCCCTCCTCTGATGAATGGCCCCATTAGCCACAGCCGTCGCCTGCCGAGCCCAGGGTATTCATCTGAGCCGGGCAGCCGGAGATGGATGTGCTGCCACAACCCATTACGGGCAGCATCTTAGTTGGGCTCTGTGCTGCACCAGCAGCCCAGCCCCGGGGGCAGGGCAGGCTCCAAGAGCCCCCTCTGGGCGGGGAGGAGGCCCACGGGAGGCCCTGCACTCCAGCACGAGAGGAAGGTGCTGGGGGATGCCGCACCCATGTCAGGAGGGTCCCGTGTGTGCCAGCATCCTGCATCCTGCCCGGGTAATCACTCGTAATTAGGGAACATCAGGCCCTGGGATTAACAATCAGAGCCTGCCCCTTCCCCAGTCCTCCCCAGTAGTGGTGAGTAATTGATACTAATAACACACTAATTAATTCACACGAGGCCTGATCCTGATCGAGCCAATAATGAGGTTCCCTTGGCCTTCAGCCACAGCAGGAGCATGCTTCATGCAATGGGCTGAGGAGGTGGGACTCTTCCTGCCCATGTCTGGGATGGGATGGGTGCTAAGCACTGTGCCAGCCCCTCCCACACAGCATGGCACAGCAGGGCTGGGAACAGGACCCGCTGCTTCAAGGGGTTGAGGAAGGGTTCCCTAATTGTTTTCAGTGGGGAAGATTTACGTAGCGTTATTATTTTTCCTCCTCGTAGCTAAAAATAACCTAATCAGCCTGGCCTTTGAAGCTACCAGGGGGGTAAATAGCATCTTAATATGGATGCGTGTGTCAGCATAATCAGCACGCAGGAAAGGGCCTGCGATGATGGAAGAGTTTAGCATTTAGAGCTCATTAGGCTGACACGGTGCAGAGCGGCAGTCGCTGCCCATCTGTTCTGCTGTGCCACAGGAGCTGCATCCTTGCCTCCACCTGCCCACAGCCACCTCGTCCCTGCTCCTTGCCCTGGGGTCACCACAGCCCTGGCTGCTCCCAGCACAGCTCCCCAGTGCCTGTGCCCTGGCAGGGCTTTGCTGTTGAACTGTGCCCCACAGAGTCAGGGTCCCTCTGAAATGAGTCGACCCTGCTGACCCCACTCTGTACCCCACAGGTACATCCAAGGTGCCTCCTCCCCAAAGGACATGGTCATCATTGTGGACGTGTGAGTACATGGTGGGGGCTGTGGCTGGGCTTAGGCCGGGATGGTGACACAGCTCGCCAAGGTGCCACTGTCCCACCAGTGGCTGCAGGGAAGCTGTGTGGGATGGCACAGCCCTGTGCTCCCTCGCTGCCAAGCCCCCAGCACCCCTGTCTCCTGCAGGAGTGGCAGTGTGAGCGGCCTCACCCTCAAGCTGATGAAGACCTCGGTCTATGAGATGCTGGACACCCTCTCAGATGATGACTACGTCAATGTGGCCTCGGTGAGTGCCAGAAGGGCTGTGTCCCCAGGCACCTCCCAGCCCCCCAGCACAGGAACTCTTCTCCCCAATGCACACCTGGCTAAAGGCTCTGCAGACAGAAATACCATTTTTTGTCTTCTTAACCACCCACCAGCACATAAGTAAGGAAGTGGCTGCTCATGGCAGCAAAAGCTGCCCCCATCATGGGGCATTTGGCAGAGATGTTCCTGCATGATCCCAACCAGCCATCTCCTGTCCATCACCAACCACTGACACTTTGCACCCCACTGCTATGTCACCAGACCTCACACAGCACAGTGGCCATGCCACCACATCTGCGTGCCTGAGTGTCCCGCCCCTGCTGCCCCTCCCCTGTCTGGCCACCAGCAAGCCAGCACTAATTAAAGTGCCTGGCCTGGCTCTGTTAGCTGGATCACTGCTCCCCTAATGAATGGGCCCCATTGCCGGTAAATGAAGCCGTAAGTGGGAGGCAGCACCTGCTCCTGATGGCAGCACAGAACAGCACAGCACGGCTGCTTGCACAAGCTGAGGGGTCCTGCAGAAATGAGGGTGCGGGCAAACCCTGCACTGCCAGCACCTACACCACACAGCTCAGTGCTGGATTTGTCCCAAGCCAAGCTTCAGCCTCAGCATCAGCCCTCCCTGGGATGTGGGACACATCTGAGTCACCTGCTGCCCATGAGAGCTGAGTGTGGGTTCCTGCTGGTGTCTGCCCTGTCCTCTCCCTGTGACCCTCTCCCCTCCCTTTCACCTCCCAGTTCAATGAAAAGGCAAAGCCGGTGTCGTGCTTCAAACACCTGGTGCAGGCCAACATCCGGAACAAGAAGGTGTTCAAGGAGGACGTGCAGGGGATGGTGGCCAAAGGCACCACGGACTACAAGGCTGGCTTTGAGTACGCCTTCGACCAGCTGCAGAACGTGAGCTGGGGGCTGGGCCATGGGCTGGGGAACAGGATGCACCTTTGGGTGCTGGGGACAATGGGACAGCTCTGAGCACCTGGCTGCTGCTCTGTGCCGAGGGCTCCTTGTGCTCCTTCTCAGTGCTAGGGGAGACATCCCACCTCCAGGCATGCTATAGCCAAGGTTTTGCTGGTGCTGCTCCCCTCTGGGTTAATTAAAAGTTAGCAGAGCTGGGTGGAGGGACCAGACTCAACCAGACACCGTGCCAGAGGCAAAGATGAATGGTGCTATTAGGTGCCGAGTGGCATTAGCCAGAACATCACTCCCCAGCTGACAGCGTCCCTCCTGCCCATTCTCCCTGATCACCCTCTCCCCAGAGAAATGGGCTGAGAAAAGAGATGGGTTGGGGCCAGCCCTCCTGGCTGCATGCAGCGCTGCTGGCTCCGGGTGTGGCCTCAGGTGCTGTGTCTGCCCCACAGTCCAACATCACCCGTGCCAACTGCAACAAGATGATCATGATGTTCACGGACGGTGGTGAGGACCGAGTACAAGATGTCTTTGAGAAGTACAACTGGCCCAATAAGACGGTGAGAGGCTGTGGGGCTGTGTGCTGGGCTGGGGCTGCTCACCACAGAGGAAAATGGCTGCTCCAGCTCCATTGCTGGCTTCTGCTCCGTTTACCTCCTTGCCACCCTCCCTCCCCAACAGCCTGCTCCTGCACGGAGCCACTGCCCTGCTAATGGGTTTATGACTGGCTCCTCACTTTCCTGTGGAGGAGGCGTGGGACCAGGCACACTATGGGATGCTGGGGAGGGAATGGGTCTGCTGGGCTCCCTGAATGCTGGCCCTGAGGGGAGCACACCCCAAGCATGGGGACAGGGCTGCTGGCAGGCAGATGAACCAGCAGGAAGGTCTCAGTTGCTTCCCAGTACCTGGAAACCTGTGGGGTGGGGGGGGTTCTGTCCCATGTATCACCCTCAGAAGGCAGAGACCCCTCTGGGAGCAGTAATGCCCCAGAGCAAGCACCACTGAGGCAGGTGGCTTGAGCCAACACAGTGATGCTGGAGGGCAGGACTGGCTGGGGCCAGGCAAGGAGACAGGGAGTCCCCTGCTGTCAGCACAGCCAGCACTTGCAGGAGTCTTCTGCCCGCTTTGACATGCTCAGTGGGCCATGGCAGGCAATGCCACACTGTGCCTGGGGACAGTGCCATCAGCTGGGAGCACTGGGTGTGGAAAACAAGGGTGCCCAGTGGATGGCCCTCAGTGCATGCTCTGCCACAGGTGCGGGTCTTCACCTTCTCTGTGGGGCAGCACAACTACGACGTGACCCCGCTGCAGTGGATGGCTTGTGCCAACAAAGGTGAGCGGGGCTGGCACCCAGGGGGCACAGGGGGCTGCAGGGTGCTGGGCTCGCCCCTCGGCTCCAGTGTGTGCCACTACCAGCAAAGCACTAGCTGCTGCCCTGGAGGGATGGGCAGCAGGACAGCAGGACTGCTGGACAGCTGGATCTCCAGCTGCCTTTCTCTTTGTTTTCCAAGGTTACTACTTCGAAATCCCCTCCATCGGCGCCATCCGCATCAACACGCAGGTACAGCCGGGAGCCAGGCAGGCAGAGCCTGGCCTGGGGGCGAGTTCAGGCAGCCCCACCCCACTGGGGAGAGCCCACAGGCTGGCAGGGAGTGTGGCAGCAAACTGGGGAGCCGAGCTGAGCCCTCAGCCAGGCCCTGCGCTATTGAAATAAGTAATTCATCTTCTGCAGCTCCCCACGGACCTGCTGCCTTTTGAGTGACTAATTATGAAACATCAGGCGTTAATCAGCACAGAGCAGAGCTGAGCGCGGGCTGGGAGTGAGCGTGGGCAGGGCCGAGCCCGGCAGAGCCGGTCGTGTCTGCCCCACACCTCCTCTCACTGCCTCTTTTCTGCCCCTTTTCTTTATGGGATGTGCACGAGGCACCATGAGGGTCCCAGAGCAGGGCATCCCCCGAAGGGCAGGGCTGGCATTGTAGCACAGGGGCTGCCTCCCTGCCCAGAGATCTTCCTTGGCAAGGTGAGACAGGAAAATGGACACCTGCCCCAGGAGAAGACGGCAGCCAGGGAGAGAGTAGTGACATGGTCCAGGCATGATGGAGCAAGCCCAGCCCCGGGAATGGCTGGTGCTGCCTGGGGAGCCCCTGTCCTGCCTGTGCATGGCCAGTGGTGAGCAGCAGCACCTTGTTTGCATCTTAATGGGCCTGTAGGGGTCCCAGTTGGAGCCAGTACCCCCAGTTTGGTGGCTGCCAAGCCCCCTCCCCTAGTTCAGCCTGCAACTGGAGGCCTCACCCCACTAATATTCCTGGGATGTGCTATGGGACAAGAGTGTCACTAAGCTAGAGCAAGGAGACATCTGGCTCCCACATTGTCCTTTCCTGTGTCCTGTGTCCCTGCAGGAGTACCTGGATGTGCTGGGCAGACCCATGGTTCTGGCTGGGAACCGAGCCAAGCAGGTTCAGTGGACCAATGTCTACCAGGATGCCCTGGTAAGGATCTCCCAGCCCTGGGGTGCAGAAAGGGATCCCCCAACCCCAGGGTCCCACACAGGCCCAGGTGCAGGTGGGGGCTCCCACCCCTGGGCCCCCTACAACCCCAAGGGACATGTGGGTGGGGACTCCAGCCCCACGGTGCAGTTGGGGACACTGACCCTGGGGTCCCACATAACTCCAGGGTACAGGTGGATGGGGACACCGGCTCCAGAGTCCTGCACAGGACATGCCCCACCTCCCTTGCCAGGGGGTAACCCCCTTCTGCTGTCCTGGGTCCCGAGGCCAGTGAGGGGCCATGGGACATCATTCTGTGCTTGTGCAGGGGCTGGGCCTGGTGGTGACAGGAACGCTGCCGGTGTTCAACCTGACAGAGGACAGCAGTGACAGGAAGGTAGGAGACTCTGCTGCCCCTGTCCTGGCTGTACTGGGAGCCCTGGTGTGGGGCCACTGTGGGGTGGGAAACACGCCCTGGTGATGTGTGTGGCTGGAGGGGGGACACTGGCATCTCTGAGGTGCTGCCTGCTCTGCACCACCTCCCTGCAGTGACACCAGGGGTGACTGACATCCCCAGGATCTGAAATGGCCTTGGCTAGCTCTCACAGTTCAACTGGGACAGCTGACAGCTGCAAGTCCCTGGGAGGTGCAGTGTCCCATGGGGGGCTCCTGTGGGGGCTGGTACATCCCACCCTGTGACCCTGCAGTATCCAAATCTGACCCACACATCCCCAGAGGGAGAAGAGGTCTGTCCTGCTGTTTCCCTGTCCCTGGGCTGGTGGTGGCAGGTGACAGCCCTGCTCCCACCCACCTCCCTCCCTGCATTTCCTTCCAGAACCAGCTCATCCTGGGTGTGATGGGAATCGATGTGGCTCTCAATGACATCAAGAGGCTGACACCGCGTTACAACGTGCGTGGGGACCCCTTCCTCTCTGTCCCTGCCCTGCACTGCCTGATCCTGGTGTGGAACCCCTCTGATGGGAGCCCCAAGCTGTGCCCCAGCACTCCAGAGCACCTCCAGCAGCACTGGCACCTACCAGGAGCCATGGGTGCAGGCAGGGACTGGGACAGGCAGGAGAGCAGGGATCAAAGCTGCATGGTACTCTGGGACCCAGAGCAGAGCCAAAACCCTTGTAGGGTCAGCAGGGAATAAACCTTACAGGCCTGGGGAAAGGAGCAGTGGGAAAAATCCAGAGCCAAACTCTCACCCCAGGAGTGGCAGATTGCATTGTCCTGGGAATAGAAATAAATGGAATAGAATGGGCTGAGCCCTGGGGGTGACATGGAGCGAGCTCTGCCTGCAGAGGTGAGGGTGATCACAGCAGCACAGGGTGTCATGGCACAGAGCCACGTGCTCAGCCTCACCCCTCCTCCTGTCCTCCTGCAGCTGGGGGCCAACGGCTACGTCTTCGCCATCGACCTGAACGGCTACGTCCTGCTGCATCCCAACCTGCAGCCCCAGGTGAGGAGGGGCCCAAAGGGGGTTAGACAGGCCCTGAGGGACACATGGCTTTCCAGGGGCCTTAGGACTTAACTGTGGGGCTTGTGGTGAGTTAGTCTGGGCTCAGCAGCAGCTGTGGGAGCCCTGAGCCCTGCCCTGGCTCTCCCTTTCTTCCTGCAGATCATCAATTTCCGTGAGCCAGTGACGCTGGACTTCCTGGATGCTGAGCTGGAGGATGAAAACAAGGAGGAGGTGAGCAGACCAGGGCAGAGGCAGCTTTTGGGGTGCAGGATGGCCCCCTCATCTGCAGTTGCAAAGGGCACTCAGCCCCTCCAGCCTGCCCTGAGGAGAGTCTTATCCTCAGGGTCCTGGCACAGCTCCCATGGAGCCACAGCAGGGACAGCAGCTGGGTCACTGTCCCCTGGGTGGCAGCATGATGAACTTCCCCAGGCTGCTCTCCCTGCACCCCATGGGTCCCCAGTGCCACCGCACTGGGATGGGTGCCCATGGGTGCACGGCTGGGCTCTGTGGCCCACAGTTGCCTCCTCTGTGTCCTGCAGATTCGGAGAAGCATGATCGATGGGAATGATGGGCAGAGGTTCATCAAGACCCTCATCAAATCCCTGGATGAGGTAACACTGCAGGGGAAGGGGGTCACAGTTGAACCTGTCACTGTGCTGAGCACCCAGAACTGGCAGTGGGGATGAGGGGCTGTGTCTGGCACTGGGCTGGGAGCCAGCGCCCTGTGGCACCGTGCCAGCAGAGCTCTGGCAGTGCCCAGGCCTGACTGGCTCCCTCTGACCCACAGCAATACATCGACGAGGTGTTCCGGACCTACACTTGGGCTCCCATCAAAAGCACCAACTACAGGTGAGTGTCACTGCCAGAGCACCCAGACTGCCCTGCACTGGCTAGACCCACACCTGCACAGGGCTGGGGGCTTCTCCCTGCTGCTCCCAAAGTCCCTGAGGCCACCAGGGATATGTCCCACGGGCTATGAGGTTGCAGATGCACTGTCTGCCCAGCCAGGGGCTCATGCAGATCCCTGCCTGCTCTAGGGTGGGTGACAGTGACATGTGCACACCGTGCAGCACAGGCAGTGTCTTTAGAGCCAGAGGAGAGCAAAGTTCTGCATTTATTACCCAGTTTGCATCAATTTGGACCAGCAGATGTGTAAGAAAGACCCTGACATTGTCATTTCTCAACTCACGCTGCCTTCATCCTGGGAGGAGCCATGTGGGCCCCTGCTGCCCAGTGTGCCCTCCTCCTCCTCACCACCACCCAGCTCAGGAGGGGCTGGCAAGGGTCACAGCCACTACCCTGCCAGGCGTCCCCAGTGCAGTCCCAGTCGTGTCCCCCATGATGTCACCCCTCTGGACCCAAGCAGCACGGGTGAGGACGGGACAATGACACAGGGTGACACATCTGTAGGATGAAAGCCCTGCACTCCCATGGCTCCATGGCTTTGTCCCTTCTTTCATGGGCTGTGTCTCTTCCTGCCTTCCTCCCTCAAAGGGATGTTGTGTTCCTCTTCCACATGCATCTCCCTTGGTTCCCGGGCTGGCACATCCTGCTCATCTCAGCCCTGGCTAGGCACATGTGCCAACTTCTGTGCCCACTGGGTGCCCCCAGGACAGCCCTGGGTGCTCTGGGCATGACCTTGGATACCCCAGGATGACCCTGGGTGCTCTGGGGGTGACTCTGGGTGCTCTGGGGGTGACTCTGGATGCCTCAGGACAGCTCCAGTTCCTGGAGAGAAGGATGCAGCAGGCTGTGCAGTGGGGCTGCTGCCTGCCATCGCCTGGGTCAAGCTGCTGCCTGCAGGTGCCAGGCAGGGACTGGGAGCTGCCCAAGGATTCTGGGTGGGTGTAAAGCCTTATACCAGGTGTCTGCTCTCCCTCTCCACAGCCTGGGGCTGGTTCTGCCTCCCTACAGTACCTACTACATCCAGGCCAACCTCAGCGACCAGATCCTGCAAGTGAAGTGTAAGTAGCCCCTGGCTCTCCCTGCTGCCCTCTCGCACTCCCCCTCACCCCACACCAGCCCATGGCTGTCGGGGGAAGAAACACAGAGAGCAAAGACTTAAGAAAAGTCATAGGGATCACTGTGAGAGGCAAAATAAAGAGCAAAACTAAAGCTAAGAGAGGCGTGAGTAGAGGTGAGCGCACAGAGGGAGAGCAAGCTGCCTGCCTGGGGTGCCCCGGGGGGCCGGGGTTTGGTCCTTTTGCTTTGCATCCCAAAACGCCAGCCCGGGGCTGCAGGCAGGCGCTGCCGGTGCAGGCAGGGAGGTGCTGCCTGTTCGCCTCCCGGGGTCGAGGGATGGCGCTGTAGCAGACAGTTAATTTGTGAGCCTGGGGAAGTTTGCATGGATCTTTTTGATTTCCTTTGGTTTATTACGATACTTTGGTTTCGGTTTGAGCCATTTATTCTTTCTATGAGTTCGGTTTCGGTTGGTTTCGATTTTTTGTTTGGAATTAATCTGTGTACATGTGTGTTAGCCTGGCCTCCCTTTCTCTCTCTTTCTCTTTCCCCTGACCCCCCAAGCCTTTTCCCCGCCTCGGGTCCACGCTGCTCCCAGGGACCCTCTCCCCCATGGGAGAACCGGACCCTTCCCCTCCCCCCTCCGGTTCCCCCCGTTTCTCCCCCTTGGCCACCCTGGTGGCCCGACCCCAGCCCTGCTCCGGATCCAGCCCCGGCCACCCCCTCCATCCATGGGCAGGAGCCCTGTGTCCCTGTGGGGACGAGGCCAGGCTGTCCCCATCCCCGGGAGGGGGGATCCCCCTGTCCCCCCTGGCTCTGCCCACTGTGCCGTGCATGCCCCCTGACTCAGTGAGGACATTTTGATATCAAGACTGTTGCAGCTGTTTGCTACTGATTCTCATTTTCCTTTGGAGTATTGAATATATATCTATATATTTCTCTAGTTATATCTTTGCATTTTTTTTTTGTTCTTATTTCACCGTGGCATTTTCTTTTCCTTTTGTTACTGGGTTTTTCTTCTGTTTTCTTTTCTTCATGTCGTTTTTTGCAAGAGGTTTCCTTTTGGTATGATTATAATACACAATATTTTTATTCAAACGTCGATTGAATAAAATATTGTTTGTGCCCCCCTTCCCCCTTTCCACCCAACCCCTTTTTTTTT
>VZSR01000223.1:4327341-4338934 GCA_013398615.1 Brachypodius melanocephalos
CCAGCCTCTAGGACATGCTCTTTGGGGAAATCCTACAAGCAGGAGCCCTCTGCAGAGATGGGATGGGACCACCTGGGGCAGTGCCTCCCAGCCGCACAGGTGATGGCGAGCCTGGCCCCGGGGGCACGTGGGATGGCTGAGCCATGGGGTGCCACACTGCCTGCCCCCACAGCTGCTCGGTGGCCATCCCCCCTGCCCTGGGGACCAGCATGGCATGGTACAGTGTCCTGTACCACTGAAGGTACAGTGTCCTGGTGCCATCTGTGCCCCTGGGAGCTGCCAAGTTTGAGCCCAAAGTCCCACCAAGGCAGGCCGAGGTGCCGGAGTTGTTCTCCCCGTGCAGTCGAGCAGGGTATCACCCATGTGACACAGCACTTGGCCCACATTCCCTCAGTGCCAGAGGGGCCTCCTTACCCACAGCTCCTGCACAGCCCCACAGAGGGCCAGGGGACACCCGGCACACACGGTCCCCATTGGACCCGCCACCACTGTCCATCCCACACAGCCCCCAGCACACGGCACCCACCGGCAGCCTGCCCGGCAGCACCCCCGCCCTGGCACAGGCAGGGAAATGGCTGGGGGGGCACTGCAGCACAGGAGGGGCCATGGGGGACAGGGCCAGGTGGGCAGGACAGCGGGCAGGTGGAAGTGTCACCCTCAGCCCTGTTCTATCAGCCTTGAGTTGCCTCCTCCCAGCGCCCCTGTGATGGCAATGCTGATGGACCAAGTACGAGTGTTTTGTACTCCTCTCCTCTTCCTCCTCTTCTTCCTCTCATCGGCTTGTACCCAGCCCCTGCCTCCAGCCCTCAGACAGCAACAGTCCAACCTCTGGCTGTGCCGTGCAATGCCAGGAGCTGGCGGGAGGGCAAGGGGGCGGCGGCCCCCGCCGTGGGGGAGATGTCGCAGGGGTGTTCCATAGCACCCCTCCACACACCCCCTAACCCAGCCTGCCCCTGCGAGCTGAGCCCTGCATCCTCTGTCTCTTCTGCCAGGGGCATTCCTAGAGACACCCCAAAACTCCTGGGCTGCACCCCCGTGTTAAAGCAGAGTGCGCTGGCGAGCGAGGGCGGATCCCCGTCCCCACTGGGGTACCACGGCCCCGGGGAGGGAGGGGGCACCGGTGCCCGGCAGTGGAGCCCGTCAGGGCATTGCACGGCCCTGCAGCAGGGCGGGAGCCTCTGGTTGGACTGTCCTCGGCAAGGTTCCCCTCTGGCCATGTTGATGCCTGAAAACTCCCTTTATTTTTTTTCTCCCGACAACCGAGTGTTCTGGTGATCCTCCTACGGCCAGGAGCGCAGCATGTGGTTCCCTGCCCTCGCCCACCACCCCTCCCCCGAGAGAGAGACGTTTCCCCTCCCTCCCGAACATGCATATATATATATTTATATATATATCCATGTGCGCACATATATTTATGTGTGTCTGTCTCTGTGTCCCTGCGTGCCGGCCGCGCACCCGCACGCCTTCAGCCCGCGACCGAGCAAATTCGAGCCGAGATGGGCAAACCTCTCCTGATTTGGCTCTAGCATTCCTTCCCGTGCGGTGCCAGCAACAGCAGAACGGCCTTTTCCTTCCTCTCTTGTTACCAAGAGCAGCAAATGCCTTTTTCTTTCCTTTTTTTCTTTTTTTTTCTTTTTGTTCCCTCTCCCCTCTCTCTCTCTCTCTCTCTCTCTCTCTGTCCGTCTCTCTCCCTCTCTCTCCCTCCTGGCCCCCGGCACCCCGGTCCCCGCTCCCCGCCGGATAACCTTCCCTTTCTGTTGCAGATTTTGAATACCTGCTGCCCAACAGCTTTGAGTCGGAGGGACATGTGTTCATTGCTCCCAGGTAGCTTTGCGTGTGCGCTTGCCGAGGTGTGCATCCGCCCCGGCCCCGCTGCCGCCCCCGCCATCGCCCCCATCCTCGCCTCATCGTGCCTTGTCCCCGCTCCCCGTGCCCTGTGGCTGTGTGTGTCGTGTGCCCGCTCGGCCGCGGGGCTGCCGCCGGGACCCCGGCCCCGCCGCGCCACCCGGTTGCATCCAGCACAGTTATATATGCACCCGGTGCAGCCCGACCTCTGCGAGTGCATATATAGGTATAGTTTCTGAAAATCCCTGCCGAGCGAGGCGCCGGCAGCGGCATCATACAGTCGTGCTGGCTGCGGGGGGAGGAGGGGGGGAGAAGGAAGGGGAGGTTTCAGCTAAAATTTGGGATGCCCAGCGGGGTTGAGGACATGAGGACAGCGTAGTGGCCCCTGGATGGACAAATATGTCCCCTCCCCCTGGCCATGCCATCCAGTCTTGTCACCTAGCAGGGATGAAGGGCGATCCTTCAGTGGGGCGTTTGGGGAGCCCTATGGCTCTGCCAGCACCCCACCCTTCCTGCTACTACAGTGCAATCTCTGACCAGCCCTAATTAACGTCACCAGCTAATCACCTATCTGCTGATAGATCATTATAGCAGCCAAACGTCCTGCTTGGGGATGTTTTGCCAGTGCAGCTTTTGGGGACTGCAGTGGGTTGAGGTTCAGCACGGCCACCTACGAGTACCCCCCACCTTCTTGGCCCACAGCAGCAGTCACTCACACTAAGTCTGGGTAAACCAGCCCAGAGTGTACAGTCATTGTACAGCCCTGTTTTTTTGGGGAGCTTAGTCCTCAGGCCCTCTGCTGGGCAGTGGGGATGAAGTCCAGGACACACGGGAGCTAAAGCAGAGTGTGAATGAGGAACAGGAAAACTGTTACTGCAAACTGGCCTATAAGCACACCAAGAGGATTGGTAAGGAGGGGATGCCCGAGCCCAAGGCCCCAGGAGTGGGTCTGCACCCACTGTGCTGCCGAGGCTGCAGGGATGGGCTCAGTGTCGGGTGTGGGGCTCTGCGGATGGTGCAGCTGGAGAAAGCAGCGGGGCTGTGGAAGTCAGGGCGAGCCCGTCGGTACCCCCAGAGCGGCTCCAAGAGCAGCCTTGCTGCGGTGGGTGCTGCCCAGGGCGGGCGGGGGCCGTGTGCCGGGGCGTGCCCGGCACCCAGGGCGACTGTATGATCTGCCGCCGGCGCTGCCGCGCCCACGGGCCACTGGAAATTTTCAGAAACCGTATATCCCCCGTCCCCCGTGGGTGTGTGAGTACCTGTATCTGTGTGTGTCGGTGGAGATATTTAGGTGGCTGTTCCCCCCCCGAAGAGGGGTTGAGGGGCCAGGCTGAGCTGGGTAGGGTGCCTCACCTTTTTCAGCTGCCCTGTGGGCACGCTCCCTGCCGCCCTTTGCTCCAACATTTGTCTTCTTAATGAGATTTTTGGCAGAGTCAGGAGCTTGGTGGAGAGTTTGTGAGTGGGGGAGCCCTGAGCACCCTGGCACTGTTCACAGCCACACTGCTGAGGATGGGAGGCTCTTGGCACGCTGGGGTGGCACTAACCTGTGCCACCCAGTCAGAGCCTCGTGGTGACCAACAGGTTACAGTTGTCCCTGGCATCGGTGGGGCTCGGACTCTGCGCTCAGGGTGTTCCAGACTGAAGCAGGGACATGGCACCCACCATACTGCTTGTCCCAGAAGTGTCTCAGGGCCAGTGATGCCCATGGGCAAGCACCCATCTCCATCTCCAGCCAGCACCCAACTATCTGTGCAAAGGGCACAGGTATGGCTTTGAGTGCCTGCCTGGTGCTGCCAGTGCAGATGTGGAGAATTCCAAGGCAATTCCCTGCTAGCACCCACAATGGAGCCCTCAATCCCTGGGGTGCCACAGGGGCAAGGCAGGGTGGGCATAGCAGTGCCCACCTGGCCCCACAGGTAAGTACGGTGTCAGAGGCACCCAGTCCCACCAGTAGCCCCACCAGTATGGGGAGAGATGGACTCAGTGTCGTACCATTCTGGGCAAACCAGGATCCAACAAACCTGGCAGAGGTGACGGCACCTCAGTGCCTGTGGCAGTGACACACCTGGTGACTGGTGTGACACTTCTCTGGTGGCACTGCAGGCATCAGGGGCTGGGTACTGGGCAATCTGCAGAGATGCCCACAGCCAGTTCCCCTGGCAGGGTGACACTCCCAGGAGAGGTGGCACGTCACCACCGTTGTGTCCCTGTCAAGCCTGGGTGCTGGCAGCACAGCCAGCGCCCACCCCGCCATCCCTGGGGGAGAACTGACCTTACCTTTTCCATCCCCACGAACGACAAACCTTGTCCCCCAAACCCCAGAGAGTATTGCAAAGACCTCGACTTGTCGGATAACAACACCGAATTCCTGGAAAACTTTATTGCCCTCATGGAAAAGGTGACCCCAGACTCCAAGCAGTGTGAGTAGCTGGGATGGCTGGGGGGGGTTGGGGGTGGATGGGGATTCAGGGGGAGGTGGAGCAAGGGATAAACTGTGCTGGGGTTGGGGTCCTGGGAGCTGCTGCAGAGTGGGTGCTGGGACAGGGCAGGGGACATGGGTGGCCCTCATGGGGTCATCTCTCACCTCCTTCTCCTCTCCAACTCCCAAGGCGACAATTTCCTTCTGCACAACCTGATCCTGGACACAGGTATCACACAGCAGCTGGTGGAGCAAGTCTGGAAGGACCAGGACCTCCACACGTAGGTGGAGGGGAGATGGCCCAGGGCGGGCAGCACTTTCTTGGGACAGATGAGGATTGGGATGGGCTGTGGAGGTGGGGGCAGAGCAAAACCCCACTGATGGCCGGCGCACCTGGCCCCTCTCCTTGCAGGTACAGCCTCTTGGCTGTCTTCGCAGCCACTGACGGGGGCATCACCCGTGTCTTCCCTAACAAGTGAGTGTCTACCCTGCACAGTGACATGTGTGCTCCTGCTGGGCCATCTCTGGTGGGACGAGAGATGACAATGACAGTCATGGCTGTGGCTTCTCCCTGCCAGGGCTGCGGATGACTGGGAGGAGGAACCGGAGCCCTTCAATGCCAGCTTCTACCGGAGGAGCCTGGACAACAAGGGCTACATCTTCAAGCCACCCTACCGGGATGGTGAGTGGCAGCTCAGGGTGACAGGGTGTGAACCAGGCTGCCGCTGGCTCCATGTGTCCCCTGATGTCACCCCTGCCTTCCACAGCTGGCTACCTGGGGCGGGACTTGGAGAACAACACCATCGGGATCCTGGTGAGCACCGCCGTGGAGCTCAGCATTGGGGACAAGACTCTGAAGCCTGCAGGTAGGCAGGGAGCTGGGTGCCCTGGTGCCAGGCTGGGGGGGTCCCTGCCACCCCCCAGGCTACAGCTCACCCCATCTCCCCACTGCCCCAGTGGTGGGGGTGAAGCTGGACCTGGAAGCCTGGGCTGAGAAGTTCAAAGTGCTGGCGAGCAACCGGACAGACCGTGACCAGCTGGGCACCCGACAGGTACCTCCTGAGGGCTGGCACAGCCAGGGAAAAGGGTGGAAACAGGACAGGGAGGGAGCTCTGCTTGCTGGGGGGCACTGATGGGACGTGGTTGCAACAGGCTTGTTCCTCAGGGTACCTGACCACAGCCTCTGGGGACACCACCCTGCATGTCCCCTTCTGGCTGGGAGGACAGCTCTGGGGGGATAACCACCCTGCTAACCTGTCCCTCTGCCCTGCTTTTGGTTGACAGTGTGACCCCTCAAGCAGCTGTGAGATGGACTGTGAGGCCAACAACAAGGTGGGTGGTGGGCAGGGGTGGGGGCAGCTGGTGGGGGTGTATGGAATGGCTGGGAGAGGTCCCTGCCCGCTGCTTACCCAGCCTGTGCACCCAGCCTGTTCCCTGCTGCTCCCCAAGCTCAGCCAGACTCAGCCCACCTTGCAGACACAAAGGCCTCGGAGTTGCCCCATGAACTGTGGGGCCCCTGAGAGGGCTGTTAAACCCTCAGGGTGGGTGGTGTCTCCTGCCCCCTGCACCCAGCACGGGTGCTCCTGGCACTGAGATGCTTCTGAGGCTTGGGGACACCACACTGGCCGCCCTGCCTGACAGCCTGCCACCCCTCACCCTGCTGGTCCTGCCTTGCCCTGGACATGGCCAGAGTTGGATGACACTGCCCTCCTTCCCCAGGACCTCATCTGTGTCCTCATCGATGATGGGGGCTTCCTGGTGCTCTCCAACCAGGAGGACCATTGGTACCAGGTGAGCAGTGCCCACAGCTCTTCTGGGTGTGGGCTGCCAGCGAGGAGCTGAGACCCCTGAGCTCGTGTCATGGGTGGTGTGACACAGCCCCACTCGAGTGCCCTCCTGGGAAATCCCATGCCAAGGTGGCATTTGGGTGCAGATTCAGTGTCCTCATTTCAGGTGGGCAAGTTCTTCAGTGAAGTGGATGCCAACCTGATGTCTGCCCTCTACAACAACTCCTTTTACGCTCGCAAGGAGTCCTACGACTTCCAGTCTGTCTGTGCCCCTGAGGCCCCCAGCAACACGGGGGCGGCGCCCCGCGGAGTCTTTGTGGTGAGCACCCACAGGGATGGTGCATTTCAGGTGGTCTAGGAGCTCAGGGACACATGAGCGTGTCCCCAGTGCCCCTCAGGAGGACCTGCTGCCTCACTGCCCCCTCTTTGCCCACAGCCCACTGTGGCCGATCTCCTGAGCCTCGCCTGGTGGACCTCAGCTGCAGCCTGGTGAGTCCTGCTGTGCCTCTCCCTGGGGCCATTCCAAATGGGGAATGGCACTGGAGTGTCCTTGGGGCTGGGACACCTGGCATGGCCACGCTTTGCTTCCCCAGGTCTCTGTTCCAGCAGTTCCTGTACAGCCTCACCTACAGCAGCTGGTTCCAGACGGGTCAGTCCCTGGGGAGCTTTGAGCTGGGGGTGGGCAGGGGCTGGGGGAGGGTTGGTGGCCTTTGTCCCACAGTGCTGTGCTGGCACAGAGGAGGTGGTGGGGGACGGCATGGAGGCCAGGGAGACCAGCTGCATCATGAAGCAGACCCAGTATTACTTCAGCACCGTCAACGCCACCTACAACGCCATCATTGACTGCGGCAACTGCTCCAGGTGGGTCCATCCCCACTGTCCCACCCCTGCACAGAGCGGGGGACACCCCCGAGGCTGCTTTTGCCAAGATCCCCAGGCAGCAGCCTGTGTGGGGGCAACAGGAGATGCTGTGCAGCATTTAGGGGGACTGTGATACCCACGGGCAGGGGACAGAGAGGAACAGGAGTGTCCCCATGGGCTGTGGGTGATGGTGTCCCCATGTCCCCTCTGCATGGAACTAAGCCCTGGAAACCCATCAGTGCTGAGTCCCTGGGCAGCCCCTCGGCATGGAGATGGGGAGGGAGGTGCAGATGAGGATGAGGATGAGGATGAGGATGAGGATGAGGATGAGGATGAGGATGAGGATGAGGATGAGGATGAGGATGAGGATGGAGACCAGGGCAGGGAATGGGGATAGCGATAAGGTTGCGGACAAGGATGGGAATGTGGACAGGCATGAGGTTAGGGATGAAGTTGGGGACAGGGATAGGGAGGAGGACAGGGACAGTCATGAAATTGGGTCTGGGGAGATGCTGCTGGTTCAGCCTCCACAGAGCCACACACCAGCAGGGCTGGCAGTGGCAGCTGGGGGGGATTGGGGCACAGAGTAAGTCAGGTCCCACTGCCTTCGCATCCCAGGCTCTTCCATGCACAGAGACTGGCCAACACCAACCTGCTCTTCGTGGTGGCTGACAAGCCCATCTGCAGCCAGTGTGAGTCTGTCAAGCTGCTGCAGGCAGAGGTAAGAGGTATCCTTTGATGTCTCAGCTGCATCTCACTGGGATGTGGTGGCAGCAGGGTGGGGGCACACATGGGGTCTGTGGGACGGGCAGAAAGGTAAGGACCTCTGGAGTTGGGGAGTTTGGTAGGGGTGGAGGGAGCTGGCATGTGGCCAAAGGGGCTGGGGGTGCTCTACAAGCCCCCACTGCCCTGTTCCTGGTGGTTTCCTTGACCTGCAAAGCCCCCCCGAGGGACCCCAACCAGTGTGAGCTTGTGGACAGGCCCCGCTACCGGAAAGGTCCCCACATCTGCTTCGACTACAATGCAACAGTATGTGGGGAGCAGGGGGGTGCAGAGCTGGGGCTGGCCCCTGGGAAAGGATGGGGGCAATGGGTATCCTCTGGTGGGAGGAACAGAGCCATGGTGGGCTCCCCTGTGGGGTACCTCTGTGGGGTGCTCCCCTGGGGGAAATTTGGGCAGTGGGTTTCCCCTGGGCAGGGGAGTGGAGCCATGGGGGGATCCCAGGGGAGCAGAGCTGAGAGGAGAAATGGAAAGGTGAGTGTCCCACCTGGGGGGAGCAGAGCCATGGGGTGTCCCTCAAGGGGAACAGAGCCATGAGGGGATCCCCAGGGGTGCAGTGCTGTGGGGGGACCCCTCTGATGGGGGTTTGGAGCCCTGGGAGGATAGGGAGGAGGGGTCGGGAGCCCTGGGGTATTCCCTGAGGAGATCACAGTTTTGAGGGGTCCCCAGGAGAGCAATGCCATGGAGTGCCCTCCTGGGGGAAAGAGCAGCACCAGGGGTCGCTCCCGGGGGCTGTGCTGTAGGGCAGGAGGCTCTCGGGGCTGCAGGGAGGTGTCAGATGCCCCTATCAGGGCAGTGGGTGCCCCTGGGGTGCCGAGGCACTGCCGGGGGTGCCCCACGGCCCCTCTCTCTTCACCCACTCAGGAAGATACCTCAGACTGCGGCCGAGGGGCTTCCTTCTCCCCCTCCCTGGGGGTCCTGCTCTCGCTGCAGCTGCTGCTCCTCTACTCCAGCACCAGCCGGCACCCACTGCCCCCGGCCGCCTGCCTTTAGCCCCCTGGCTGCCCCCGCCAGCTCTCTTTTCTTTCAACTTCCATCTCCATGCCCCTCCCCGGCCCAGTGGAGCGGGAACGACGTCCCCTCCGGCGCCTCGGGGACCCCCTGGGTGCCGCCCCGCTCTCCCCGCCGGCCGCAGCCAAACAGGAGCCGGGGTGCGGGCAGGGGCTCCCCGGCAGAGCGGGGACCGGGACGGTGCCCCGGCATCGCGCCCTCCCGGCCACTCGGACTTGGAAAAGTGGCGTCGGTGTCCCCCGCCCGCGACCCTTCCATCCACCTCGCCTATTTTTTTAGCCTGAAGATTTTAAAGCAGATATTTCTACATCGAGTTTCCAACATTTTCACCTGGAGACCGGCGGGGTTTGTTGTCAGCAACGAGGACACATGGGGAAAAAAATAAGGGGGAAAAAAAAAAGGGAGGGGGGGAGGTGAGAAAAGAAAAGAAAAGAAAAGAAAAGAAAAGAAAAGAAAAGAAAAGAAAAGAAAAGAAAAGAAAAGAAAAGAAAAGAAAAGAAAAGAAAAGAAAAGAAAAGAAAAGAAAAGAAAAGAAAAAAGAAAAGAAAAGAAAAGAAAAGAAAAGAAAAGAAAAGAAAAGAGAAAGAAAAGAGAAAGAAAAGAGAAAAAAAAGAGAAAAGAAAGAGAAAAGAAAGAGAAAAGAAAGAGAAAAGAATCCCTGCTGGCTGGGGCTGGAAGCGGCCGGGGACAGGGGCGGAGGGCAGTGTGGCCTTTGTCTTCGTCGGGGCACGGTGGAGCTCCGGTCCCTGTGCTGGGCTCAGCCGTTCTTGGGCACAGATACTGGGGTGAAAAGGAGGGGGAAAAAATACATTTTGTTTCTTTTCCGTTCTGCAGATCACTGTGAATCCCGCCCGCTCAGCCCTGCCCCCACCCCCAGCCCTGCCCGGACCCCCTTGCCCTGCCAAAGAAACCGCACTGGCCGGGGGGACGTGCTGCTTGTCCCCCGGGGGACATGCCCGGTGTCCTCGAGTGGGTCACGCCACGCGCCCCACCGCGGGACGTGCCGCACGTCCTCGGGTGCCAAATGTTCCCAGAAGGGCCGTGCCAGGCGCCCGTGCCCGTCCCTGGGGCTCCGGGGCTGCTCCGGGCGCTGCTGGCTGGGGACACGCAGCGCTGGGGAGGGGGGGGGAGGTGGCTCCGTAGCGGTGCCCGGGGGGCTGGGGCTGGCTCTGGTGGGGGTGTTGTGCCCCCCAGTCAATCCACTGGGTGCCAAGGAGAGGGACGGCGTGGCTGCTCACCCCACAGACCCCGCTGCACCCCACAAACCCAGCCAAAAGAGGTGCGGCGGGGCCGGAGGGGCCCGGAGCAGGGTGACAGCCGTGACACCCCGGGGTGCTGCACCCGCCCCCCCTCGCCGCTCCCGGCAGTGCCGGGGGTCCCTGGGCAGCCTTGGGGGACCCTCACCCCCCCGGGGCACCCCGCTCAGAGCCACCCCATCAACCGGGTCCAGGGGAGCCCCCTCAGCATGGCCACCCCGAGGGGGCTGGGGAGGGCGCCAGGCGCTAATTAATGCTGGGGTTAATTAATGGTCATTCTGCTTGTAGCTTTTTCAGTGTGTGTTTGGTTACTGTCTCTGGGAACCGTGTTTGAACAGATGGCTCTGTGTTACCGGGAGTGTGTGTACTTCTGTAGTCTAGTTAGGTGCTCTGCCAGAAAATCACCACTATACATACCTATAAATATATACATATATAGTCTATTTTAAGTTAAAAACCAATGAAACGAAGGGGCGGTGTGGCCCCGGGCCCCCCGTCCCGCCGGGGTCACCTCCTGCCCTGTCCCCACCCGAAAGCTTTTCTCTGCTCATTCAAAGGCATTGGGTTTTTAATTGATTTTTTTTAATTTATTTTTCATTTCTTTGGGTTTCTTTCTTTTTTTTTTCTTTTTGTACAGAAGAGTTGGAAAACTAAAAAAAAAAAAAAAAAACAACAAAAAGACAATTTGTAAGATATCGTGCGTGTGACTCCTTGTAAAATATTTTCAAATGGTTTATTACAGAGACTCAGTTATTAAATAATGTTCATATTTTCACTTCACAGGCGGTGGCTGCATCATTGACCGGGGACGCGGGCATGGCTGGGGGAGCACGGCATGTGGGGGGGGCACAGGATATCGGGGGGTTCCTGCCAGGTGGGGACACTGCCCTCACACCTGTGCACATCTGGAGGGATAGGGACACGGGACAGGCAGGGACACCGCGGAGCCGTGGGTTCACAGAGCCCCACACGCTGCACAGGAGGGGCTGGGGGACAGCAGGGGCTCAGCCCCCCATCCTCCTGTGTCCCCACAGGACGGTGTCACCCCTCCCACGCCCCACTCCATGCTCGTGTCTCGTGCCTGTGTCCCCAGACCCATGTCCCCCTCTTTTAGGGGCTCAGTGTCCCCAAGTGCCCCATGTGTTCAGCCCAGCCGTGTCCATATCCCAATTTCCCAGGATCTGTGCTCTCCATGTACGCATCCCCACGACTGTGTCCTTCATGCCTCATGACCGTGTTCTGCCACCGCAATCCCCACGTCCCGCCGTGTCCGTGTCCTCGCCTGCCTCCGTGTCCCCCCGTGTCCGTGTCCCCCCCGCCATGTCTGTGTCGCTCGTTTGTCCCACGTCCTCCCGTTTCGGTGTTCTCCCACGTCCCTGTCTCGTGTCCGTGCTTCCTCCCGTGTCCCCCGTCCGTGCGTCCCGTATCGCCCCGCGCTGCCAACGTGGCCGGACTACAAGTCCCGACGTGCTCCGCGGCGCCGTGGCCCCGCCCCGCAGCAGCCCCGCCCCTGCGCCCCCGTTCCGCGCATGCGCATCGGCGCTGTTTGTCCGCGCCCGGCCTGGCCCAGCAGAGGGTCTGAGCGCGGCCTGGCCCGAGGCAGCGGCGGAGGGAGGGACCGGGACCGGGACCGGGAC
>VZSR01000223.1:4339034-4357689 GCA_013398615.1 Brachypodius melanocephalos
AGGACGCCGAGAGAAGAAGGTACCCCCTGCCCTGCCCTGCCCTGCCCATGAGGATCCTGTTTAGGGACAGGGAGGGTACAATTTACAATCCAAACAAGGAGGAGAGGGGAGATGTAGAGTGCAGGGGCTCAGGAGGGGCCTTCTCCTCGTGGTCTGCTAGGGGCTGCCCTGCCACGGAGGTGGTGAGGAGCATTTCAGGGAGCTGGTGGGACATTATCCTGCTCTTCCAGATGTGGAGCAGCAATGGAAAGGCAGGGGAGATCCTGGGAAAGGGGCAGACAGGGTTAGGGGTCTCTGCAGATGAAAGGGGGAGAGGCTGGGGCGGTGACAACCCCTGCTCATGGCAGCGTTCCACCAGTTCACCCTGGCCCAGGGAGGGCAGTGAGTCAGCCCCACACCCCAGCCCTCCAGCACAGCCAGCACTGGCCTCTCTGACTTCTGGCAGGAGGGGTTGGACAGGGTGCTGGTGCTCCCTTTTCCCTGCCCTGCTTTATGCCTTTATTGCCCATTCCCGGAGCTGCCATCGTGTTCACAGCCTCCAGTTGCACCACGTAGCATGAAAACTCTGAGTGAGTAGTCTGAGAGCCAGACTGGATTTCCATGGAGCAGTCCTAGGCGCTCCAGGTCTTCCCCAGCACGGCTGAGTCCACCCTTTCCTGCTGGGAAGAAGCCAGGGCCTGACTTGCAGGGTGCCCCATGGGGCAGAGCCGTTGACCCAGGTTAACCTGCCCACGTGCCCTTGTCCTGCAGGCAGCTGGCCCTGAAGGCTCTGAACGAGCGACTGAAGCGAGTGGAGGATCAGTCAGCCTGGCCCAGCATGGAGGATGATGAGGAGGAGGCGGCGGCAGCAGCGAAGGCCGACACCCCACTGCTGCCCGACTCCGGAGCTGCCGGGAAAAGCTCCGGCCAGGAGTCCAACCTCATCAGCTTCCAGGACGCCCCGGCGCAGCTGTGACCGGCCCCTTCCCGCCCTGTCTCCGTTGGAGAGCTGCTAATCCCCCTCGTGTCCCCCACGGCCGGGAGGGGGGACTCCTCCCGCGGCACAGGCAGGGGGTACCTCATTCCAAGGCTTCGCTGCTGCTGGACAGGCACCCGGGACAGTGACACTGCCACCACCGTGAGGACAGGAATTCCTGGAGCCACGCCCCTCAGCGCAGGGCAGGCTGTGGAGTCGGCGCAGGCAGCGGGGGCTGTTCTGGAAGAGGGACACGGGGCTGATTCCTGCCTCAAGCCACTGTGCTGGCCCTCGTGGGATCGAAGTCAGCTTCTCCTCTGTGCCAGGGCTTGGCCAGAGCACTCAACACTTATTTTCTTCTTTCTGAAGGTAGTTTTGTCCCTAACTGAGGCAGTGGGAAGGCTGGTGGGTTTCTCTTCCGAATGCCTTTCCCGTGGGGAGGCTCCCCCTACTCCAGCAGGAGCTCGCCACGACCAGTGAGAAGTTTGTTGGGTAGGAGGGGACAGGACCCTGGGCAGGAAGAGGCCACCCAGCCCCTCATGGTGGTGCTCCAGCACTGCCAGCTCCAGGCTTTGCACGGTGGGGATTCTCTCCTCTGTCTCCTGCCCCCTCCCCCTTTGAGGAGCTGCTGCCCTTGGCTGCTCCCTTGCTAATCCTTTTGCCAGATTACACTAGAAGCTGGAATTAATTTTACAGTGGGGCTCTAGTTGCTTCCTCTGGCAGCAGGTTTTCTTTCCTGCAGGTAGAATATGGGCTCCCCCTTTCTTTTCCCTCCCTCTGTGTTGATGGGCTTTTTTTCCTGGATGGAGAGGATCTCCCTGTGACAGCCTCCACAGCTCCTGATCCAGTGGGCAATTCCCAGCCCAGGATGCGGATCAGCAGTGTCATGATTATTTTTTTAAAGGACCACACAAGAAGGTTTTGTCAAATGGGAAAAACACAGACGTTTGGGTATCAATAAAGAGTTCTTTGAAAGCATTGTCTCCTGCAGCAGAGCATGGGGAGGGGGTTTCGTCCCAGGTGCTCCCAGCAGAAGGTGGGAAATCTGCAGGGGGAGATAACTGCCTACACCCCAAAAATCATCCTGCTCAAGGAGTAAAGAGGGCTTGTTACACTCTAGCTGCCTGAAATTTTTATTGAATAAAAGCTCTGGATACAGAGGAATTTTTCAGCCTGGGAGCTGCTCCCAGCTCTCCAGCCCTGCCAGGAGCAGGATGCATGCTGGAAGGAAGGCTGTTGTGCCAGCAAGGAGGTTTCTTCCTGCCTTCCCAAGGGTGCATCACCCAGGGCTGTGCCTCCCCCCGTGCTCACGCTGTTCCCTATGACTTGCTGACTGCAGCTTTGCAGCCCGGCTCAGTAATCTGCTCTGTAAACTGACCCCACTCCACCAGGCCGAGCCCAGCCCACAGAGGAGGGGTTTAGAGGGGTTTGTGCGTGGCAGTGGGTGCCCACACCCAGGGCTTTGGGGCAGAGCTGCCCACTCTTATCCCAGGGAGTGCCCGTGTCATGGGGTCACACGTGTTGCTGTACCGTTCGTTGCTCGGGTTGCCACCACCCTGCCCCAGCCCTGCCTGGGCTGAAGCCACAACCGTGCTCTGTGCTTTCCTGGCCAAGCTGCCCCCGTGGCAGGAGAGGCAACGTGGTGCCTGCTGCAGCCTCCTGGGAGAGAGGGGACTCCCTTCCCTCCTCACCAGGATGGCTCCTGTCCTGCCTGCTCCAGAGCAGCGCTGCGTGGGAAGAGAAAAGGAGCAGGAATCCTGAGTGAGCCCCCCATCTCCCACCACTGAGCACCAAGCTGCCGTAGGGACCGGCAGCTTTACCTGTGCTGAGGAACATCCCCACCGAGGCAGGGGTGAGGTGTCACACACATCTCAGCTGCTCCCAGGGACAAGACACTATGGACAATCCAGGACTAACGAAAGATGAGAAGGTAGAAACCAAGTTCCAAGGAGACCCTGTGCGAGCAGGGGGCTCCAACGGGAGACCCAGCTCGCTCTGGGAGGTTCAGGTCAGCACCAAGCCCTCAGTGCTGGCTCCGCTTGCGGTACAGGTATGCATTGCTCACCTGGTTCATGATAACCAGGCTGGTAACAAGGGGACACAGCATGGCGAGGTACCACGAGGCACCGGTCACCGTGGTGGTGAACCAGAGGGAGCACATGCCCAGCATCAGGCTGGCACAGCCCAGCAGGTAGCACACCAGCCCTGAGGTTGCGTGGTACAGCTTCAGCTTGGCCAGCGTCCAGTTCTTCATCAGCTTGGGGTAGAGCAGGAGCACGCCCCCGGCGCACTGCCCGCCGGCGTACAGCACGGCCAGCAGCCCTGTCAGCCCGTGCCAGGTGACAAAGTGGCCCTTGCCGTTCAGGTGCTTGTTGTAGGTAATGATCCCCAGCCCCAGGAGCGCGCAGAACAGGGCGAGCAGCTGCAGGGCCCAGTGCGCCCGCACTCGGACTTTGCGGGAGAAGGAGCGCAGCAGCGATGTCTCCGGGGAGAAGATCAGCAGCGCTTCCGTCATCAGGAACGAGAACTAGGGGGCAGAGGGCAGCGGCATTGGTACCGGCCAAACGCCCCCGGTTCCCGGGGCTCGGCACCCACCGCCCGGGGGCTCAGCCTCCCATCACCCGGGGGCTCCCGAGGTTCGGCATCCACCACCCAGAGACTCCCCTGGCACGGCCCCCGCCTGTCCCACGGCAGCGGGGCGGTGAGCGGGGGGGCGGCACTTACCGCGAGGGCCATGAGCAGCGGGTGCCAGGAGAAGAGACCTGCAAGGGAAGCGCAGGGTGAGGTGAGCTGAGACATCCGGCCCTGCCCGCGTCCCCGGCCCCGGCCCCACCGGCACTCACTGGATCCGGGCCGCGCCAGCACGGCCACGGCGGCGGGGAATCCCAGCGCCACGAGGTGCGCAGCGGCGCCGGCGGCCACGCGCAGCGAGCGGTACAGGCGCGACTCGGTCTCGGCCGTCAGGGCCATGTTGGCCGGGCGGACGGAACCGCCGCTGCCGACATGGCCGGGCGGCGGCGCGGGCTCCGATTGGCTGAAGCGGGCTGTCCGTCAGCGCCAAAGCCCCTCCTCCGCCCCCTGTGCCGTCGCTGAGTGGTCAGAAGTGCTGTCGCTCGATGCGAGGGCCCGCCCCCGCCGTGTGATTCCGCGGGAGCGGCGCTACGGTGGCCGACGGGGTTGGGGCCGGTGTTTGGGTTTCTTCGCGTCCCGCCATGGGTGGCCGCATCGAGTGCGTGTTCTTCAGCGAATTCCACCCCACGCTGGGGCCCAAAATCACCTACCAGGTGCGAGGCGACCGGCCCGGGGCCCGCAGCGTCTGCTCGCGGCGGGGGGCCTGGGAAGGGAGCACAGGGTGGTGCGTGCTCCCGGAGAGGGACGGGGCTCGGCTGGAACGGAGCCTCCTGTGCCGCCGCAGGTCCCCGAGGACTTCATCTCCCGGGAGCTGTTTGACACCATCCAGGTGTATGTCATCACGAAGCCCGAGCTGCAGAACAAGCTGATCACCGTGTGAGTGCGGGCAGAGCCCGGCCCTGCCCCGGGGACCCGCTCCTGGCCCGGGGCTGGCAGGGTCACTGCGGTGCCCTCAGGTCCCCGTGCAGAGGGTGGGTGGTCACATTTTGGGGGCGGCTGGTGCTGCATCTGCTGCTCTGGCAGCCTTAAATCCAGGGAAGTCAGACCAGTCTGACTAAGAGCTGTGCTGGTTTCGAAAGGAGGCTGTTTCCTTTTCTGAGGGCTGACTCTTTCCCCACCTCCCCTCCTCGCCTTTCTTCAGACTGTGATTTGCACTCTGAGCATGTAGGGCTTAAACATAATTTTTCGTGCAATGATAAGAAGCGTGTACCTCCAGAGCCAACTGGGAACCATCCTTGTGGGACACTCGAGCCTCCCTGAGGGCATGGGTGCAGGTCCCAGGTGTCTCCCCACAGGACGGCCATGGAGAAGAAGCTGATCGGCTGCCCCGTGTGCATCGAGCACAAGAAGTACAGCAGGAATGCTCTGCTCTTCAACCTGGGCTTTGTGTGTGATGCCAGAGCCAAGGCCTGTGCGCTGGAGCCCATTGTGAAGAAGCTGGCTGGCTACCTCACCACCCTCGAGGTGAGCCCTGGGCATGGCCAGGCTGCCTCCCCATCCACCCCACAGAGCCTGGGCACCTCAGTAGTGTCCTGGAGCATGTTGGGGGCCACTGGATATTGCTGGTTTTACAGAGAGGAGAGGATTGTGCTGGTTTCCTATAGACCACTTCAGTTTTAAAGGGGAACAGGATCTGGGCTCCTGTAGCCAGTAATCCTGTGGGGAGGAGCTTACTTGACTTTCTGCTCTCTTCAGCTGGAAAGTGGATTCATCTCCAATGAGGAGAGTAAACAGAAGCTGGTTCCCATCATGACCATCCTGCTGGAGGAGCTCAATGCCAAAGGGAAGTGCACCTTGCCCATAGGTACGATGAGGACAGGGCAGTGCTGGGAGACAGCTGGGCCATTCCCTGCCCAGGTAGCTCTGCCTGTGCTGCTCCCAGCAGCTCCCTGCCTGTCTGTGCTTGGAGCTGGGGGTGTCTGACACAGCCCTGCCCTACCTGGCCTCAAGGGACGGGTGGGATGGGTTTATGGGCTGCAAACACCTTGTTCTGTGTGACGTTGTGTCCTGGGATTGATGGTTGCACTGGTTTCCATGGAGATTGAGCCTTCCCCTTTTCCCGGGCAGATGAGTCCAACACCATCCACCTGAAGGTGATCGAGCAGCGCCCGGACCCCCCCATTGTGCAGGAGTACGATGTCCCTGTCTTCACCCAAGACAAGGATGACTTCTTCAACTCCCAGTGGGATCTCACCACACAGCAGGTCTGTGTGCTGGACACTTTGGAGGGGATCTGTTTCCAGACCATTGGGAGATCACCCATGTAAATGAGCACAGTTTGGTGCTGCCCTTGTCTTCGTGCTTGGGCCTGTGAGCAAATCATTCACAGCACAAGGTTAAAGTGCACCTGGGGATGGAGCCTGCCCATCCCAGGTGCTCCCAGATGCGGGGGAGCTGCTTGGGCTTCAGGATGATGCCTCACTGTTCTCTTCCCTTTCAACTCTTGCCTTCTCCTCTCCCAGATCCTGCCCTACATTGATGGATTCCGGCACGTGCAGAAGATTTCGGCAGAAGCCGACGTGGAGCTGAACTTGGTGCGCATTGCAGTGCAGAACCTGCTGTGAGTGCCTGGAGGGGCTGGGCAGCCTGAGCAGGGGGGTGGGTGCTGCCAGAGAACGTCTCTCACCTTTCCCTGTCCATCTGCAGGTACTACGGGGTTGTCACACTTGTCTCCATACTCCAGGTGAGTCAGGCCACGGCATGTGGGGCTGTGAACAGGGTTTGTGCAGGGGCTGTGCCATCAGGATGCCTGTGGAGGGGGAACAGCGAGGTTGGAGTGGGCTGGGCCTGAATTTCAGAGCTACAGCTGAGCAGAGCTGGTTTTCCATCACCCTCCAGTACTCCAATGTCTACTGCACCACGCCGAAGGTCCAGGACCTGGTGGATGACAAGTGCCTCCAGGAAGAGTGTCTGTCCTATGTCACCAAACAAGGTACGGTGACTCTGTCAGGGGATGCTGGCCCAGGCAGGGAGACAGGGCAGCTGACTGGTAACTTGTCCTTGCAGGGCACAAGCGAGCCAGCCTCAGGGACGTCTTCCAGCTGTACTGTGGGCTGAGCCCTGGCACCACCGTACGAGACCTGATCTCCCGCTACACCCTGCAGCTCCAGAGGGTGGATGAGAGGTCAGAGCCCTCTTGATTGGTGCCTGAGGGCAGTGGTGACACTGGGGGTGGCAGAGAGAGTGAGCAGGAAGTACTCAGGCAGTGGTGGGGTGTGTGGAACAGAAGGAAATGTGGAGAGCTGGACCATTTGGCACCTCAGCATTGTGGCTCCAGTCTCTTCCTCCTCATCCCCAGGAGGCTTATCCAGTTTGGTTTGATGAAGGGCCTTATCCGGCGGCTCCAGAAGTACCCAGTCAAGGTGGCCCGGGACGAGCGGAGCCACCCAGCTCGGCTGTACACAGGCTGCCACAGCTACGATGAGATCTGCTGCAAGACCGGTACGGATCCGTAGGAGCCACAGGATTCTCTGCTCCATGTGGGCCCCAGGGTTGGTGGGAGACACGAGAATGTCTGCCTGCCTGCCCGTAGCTGTGCACTGGTCCCAGATTCTTGCCCCTTTGGGAGCTCTCAGACTGCAGGGAGACGGGAGTGTGGGCCAGGCTCTTCTCCAAGTCAGGCCGCCAAGCCCATGCTGCCAGAGGCAGGGCTGGGGGACCCCACCCAGCCCTCTGACACTGCTGCTGGCACCCCACTGACACAACACTGTCTTACTCCCCAGGCATGAGTTACAAGGAGCTGGATGAGCGCCTTGAGAACGACCCCAACATCATCGTGTGCTGGAAGTGATGGCAGCGATGGCCCTCACTAGAGCTGTGTCCCCCCACGCATCCCCTGTGTGTCCCCCGTTGTCCCCCCTGCGTGTCCCCGGAGCGCCTCGCTGCCTGCGGCCACTCCTCCGCGCCGCCAGAGGGCACCAGAGGCCGTCCCTCGCCGCTGCTGCAACTGGCCGGCAGCGAGTCCTCCGAGTCGCCAGGGGGCGGTATCGGCGGTGCCGTTACCACAGCGACGGGGACGCCATGGCTGCTGTGCCCGCGCCGCTGTGCCCCGCCGAGGCCGAGGCGCTGGTGCAGGCCCTGCAGGGCTCTGAGCTGCGGGACATCGGCGGGCAGGGGTGCGGGGACACGGCGAGGGGGTGTCCCAGGGTGTCTGGCGGGAGGGAGAACATGAAAGCTGGTCTTTAAATTTGGGGGGGGAGGGGTGTCCACTTTTGGGGCTGTTTGAGGACTTCGCCGGCCTCACGGTGGGGGTAAAGAGGGGTCCACAGAAGGTTTAGGGCAGGGAGGAGGAGTGCTGGTTTTGAGGTGACCACCGAGGGTCACGGTCAGGGTTCGGTGAGAGAAGGGGCTGCAGTTCTGGAGCATTCTTGGAAGGACTGGGAGAGACTGGAGGGCCCAGGGTGAGGAAGGGTCCCAGATCTGAGGGTCTGTGAGGGTAGGCGTGATGGAGAGGCTCCCCTGGTTCTGTGGTGTCCCCAGTGAGGGTGTTGCTGGGGGCAGGCAGGAGGACAGGGCTCTCCCAGCCGAGCTGTGGCCCCAAGGCTCAGAGCACAGCGTGGGGTTACAGGAGCAGCGTTCCCTGCACGAGGGACCCTCGCCAAGCCAGTGGCCAGAGCTCTGTGGCACTGATGTCCTCACTGGCTGCCCCACAGATGGCTTCGGCAGCACGAGTATGTGGAGAAGCTCAACATGCACGGTATCCTGAGCGCCTCAACGGGCCAGGAGCAGCTCCTCACCGAGCTGCTGGTCACCCATGCCAAGGTGAGCCTCCCTGGGTGCAGCAGTGATCCCCACACTGTGCCTTCAGCCTGCAGCTGGGTTTGTCCTGTGGGCAGTGTGCAATTTTGGAATAAAATGCCGAAGAGTCTGTTATGTCTCTGGAAAAGACATTTGACTGGTGGTGTGCCAGTTTTGTTTTTTAAAATAAATTAAAGGTCAAGCTGTGGTATTTCTACTTGCTGGTGTCTGGTTTCTGTCTTGGAGGTTGTTCATGCACCGGCTCCTCTGGCTGCAGATCTCTGCCCTATGCCTGAAGTGTCTCAGCCCCTGAGTGTGAGGTTGCCTGGATCTGCCCAGCTCATTGGGGTCACCTTCCCCTTCTGCAGCCCCAGGAGCTCTGCCCTGTTGTGAGAAGCTGCTCATTTCTGTGCTGGATGAATACAGAGTGTGCCCCAAAGCTGCCCTCCTCCCTGGGCACCTGCAGTGGGGCTGACCATTAGCAACAAACTGGTTTCCCCTGCAGCACTGGTCTGAAAAAGCTTCACTTCCCTATGCCTTCCCTGTCTAGATTCCTGTCCTCATTGGGGAGCTGATCTCTGTGGAGATCTGGAAGCACAAGATCTTTCCCGTGCTGTGCCGGCTGCAGGACTTCAAGCCAAGAAGCACCTTCCCCATCTATGTGGTGGTGAGTAGAGAGGATGGAGGGAACAAGCCTGCAAATGGGTCAGGCACAGCTATGATTGAGAATAAATATCACCCTGAAGGCCTCAGAGCTGAGGTTTGGCATCTCACCAGGCTGAGGTGGGCAGTGGGACACAGTGGGAAGTGCCTGGTTTCCCAAGGCCCGTGCAAACCCATTCCCTTGCCCCCAGGAGGGACAGGGACTCACTCCAAGGGAAGCTTGGCTTTGTGGAGAGCTGTCCCCGCTCTAATCCCGCACAGGGGCTTGCAGGAGCTGCTGGTGGAGCAAAAGCATGCCTGGAGGCAGCTGAGCTCCTGGCTTGCAGCCCTCAGCACTGCCCCTGCTCCCAGGCAGTGATACCCCTGCGGTATTTTCCCTCCTCTGAGCACTGTTTTTCTCTAGCTGGAGGCTCTCCAGGGTTATGTGCCCCTTGGCTAACAAAAATGTAGCTTTTTCTTACTGAGCTCCTGGGACCAATGGTCCTTTGGGCCATTCTTGGCAAGGGAATGATCTCCAGATCTGGACTTCCTTGCAGCCCTTGACCTAAGGGAGATCTGCCTGAGGCTTGGAAGTTTTAACCCATTTTCAGTCTAGGGTAACACCTTGTGGGGGCAAGGTGGTTTCTTCCCTGAGCAGCTGATTGCCTCAGGGCAGGTATCCCATTGCTCCCAGTCTTGGACAAGGCTGTCTGCCCCAGTCCCAGGGCCTGGGAGAGGCACAGCCATGCAGAGCACTGTCCCAGCTCAGGCACTGGCTCTGTGCTGGTGCCAGAGCCTTGCAGCTTGCCCAAGGGCAATGGTTGTCCTGCCCCTGCCGCACCGGCAGAGCCCTGAAAAGCCCTGCCAGCTGGGAAGTGTGGTTCTCCATAGGCATGTCAGCATAAATATTAATATGAACTGCATGAACTGGGGTTGTTTTGAACGTTGCATCACTTGTATTTTTCTCCTGGAGTAGTTTTTGGCCACAACCACATAAGCAGCTTCTCAGAAGAGCCCCTTTCCCTGTCCCAGTGCCCATGTCCCCAGTGCTGCTCCATTGTTAACTCACTCTGGCCATTCTCCTCCCACAGCTGCACCATGAAGCCTCCATCATCAACCTCCTGGAGACAGTGTTCTTCTTCAAGGTGAGAGACAGGTTCAGCTTTCCTCAAGTGCAAAGGCCCTGAGGGTGGGAGACTGTGGGAACTGACCCTGTGTGAAACCCTTGTGGCTGTGAAGGAGATCTGCGAGTCAGCAGAGGACAGCATCCTGGATTTGATTGATTACTGCCACCGCAAGCTGATCCTGCTGGCAGCTCGGAGCACCAAGGCACAAGCAGTGACCTCAGCAGAGCTTCGTGCTGAGCTTCTGGCCAGCCCCTCATCCATGCAGGTGAGGAGAAACTCCTGTAGTCCCCTGGAGACATGTGCAGTGAGGAATGTGGGCAGCCTGCAGAGGCACAGGGAGGCCTTTTCATGGGTTGCAACCCTGGCAGCTCCTACCCACCTCAGAGGGTGGCTGGTGCTTCTCTGTGCCTGTGGCTGCATCCACCCCCCTCCACTCTGCAGCCTGGCTTCTGCCCTCTTTGGTGCCAGTGCCAGCCTGAGGCTTCCTGTAGGACACTCTGGAGAGTTGGTGGACAAAATATTCAGTAGAGGGGTTTGGCCATTTGCTGGTGCTCTTGGAAGCTGTGTGGATATCTCTCCCTGAAGTTTGGGAAGCCACTCTGGGTCAGGCTGCCACTATAGCCAGCCAGGGTTAACCATGAGAGAGTTCTAACAATCAGGAATCGTCCCCATGTGCTTCCCCAGCTTCTTTTATTCTCTGAGAAATCCCTCCTCAGCAGTGATCCTGGAGATTTCCCAGTCAGGTGTTCCCAGGCTAACACACATATTCCCAGAGCAGGAGCTGTCTTTGCCTCTGGGGCTCCTCAGCACATCAGGAGGAGCATCTGGAAGAGCAGGGTTAAAGGGAGAGCCTGAATCTCTTCTTGCCTCCATCCTTTGGCTTGTTGCCCAACCACATACTTCTTTTTCAGAAAAGGGAAGGAAGTGGAGGGGTCTGGAGCACAATAGGGATGTTTTCCAGGAAATGTTTTCCCAGCTGGGGAGGGGAAGGGGGTGTCTCTGTTACTGCTTTGACACGAACTTAAAAGCCCAGATCTTTTCTAGCCAATAGGGTCCTCAAAAGCACTCATCTTCCAGGGAGCCTGGTTTCCTCTGATTCATTCCAGCCTCTCCTGACTCTGTGTACAATAACCCCCTGTGAAAAAGCTGTTCTTGCCATCTCCTGTGTTGTGGAGCCTCTTTTGGAACTGTGTATGGTGGTGACCCCTATTCTGTTGTTCCCCTCGAAGGAAAAAATAGTCCCTGTCTCAAGGCAGCAGAGATGAGGTCTGGATACAAGGAAGAGCTGTAGGACAAACCTCACTAGGGCAGCTTGGAGAGGGAGGAGGCAGAGGAGAACCCACAAGGCTCTCTTAGTAACTTGTGAGGCACCAGCACAGGGAGCACAGAGCTGCTTACCACAGAAATCTGGAAGGCAACTGTTGCAGTGGTTCTTTGGAGAAATACAAGGAGCTGAGGTCAGCCCTCTGAACACCGAGTGTGAGCTGCATCTGGGACTGGAGAGAAGCTCTGCCTGAGCCAGGGAAGGACTTGGCACCTCTCAGAATGGCCCTCCCCATGGTCTCAAAAGAGGCTGAGTCAGAGGGTGGTCAGGCTGTCATGGGCGGATGAGTGGGGTGTCCATGCAATCTGGAAGGGAAGGAGGCTGGATGGATGAATGGAGAGCATGGCACAGCTGTGGGCTGGGATAACCACAGGCAGATATTCTAGTTGGCTGTTCCCAAGCTGGAGGGAAGAGGCAGTTCCAGGAGGGGTGGACACAGGACTGCAGCTTCACCAGGGCCAGGTTTCTCCGTCCTCCTCCTCCTCTGATTCCTCTGCTGATCATGAAGCACCCCTCTCTTTCAACCCTCACAAGCCTCCACAGGGCCATGGGCCACAAGACGGTCCCAGAAAGGGAGAGAGGCAAAATTTGGGACCAGCCTGTTTCAGGGGGTGTTCTGCTGCAGGAGCACTGCAGCCAGTAGCCCTCCACAGCATATTAGGGGCAGGGACATGAGGGAGGAGCAACTGTGGTCTGCAAGCTCTTCTGTGGCTGTGCTGGCAAACAGGCAACGCTGGCACAGTTGAGACAAGAAATTGTTTTTCAGAGCTCTGTTTTCCTACCCAGACTATGGTTACCAATGCAGTCAACAGCCTGCCTCCCTATAGCTCCTGGGTAATGGGGCCTGAAATCCCAAGGCTGATCCTGTCCCTCCACAGGAGCTACAGAAGCAGGCAGAGATGATGGAGTTTGAGATTTCTCTGAAAGCTCTGTCCGTGCTGCGGTTCATCACTGACCAGGTGGACAGGTAGGTGCCCAGGAGCAGCAGAGGATGTGCCCAGCTCTCAGGGTGGGATTCCTGTGGGGTTACAGCGGGTGCCTGGACCCATTTCAGCAGCTGGTCGTGTCCACTGTGGCAGTGGCACTGTGCCCTGGGAGGCAAACACAGCAGCACTCCACCCTGCTCCATGGTACTCCTGGGATCTCAGATCATTGTTTCTTTCCTGCCTCTCCCAGTTGCCTCAAGGACTTGTAGATACAAATTCTGGCATTAACCTGCCTTTTCTCCCTTTCTGTCATATCTCCAGTCTGCCCCTGAGTGCACTGACACGGATGCTGAACACCCACAACCTGCCCTGCCTTCTTGTCGAGCTGGTGGAGCATTGCCCCTGGAGCTGCTGGGAGGAAGGTATGGCTCATACCCTATGGGGCACTGTTGGGATGTGCATCCATTGAGGGATCTGCTGTAGGAGCCCTGGCAGAGCTGCTCCCCCTCTGCCTGCAGCTCCTCAGTGCTCCCTGCCTCAGGCTGTTCAGCTCGAGAGTAGCTGAAGCACAGCTGAGCTGGAGACCTGGCAGTGCTCCCAAAAGCTGATCCTTACACAGGGCTGGGTCTCTACTGAGTGATCACAGCCAGCACTGGAGTGTAGCACCTCTGCCAGCCCCACGTGCTCCTCTAAGGAGTCTTCTGGCCACAGGCAAAACAGAGTGGCTGTCCCAGCTTCTCTGGACCTTTTGGGGCAGCACTGACTAGAGCCAGATGTGGTCTCTCCCAGGCAGCAAACTGCCCTGATTCTGCTGCTGGTCCCTGAGCTTCACTCCTGCCAAAGGCCCCTGATCAGGCTGTGTCCATGGGCCATTCTCCCCCACCTCTGCAGGAAGGCAGGCACAGCCCGCACAGCCCCCCAGCCCCCGCTGGCTGCCCTGCGGTGCGGCACAGCCCGGGCCGTGGGAACCCGCGCTGCCGCAGCGCTGCTCGGGGGTCACAGCGGGGGCAGGGCAGGAAGAGCTCTGGGAAGCACGTGGCTGTGCCTGCCGAGAGCAGCCCAGCTGGATGCGGGAGCTTTCCTCCTTCCTCCAGCCACGAAACACATCCCTTCTCCCTGCCTGTGTGCTCGGGGTGTGCGAGGGAGCTTTGATCCAGGGCCCTGAGGGAGGGACTGGAAAGAGATGAGCACAAAGGCATTTCCAGGCTGTGCAGATGCAGGGTCACATCCTGCTCCATCCCCCAGAGCCACACAGTAGCTGTTGGAGCTGGTTTTGTCATATCTGATATATTCATGCTGCTGCTGGCTTTGCCTGGCAGAGGAAACTCAAGAAGAGTGGTTGGTACCCCATAATAGGTCTCTCCAGCCACTCTGCTGTTGCAGCATGCTCTACACTCCTGGCCAGGTACTGAGGGAGATGTCTCAGGGATCTTTCTGTTCCTGCCACAGCACTACTGGTTTAATGGCATGTCGTTTCTGCTTTTCATGCCCTCTGATATTTTGCCTCAGTACCAAGTAGGCTGCTATGTGGAACAAAGGGTGGGGAAACTGAGGCAGGCAGATGCAGAGGGTGAAGCGAGGCAGTGAGCACAGGCCAGCATCCCCCTCTGAGCTGTCTTCCCTCAGGCAGCAGTGTCTCCCTGGTTCTTCTGTCCCTCAGGCAAGCTCAAGAAGTTTGAGAATGGCACATGGCATGTGGTGCCCCCTGAGGACCAGGTGAAGATGACCAAACTTGATGGGCAGGTGTGGCTTGCCCTCCTCAACCTCCTGCTCAGTCCCGAGTGCCAGAGCAAATACCGCTTTGATGGCTTCAACAAGAGCCAGCTCCTCAAGGTAGGACCTGCAGCACAAAGGCCCTGGGCCCCTGCCAGCACTGGGCACCTCCAGATATCTGTCCCCGTCCTCACTGTGGGCTCCAAGGAGCCAGTGGTGGGAGAACAGCAGGTCTGTCACTGTAGCAGCAGCAGCAGCAAAGCTTGTGTTTGTGAGTGCCCCTTGTGAGACCCCCATTCATCTCTCTGCCAACTGCACCTCAAATCCCAGCCCTTGCCCTGCTGCATCCCCAGCTCTCCTTTGTCCTGACCTCTCTCTGTTCACCTTTTTCTCCCCCTCCATGGCCACAGCTCCGTGCATTCCTGACAGACGTCCTCATTGACCAGCTGCCCAGCCTGGTGGAGATGCAGAAATTTCTGAGTTACCTCGCAGTGACAGAGCCTGCTCCCCCCAAAAATGATCTCATCATAGAGCAGGTATCCTGTGAGTTTACCTTCACTTCTACAGCTGCTCTGGCGTAAGCCTACTTTCTTCCACCAAGCTCAGCTCTGGAGTGATGATGCCCTGAAAAAGCAGCCAAGTATCCATTTCAGTTACATCCTTATTGCCAGCAAAGCTGCCTGTGGCTGACCTGAGACCCTTGTCCTGCCCTGCACTGGCCAAGCAATCACATCTAAAGGCATAAATGATGGGTTATAAACAGCTCTCCAGGTCACACTGAGCCCTGGGATGGCAGCTGCATGGGGCAGACACAGGCACTGGCTTGTTTTGACAATTAACTTTTCATTTGACATTTATCAGTGTTTTCCTGTTGAATTCTGGACTCCCCAGGGAAGTTCCCCTTTTACAGCCCTGGTCTGAGGCTGCTTGGCACACTGTGTACAGAGGGACATCATGATCTGGTGATAGAATCTGGAGTTAAACTAGTCCCAGCTGGTGTCTGGGCCTTTGGGAGTTAGGCCATGGAGGTCTTTAAACAGCAAAGAGGTTCTTGGGGGTTTTAATCAATGCAGCGGTAATCTCTGGAGAAAAGTGTTCTTACGTGTTTCTACTGCCTTCTTGTGAGCTGAGGGGAGAAACTGAGTGTGGGGCAGATCCGCAAAGAGACTGCTGAGAAGAACTGGGGGCACAGAGGCTCTTCCCCACTGCCAGAGGCTCCCACACCCCGTCCTGGAGGAGATGGGTATGTTGGGCAGTGGCTGTCTGAGCTGTCCCCATGCGGTGGGAGCATGCTGTCTCCATCACAGCTGGCTGTATGGCCTGGGAGGAGGGTGATGTGCCCTGTCAGAGGTGGCTGTGGCTGAGCTGGAGGCATGGCCCAGGCTGGGAGCTGCAAACTGGCAGGCTGCGCTATTGGGGCTGGGGATGGCAGCAGGGTGGAGGTGGACATGGATTCATGCCACGTGCCTTAACTGCCAGCGTGTTGGTGGCACAGTGACAGGCAGCTGCCATAATGGGACCTCCTCCAGCCCTCACCCAGGCTGCTGCCCTGCTCCATAGCTCTGCTTTTGTGCTGGTGCTGCTCCTGCCCCTGCCAAGGGCTGGGGCTGAGCCCGGGGACAGGCACGGGGAGCCAGCGGGAAGCACAGGCATGGGCTCTCTGCTCAGCCCAGAGAGTGGTGAACTCACTCCTTGTTGCTGAGCCAAGCTAAGGAAAGGTCTTTTTCCATTTGGCTGCTCCCAGAGCAGCCTCCTCCCCCTCCTTGGCTATTTTTACTCTGCTGGAGAAGGCAGCGCTGTTTGAAGCAGCATGGTCCCCTCCAGAGCCTGAACTTTGTGCACTGCTCTTGGTCAGGATGTTTCCTTTTGCGCTGGCCAAAGGATGGGCGTTCATCTTCAGGGAAGTGATGAGCGGAAAAATCTGCTCAGACAAACGGCTCTGGAGCACGGGGTTCACACCACTGCCACACGCTGGGTGCTGAGGTCCCTTTCCCTTTCCAGCAGCACAGGCTTCAAGGCTTGAACACTCGTTCCCAGCTGGACCCTGAAGGTTTTGCCTTGTTGCACCTCGATGCCCTCTGGAGAGTGGAACCTTCCCCTCCATGTACCCAAAAGCACCCCCTGACACCCTCTGCACCTCTGCCTCTGCTTGCCCTCCTGGAGGGCCATGCTTCTTGTTCCCAGGGCTGGCTGCCTTCTTCCCAAACTACAGCACCTTTTTCAGGCTGTCAGCACCTCTTCCTCCTGCCTTGCCTCTCCCACCAGGTTCCTGTCATCTGGGACCATATCCTTAAGAAAAACTCAGGGAAGTGGGAGGCCATTGCCAAGCACCAGGTGAAGCATGCCTTCAGCCTCACTGAAGAGGAGTTGAAGCTCCAAGCACGGAGGTGAGGCCCTGGTACAGGCATGCAGAGTGCCCAGGGGGGCCAGTATCCCCATTAGCAGACCGGGAGCTCAGCACTGGGAGGACAAAGGGGTCTGTGGCACTGGCTGGAGATGTGCTCTCAGTGGCAAGGTGCAACAGGGACAGCTCCTTGTTGGTCAGCAGTTCCCTGTAAGCAGCCTCACCCCTCTCTGCCTGCACAGGTGGGCACAGACCTACAGCCTGGACATGATGGAGGCTCTGGTCCCCGAGAAGCCTCGCTGCAGGGTGTGTGGTGTAGAAGCAGCCAAGCGCTGCTCTCGCTGCCGGAATGAGTGGTACTGCACACGGTAAGGGAGCCCTGCAGCCCCCCTAGACCCCCCTGCAGCCCCTCAGTGCTCCCCAGAGCACCACAGATCTCACTGGAGAATGCTGTGGGAGGGCCAAGGAAAGCCAGGGGTCCCACCACTGCTCAGCACCACTAGCTCTCTGCTGCCACATACTTCTCCAAATCTTGTGGGGAGGCTGACGTGCTGGGCTGCTGGTGGAGGAGGTGCTGGTGAGGGTTGTGTTGCAGCTATGAGGTGCTGAGTTGGTTCTGCCCACAGCGACAGCAGTGACAGGCTGGGTTTTCCATAGTGATAGTGTCTCCCTCCTCTCCACCTTGTGGTGCAGGAGTAGGAAAGCACCCATGACCCTGTGGCTGCAGGTGACAGGTTGGGATGTGGCAGCTGGGATGGTGGCAGTAAATTAAATCTCTGGTCCTGAACCATCTGGCAAGGTCTGGCGTTAAACCTCCTTAACCCCCAGGATTGGGGCCACATCCACCCTGCTCTTGATCTAATGCTGGGCTGTATCAGCTCTCCCCCAGCTCCCAGAGGAGTATGGTGCTGGAGTTTTTACTTGCTGCTTTGCCCCCAGAGATGGATGTGGCTCCACTGCCCCTGACAGCAGCTTCCCCCTCTGCAGGGCATGCCAGATCCAGCACTGGCAGAAGCACAAGCCTGCCTGCGACCTGATGGCCAAGGTGCCGAAGAGTGTGGATGACCTGTAAGAAAAGTGGTGTCTGGCATCTGGCCCATGGCTCAGAGAGGCAGAGATTCCTCCAGTGTGCAGCGCACAGCTGGAAAGAAGCTGGCAAAGGCCCCTTCTGCCTCCTTCTAGCCCCAGGCAGCACTAGCCAGGGTCAGCCTCTCCTCTCCCACCACCTCACCATGCTGCCTTCTCCAGTAAACCTTGTGCATCCCACAGCTGCTTGGCTTCTGGTTTTTCTCTCCTAGCTGAAGATAACAAACTGCTTCCTCCCCTCCCTTCCACACAGTGAGAGGCATTTCCCCCTCTTCTTCCTCTCCATTTTCCCCTCTGCAACAACAGAAATCCCAGAGAACCCTAAAAAAGCCTATAAGGTTATGGTTAGCTTACTGCAGCTGGGGAGGGAGGAGAGTGCGAAGGCCTCTGTGCTGCCTCATAGCATCGTTAGAGCAGCGTGGGGAGCAGAGGATGTGGTTTGCATGAGCATTGTGCTGTGAGATCGAGTTTCTTGGGTATTTGTCATCTCCCACCTTGCAGAGACGATTCACCCCATTTCCTCTCCCTTGATGTGATGTTAGCACCAAGGGCTTGGCCCCCCTTCCCGCCAGCATTACCAGTAAACAGGGTTTACTGGTGGGGATGCCCTGGGGTGCATCCTCACCTCTCACTGGGCAGTAGGTGCTGCCAAAGGGCTGGAGCCTTGGTCTGAGCACAGCTGGGAAAGGTTGGCCATGTCCTTTTCTGATGGGGTGCTGGAGAATCCCTGACACATAACAATAGGCTTTGAACCGGGGCTGCTGCTGCAGGAGCCACGACAGCAGGCAGGAAAACATCTCCGTCCAGCTGCAGGCCTGGCTGAGCAGACCATGCTCAGAACTCAATAAACTCCTCACCCCAAACCCAGGCTGCACGTCCCAGAGCTGCAGCCAGCAGGAGCAGGAACGCTCTCCATAGCTCTCTGTCTGCTTCTCACCCGCTGCCAGGAGTGCCTCCAGCCCCGTCCCCGCTGGGAACCTGAGGCGGAGAGCGCAGTTTGTCCTGTTCCCTGGCGGGAAGAGGCAGAGAGAGCGGAGCGGCTGCAGCGGACCCCCCCTTCCCTCGCGGCGGCTCCGGGAACCTCATCCCCGCCTCCAGCCCGCCCCGCCGGGCTCGCCGGGACTGGAGTTGGCGATTCGGAGCCCGGGGCTTTGCGCCGTTCCTCTCGCC
>VZSR01000223.1:4362764-4398378 GCA_013398615.1 Brachypodius melanocephalos
GTCACTGCAGCTCCCCAGGGGAGCGGGGGCCGGCCTGCCCCAGTCCCCGGCCCGGCTCGAGGCGCAGGGAGCCGGCAGGGCCGGCAGGCTCTGACCCCAACGCCTCCCCTCTCCTCTCGGCAGCTCCATGTATTACGATGAGGACGGGGATCTTGCTCACGAGTTCTACGAGGAGACAATCGTCACCAAGAACGGGAGGAAGCGCGCCAAGCTGAAGAGGATCCACAAGAACCTGATACCTCAGGTAAAGTGCGGAGGAGGGTGGGGGAAAGTCAGTGCAAAGCGCGACGGTGACACTTGAAGTCCGGACTTTACAGGAGCCATCTCCCTCAGGGCATCTTCTTGCTGGGAAGATGGATGCTCTTTCCTCTCCCCAGTTTCTGCCTCAGGCCATGATTCCTGTGTCTCCTGGGTCACACCCCTGTCGCCTGAGGCTGTGACAGGAAAGGGAGAGCTGGTGGCACCCTCCAGCTGCCTTCTTTGGACAGAAGCAGTGCCTGAGCCTTTCAGAACTGCCAGGCAGGGGAGGATAGCTCAGCCAGGTGTATGTTGCGGGCCACAGAGTGCCAGGCAGCCCTGCATGGCCACAGTATCGCCTTACCAAGCATCTTGCACAAGGTGTAGGGTGCTGTGCTGCCTCAGCTAGTGTCACATCACTGTGGAGGGTCAAGCCCTGTGTTGGGGAGCAGCAGCCAGAGCCTGTCAGCTGCTGACATGAGTATGCACATTCCCTCCAGCTGCTTAGCAGTGTTGACAGCTGTGTGCTTTGCTCTTCAGTGGAAAAGTCTCCTCTTTAAATACGCAAGTGGTGTGAAGCTGGGGAGGGACTGGAATATCAAGTGAGGATCATGGTGCAGGGGCAGGAGAGACTGCATGTAGGGAATCTTTTGAGGGCATAATTGGAGGAAAAGGCAGATCAAACCAGGGCTGGAGAGAGCCCCTACAGGAGTCTTCCCTAATTAGGCAGAAGGGCATGGCTGTAGTGAGCATCTCGGGTGAGCTGTCAGTGTGCTCTGAGGAGCGGGCAACCTTTCAGCAGGATGGGACCCCTCTGAGTGCTGAGCAGGCAGTTATGGATGGAATTATTTGGTGCTGTTTCCTGGGCTGGCATTCTAGCAGAGGCAGGTTTGGCTTGTGGAACTGATTCTTCATTCATGTGGGTTGAAACTCACCCAGTTGGAAAGCTTAGCTGAGCTGGAGAGAGCAGGTACCAGCACTGAACAGTCCTTTGCTAGCACAGACTTTAGTCTGGTTCTGTGGGTGCAGCCCAAGCCCCCGCTCCCCCCTCTGCCCCAACTCCCCAGCTGCCAGGGGCTCCTTCTGGTGCTGTAACAGGAGAAGGCTTAGATGGGGCATGGGAATGGTCCCTGTGGCTGGTGTGGAGGGAACTGCATTCAGCAGCCTCCCGTCCGCACAGAAAGCTGCTTTTCTTGTGCGCCAGCTGCCCCGGCTGCATTCTCTCAGAGAGCTCTTTTCATTCTTCTAAATCCCGTGAATGAAAGGTGCCGGATGAAAAGCCCAGACAGCCAATATCTGCCAGTCACGCACCAGCTGCTGCACGGGCAGTGCCTGGCAGAGCAGCTCCCTCCTTTCTCACCCTGCCATGTGTGGCAGCCAGCCGTGCCGCCCTCGGCTCTCAGGGATGAGTGCAAAGGGCAAAGTGCTGGTGCTTTGTGTGCTGCTGTACCTGGTGTCACAGGCGATTTAAGGACCCTGGTTCCTTGAGGGCACAGTGTTCTCTGTCACTGGGTGACTGGCAGGGCTCGGGGATGTTGATGGGCCGTCCCTTCTGCTCACCACTCTCACTCTTCTTTCAGGGCATAGTGAAACTAGAGCATCCTCGCATTCACGTGGATTTCCCGGTGATTATCTGCGAGGTGTGAGTCGCAGACATGGCTGCCCGCGGGCGGGAGGCCCTGCCCCACCGCCCCCAGCCTCGCTGGGCCGGGCTGCATCGTGTTCCCACCGAGGAGGACTGCAGGCGTGTGGCGGGACGGTGGCTCTCCCCTCGCCTGGAGGTGAGGCAGGATGGAGCAGGCCCTCGTAGGAGATGGGTGACTCTGAGCAACGACTTGCTTAAAAACATCCTCGCTTGAGTCAGAAGACTAAAATATCTTTTGTAGCCACTAGCCGACGTTTGATGGGTAACTGGAACTGCAAACAAGCTGCTGTGATTGAGCTGTGAAAGGGAGAGCAAGCCTGCACTTCTCACCAGAGAGAATCCCCTGCTTCTCAGGTATGCGGCCCAGGGAGAGCCAGGGCACAGTAACGCCCTGCCCTGCACCCCAAGGTCCCTGGGGGGCCCGCAGGTTAGATGGCCAGTGTTGCAGCATGTCCCTTTACACTGTGTGATGTGATGCTCCCCTGTGTGGATTTGATGATGGAGGATAAAAAGGGCAGGCTGAGGGGTCTCGAAGCACATCAGGCTGGCTGCTGCTCTCCTCTTGGAAGGGAATGGAGATCAGATGCCACTCTCTTAGGCCTCGGTCTCTTCCCCCACTGCATTTCCCCACTTAGGCCAGTGCTGGAGAGGTTTGCTTTGCTGCTGCCTGCTGGAGATCTCTGCAGTCCCTGGCCGCTGCTGGTGGCAGCAAGGTCTCAGCTCTGCAGCGGACTTGCCTCCCTCGTTGTCACACTGGCTCCTGCTGAGCGCCGTCCCTCGGCTGCTGCGGGGCTGGGCTGCCGGGCAGCTTCCTCACCCCCGCTGCTGTTTGAACATACCTCCCTGTAGGCTGGGCCTCGACTAAGCCAAGCAGGAAAGGAATCCTCTCTTCCTTCCCTGTGCCCCCGAAACAATCAATCGGCGTCCCTGCCCCAGCTTGGAAATCTCCCTGGCGATGTGAACTGTGGTTCCTGCCACATCCCAGCTGGTGGCAGGAGAAATGTGATGCACTTTAAAGGGAGGCTCTCTGCCCCATCTCGGAAGGTCGTGGTCTTTTCTCCTCTTTCCTCCCACCTGAGAAAGTCAAGATCTTGGCAGCACCGAAGAACCTCTCACCCCTCCCTGCGTGTGTCCAGCTGCTGGGGGAAAGGCCTGACCACAAATGGCCCTTGGCAGCATGAGGAGCCCCTGCCTCCCTGCTCGGCTGTGCCCAGGCCAGGCAGGCAGAGGAGGACCGGCAGCAGGCACAGCTTTAAAGTGGGTCAGAGCCTACTCCCCACAGCAGCCAGCTTGGCTTTTCCTCCTCTTTTGTTCCAGAACTTATTTACTTTCTAAGCACTTCAGATGTTTGCTACCTCGATTTTTAATTTAAGCTGCTGGCACTTGGCTGTCAGCCCTGTTGCTGTCTACGTTGGATGTATCCATCCCCTCGTCCACTGAGAGCCGCCTGGGCGCGGGGCCACATTCCCGGCTTCGGGGAGATAACAGCGACGTGGCTGTTGCTGTCTTCCTGTCACCACCTCTTCCCTTCGAGTCCTTCCACCCGTGGATCCCATTGACAGGAGCAAGCACACAGGGTGAAATGGATGTGCTGGCTGCCACCAGGCAGGAAAGTGGGAGGGCAGGGCTGGTCTACACTGTGATGCTGGGCGCTTCCTTCGACATCTTTTGTTCTGCTTGCTTGAAAGAGTCTTGTCTTAAAACAATCCCTCACTGAAGTGTATCTTATTTGCAACACCTGCTCTTGAGTTTCTCCCTGGCTGGAGCTCCCTGGGAAGGGCATCTCTTGCACTCCACAGGAGAGCAGGAGCTGCTGTCCCCAGGAAGAGGAGAGAAAACCGTGGCCACACTGTCTGTGCTGCCTTGCCCCATTACTGTTGGAGGGCACGGGAAGCTGCACCGACCTCACCCTGGGCATGGGGGAAGGAGGAGGAGGAGTGGGGAGGGGGTTGGCACTGTTTGCCTGCCCCAGTGGGCAGCCCCTCACCTGGCTACCAGCCAAAAATCTGCTGGCAAGGCATGGCCTGAACCCAGGGGAGGGAGCAGAGGCTGTGACCAGCTTAGCAAGGATGCTTTTGTCCTTTCTGACAGGCTGCCTCTCCTTCCTCCAGTGTATTAAACATGCTTCCCCAAAACCCATGCCTTCTCCCACCCTTCTACCCCCTCAGTGTCACCAGAGTGGCAGCAAACCTCTGCAGACTGCCAACAAGCTGCATCCTGCCCCGCTTCTTCCCAGGCTGGTCCCCACAGCAGCCAGCCCCCAGGACCCTAGCAATCCTGCAGCAGCAGGGCCTTGGGAGCACCTGGAGGGATCTTAAAAATGTGAAGGTCACTGTAAATAGTATCTGTATCCACTGTGGTGTTGGAGCAAGCAAAAAAAAAAAAAAAAAAAAAGTTTTCCTTTTGATTCTTTTTTTTTTTTCCCCCCAATTTCTGTGCAACATTGTGCTTTCCCGTGTGGATGTGTAGCCGAATCGTACTCACTGACACTAGGCTCCTTGCTCCTCTAGCGTGTGTGTAGGACCCATGGGTTTGGGGAATGTACACTACTTCTGGTCCTTCCTCCCAGTGCATCTGTCCACTTTTGTTAAATTTCAATAAAATTATTTGTAGAGCCCACAAGTCCCAAAGCTGTCTTACTGGGGAAGGCAGCTGTAGCTGAGGGGAGGTGGACTTGGCTTCAGGCATTTTGAGCCCTGTTTTTTCGGGAAGGGGGTGTTTGTGCATATGTGGCCGAGCTGAAGGTGAAGGACCCCTGAGTCACAGCCATTTCCAGGCTCTCCAGTTGGCACATGGGACTGGCAGGAGCTGGTGGCTGTCAGGTTGTGACTCTCTACTTGTAGCTGCCGTGACATCTTTTAAATATATAACTACTGTGAAATATATGTAATTTCCTCGTTCATTCCCGAGGACTGGAGCTCAGGTCTCTTTCCCCTCCCGTGTGGGGACGGAGCTCTGCGCACCCGAGGCTCGCAGGCAGCCCAGCAGCGAGCTGACTCTTCCCGTGGCTCCGCCCGAGCCCCGCGGGGGGACAGGATCCGCCTGTCCCCTCCTTCCTCGCCTGCCCTGCCAAATCAGTGCCTCATTAATCACGGGGGCCTGACGTTCTGGAGCCGGCGTGAGCCTGTACTGGGATGCCGCCCGTCCCTCGAGCATTGCTGCCTGTCCGTGGGGCAAGTGTGATTTCACTTTGTTCCCCACGTCCTGTCCCCGACAGCCCCGCAAGTGTTTTCCTGCAGCCACCGTCACCTCTCATCATTTCCTCTGCGCAAGCCGGCTCGGAAATGATCTGCTGATGAAAGCTGTCATGAGAGTGAGTGGTGCAGTGTGTCCTGTCAGCCCTCCAGCCGCGGGGGGATGAGGCTCTGGCCCATTCATCCATAGGGACCTCAGCCTCAGGAGGGATGGATGGATCCTGGTAGCTTAGAAGGGGACTGAGTGGCTGCACAGGGTGCTAGAGCCCAGTGATGTTACACAAGGCACTGGCTGTGGCTCTTTGGCTCCATGACCATCTCTCTGTCAGCCAGGGCCACCGCAGTCCCCTCCTGCTGCCTGTGGAGCCCCCAGCCCAGGGCAAAGGTAGGTGCTGATGTCCCCTCCTGGCTTCATGGCTGCTTTATTCCCAAGCTGACCTTCTCTTACACTTTAGCTGGACCTGTCTGGCACGGGTGGCTGTGACTCACGCCCCATTATCTTTATCTGCCATCCATGAGGGATTCCCATCCTGCTGCCTGCCTGGAGCAGCTCGCTTGTTCAGCCCTGGCCACTGCCCTCTGCTGCCATCCTGCACCCCTCTAAACCCTGGGAATGACTTGGAATGATCTTATGCTTGGCAGGGCAAGGGGAGGCTGGATCTGCGCAGCGGCCCCTTCCCAAAAGCAAGTCTTCCCTATGGGAAGGAAGGAGGGAAATCGAGTCAGGTGATGCTCCCACTGAAGAGACAACAGTGAGAATCTGCGTCACATTGAGGACCTCAGCCCTCCCAGCACTGGAAATCTGTGACCCCTCTGGCCACCCCACTGCCGGTGGGGCTCGATACCTTTGCATGAGGAGGATGGAAAATTTTAGCTGCTGGCGAAGGAAGCCTGTTTACTGCCCAGAGAGGAAGGGCAGCGCCTGCAGCGCTGGGACTTCTTGGCTCCCCACAATCTCTCCCAAGGGTTTTGACAGCCAACGCCTAGCCAGCAGCTGACCTCCCCAGCCCCTCTCCCAGCTAATGCCTGGCATTGCCTGCAGGCCAGGCCAAGCTGTGGGTGCAGCCCGTATTTGGAGTGGCTGGCGTGGATGTCACCTAGCAGGGTTATCACCCTCTCAGTGGGAGCTTCACCACAAAAGCTGACACCCAAGTGGTGCCACTAACTGGAGCCAGCTGCAGGTGCCTGCGGCCAGGGCTTGGCACTGGTGGCACCAGGAGCTGACACCGAACAATGCTGGGTTTGGTGCTCCCGCCTGATCCTTAGGGAGCTGGCGGCTGGCTGGGGAGCACTTCCGTAGATTCAATCCCGCTTCCTTCCCCTGTCGGCCCTGACACACCCTCGCAGTCTGATGCTTCCTGCGCGGGGGGCACCCCGATGGCCCTCAGCCCAAGGGGCCAGCCCTGGCCAGAGCAGGTGAGGGACAGGCAGTACACGGGGACTGCCACATGGCTGGTTCCTGAGCCCTGCCTGTCCTGTTGCCTGCCAGAGAGCACCCGCTGGGGCCTCAACAGTGCTCTGGGAAGGAAGCCCCCCAGCCCTGTTACACCCATGGCCCCCCCCGTCCTCTCCAAGCAGGAAACCCACGGGGCCATGGCTGAGTCAGCAGCACCGATTACCCTAGCCCTGCACAGGATGTCCTGTCCAGCACAGCACCGCCCTGGGGTCACCACTATCCTAGGGACACTGCTGTTGCAGGGACACTGCTCTTCTGGTGTCACCACCAGCTCCGGGGCACCAGCATTCTGGCTTGTCAGCACTCTGGACTCACCACCCTCGTAGGATCATGAACTTTTTCAGGCACAACATGATCCTGGTATACCATCCTGGGGTCACCACCATTCCAGAGTCCCATTTTGGAGTGATGATGATCTTGGGGACACCACCGCCCTGGGGTCACCACTACCTGGAGACAAGGTCCTGAGGTCACCACCAACGTGGGGTCATTATGGTTCTGGAGTGACCGCGATCCTGGGGATACCACCATCCCCCAGAGGACAGCACCACCCCTGAAACCACCATCACTCCTCTGGAGACAGCCCTGTCCCGCGGTCACCGCGGTCTGGGGATCCTCGGTCCCCTCGGCCGCCTCAGCCCCGCGCGCCCCCCGCCAACCGTGGCGCCCCCTGGCGGCCCCAACAGCAGCCCCGCCCCGCCCCCTTCCGCCGCGTGGGGGGGGCGGGTCCTCCCGGGCCGTACCAATCGCGGCGGGACAGGGGGATAACTCCCCGGTGTCCGGTGCCCGGTACCGCGGCTCCATGGAGGTGTGTGTGCGCGGCGAGGCTCCGCCGTCGTCCCGGAGTCCGGGGCCCCGCGATGGTCGGTGCCACCAGCCCTGCGCGGCGCGGGCGGGACGCGGGGGCGGGGCCGGCGCCCCCGCGGGTGGTGCGTTCCGGAAGGTTTAAAAGCGGCGGCGGGGGGAGGCGGCGGTGCTGGAGGAGCCCGCGGCGGGGGATGGCTTGAGGCGCGGTGAGAGCCGCGCGGGGAGCGGGAGCGGAGCGAGGCCGTCGGGGGCCGCGCCCTGGCGCTTTGTCTGCCCAGCTCGAACAAAGGCGGCGCCGCGCCGGCACCCGGGGGAGCACGAGCGGGCGAAGCCCGGGAATCTCGGGGATTCCCGAGAACCAGCCCCCACCCGGGCTCTGCCCGCACCCTCGGGAGGGGACTTGGATCAGGGTCTGCCTTGGGGGGTGCGGGCAGATCGGCCCCTGCCTGCACCCCCTCCTGCCGGCCTCTCCTTCTGACTCTCCTCTCCCGCCGCCCCCAGGTCCCGTCGGGCAGGATGCGCGGGGGCTGCGCGGCGGCGGTGGCTGTGCCCTGGTTGGCCCTGCTGGCCTTGGCCCGGCAGCCCCCCGAGAAGCCGTCGGCCACCCCCCATCTCACCCGCCGGCCCTTCCTGGTGGCCTGGAATGTGCCCACCCAGGACTGCAAGCCCCGCTTCCAGGTGTCCTTCGACTTCAGCATCTTCGACTTGGATGCCTCCCCCAACGAGGGCTTTGTGGGACAGAACCTCACCATCTTCTACAAGGAACGCCTGGGACTCTATCCCTACTACACCCGTGAAGGTGTGGCCATCAATGGTGGTGTGCCCCAAAACAGCAGCCTGTCCGAGCATCTTGACCGTCTCCAGGAGGGCATCGACAAGTACATCCGCTCATCCACCAAAGAAGGGCTGGCCGTCATCGACTGGGAAGAGTGGCGGCCTGTCTGGGCTCGCAACTGGAAGCCCAAGGATATCTACCGGGAGGCGTCACAGGAACTGGTGTTACGGCGTCAGCCCACCTGGCCCCCTGAGAAAGTGAACAAGCAGGCAGCGTTTGAGTTTGAGTCGGCTGCCCAGGAGTTCATGGTGAGAACCCTGCGCAAGGCCAAGAGCTTCCGACCCAAACAGCTCTGGGGGTTCTACCTCTTCCCTGACTGCTACAACCACGACTACAGCAAGAACAAGGAGAGCTACACCGGGCAGTGCCCAGATGTGGAGAAGTCTCGCAACGACCAGCTGAAGTGGCTCTGGAACGAGAGCATGGCGCTCTACCCCTCCATCTACCTCGACCCGCTCCTGGACTCCACTCCCAACAGCCGCAAGTTTGTGCGGGCGCGGGTGATGGAGGCCATACGCATCTCGCAGAAGCACCACGATGACTACTCCCTACCTGTCTTTGTCTACACCCGGCCCACCTACATCCGCAAGCTGAATGTGCTCAGTCAGGTAGGGCTGTACCACTGGGACATCCTCGTTCAAAGCGCTGGGCATCTGGGCTGTGGGGTCAGCTGAGGTGGTTCCTCTGCCTGTGTATCACATCTTGCTCGTGTCTGCACTCATGGTGTTACTGGCACCCCATAGTTTGACTGTTGCCATGGCACCATTTGGCATTGCGCTGGCGGCTGGTCCCAGGGAGCAGGAGGTGTGCTTCCTTTCCTAGGACCCCCAGCTCAGCCCCTTTCTGGTCTGGATGATGGGGTACCACAAACTGTTTCCTTTATGGATGGGATGCTTGGCAGCAGGACTGGCATCAATGGTGGCTATCACCAGGGAAGTGCCTGGGAAGTACTGCAGGACTCAGGTCCTGGCAGCTGGAACCCTGGGGTGTGTAAGCCCACACCCCCTGTGCTGTGCTGGCTTAGCCCCTGAGGAGGAGGGCAGTAGTGGGGGAGCCTTGTCCTCAAGTTGTTGGGGTAGTCCCTTTTCCCTGGAGCAGAGATTGAGTCTTGCCCTCTTGATCCCGCAATGGACACTTTGGAGCACACTGTGCTGGGGCAGTGGGTGCTGCATGGGGTCTGTGGGTGCTAATCAGACCCTGTCCCCACAGGCAGACCTGATCTCCACCATCGGAGAGAGCGCAGCACTGGGTGCAGCTGGGGCCATTTTGTGGGGTGATGCAGCTGACACCAAAAACCGGGTAAGTTTGGGGTTTGTGTGGGAGGTAGATGGGTGGAGGGATTGCCTGCCTCTAGGGGAGGACCAGTGGCTGAGCTGTCCTCTCCATATGAGGTACTTCTCCCTGGTCACCCTGGTACCTCCTTTTCCCTAGGAGTTGTGCCAGTTAATGAAAAACTACCTGGAGGGGGACCTGGGACGCTACGTGGTGAATGTCACAACAGCAGCAGAGCTCTGCAGCACGACACTGTGCCAGGGCCGAGGTCGCTGCCTGCGCCAGGACAGCCATGCTGATGTCTTCCTCCACCTCAACTCCACCAACTTCCAGCTGCGGCGCCGGGATGCTGACCACCCTGAGCACCCCCTCTTCTGGGCTGAGGGCCAGCTCTCCTCTGCTGACATACTCTTCCTACGGACCCACTTTCACTGCCACTGCTACCAGGGCTGGCAGGGCAGTGGCTGCCAGACACGTGCTGACCTCCGCAGCGATGCCCCTGGCCCTTTGGCACCGCTGGGACTTGGGGTGCTGTGGCTGCTTGCAAGCTGGTGCTACCTGTCCCTGGACTGAGCTGCCCTTTTCTGTGGTGGTGTAGGAGGAGCCTGTTTGATATACCTACCCTGCCTGGGAGGCAGCTAATTATGGAGGGCCGTCCCTCACTGTGGTGGTGTGGGGCCAGAGCTGTGTGGTTGCCCCATCTCTACGCACCCTGCTGCAGTGCAGGTGCCCTTCATAGGGATGGGGGGAGGACGGGGACCCCTCTTCTGTTGTAAGGAGAGGGGATGGGGGCAAGAGGGACACGGGGGCGGGGAGCGGGTGCTGCGTGGTGCTGATCCCCCGTGTGCTGCCCCACTCTGCAGCGCTTTACCTCGAATAAAGCTGGTCAGACAGATGTGGGCTGATTTGGGGCGGGGCAGGCACGAGTCACTCAACTCGCGGACACAATCGCCGGGACGGGGCGGGGGAAAGCGGTGTGTGTTGGTCTGCAGCTCGGGGAAAGCTCTACCGTGCTGGAAACTGCCCCGCAGAGCCGGAGTCGCTGGGGAAACGGCGGGAGCGGCTCTGCGGAGGCGGAGGAGCCCGTGGGGCCGGAGCCGCGTGGGCAGCCACGGCCGGGCCACCCACGTGGAGGCTGCGTGCGTCCTGGCCCGGCCCCGCCTCCAGCGGGATTCCCCGCATGGCCCTGCCCCCAGCCCCGGGCAGTGTCTGGGGTGCGGGGCGGGAGCCCCCGGTACCGGGATCGCCGTGTGGGGACACCGTGCTGTGCACCACGGCCGGGGGTAGGTGCAGCCCTGCGGGACCGGGGGCACCCCCGTGCTGCGCGCGTCCCTGAGCTCCGCTGTCCCGTGCCACCAGTGTCCCCCAGCGGTGCCCTAGCGTGGCTCCTGTCCCCGACACTGCCGTGCTCTGCTTGAGCCCGTGCAGCCTCTCCGGCCCTGTCCTGAGCGCTGCCAGCGGGTATGGATCGGCCCCGCGTGGCACAGCCACCCCCCTGCCCGCCGCTGTGAGAGCCCTCGGGCCGTGCTGTCTGTGGCCGCTGTCCTGTGCTCCGGCTGTCCCCAGGCCGTGTCCTCCTGTGGCCGCGGTGCCCACGCAGGAGTATCCCGTGCTTCCGCGGGCTCTGTCGTGCCTGGTCCTGCCCGGTGCCGTGAGCTCCCTGCCAGCAGTGCCCTCTTTCCGCCAGGGAATGGCCGTCGCTCTCCACTTCCCGAGCGGCGCCCGCCCGGCGCAGCCCTCATCCATCACCGTGACCTTCGTTCCCCCCCGCCCCGTCCGTGTCTGTTTGTCTTTCCAGCCCACTCATCGCCGGCCAGTCATGGAGTGTTGACTCTGCGCATTCCTTCGCAGCCGAGCCCGCTGGCGCTGCTCGTTACGCGGAGCTGACGCTGCCGTCCCACTTCGGATCGGCCCTGCTGGGCTCCAGCTGTTGACAAATTCGGGGACTTTGAGGAAGTGGAAGAGGTGATCCTGGGTGATCGGCACCGCTTGGGAACGGAGGTGTGAATTTATGCCGGTCCTGACTTGGAGATAAAAGCATCGAGGCCTGCCCGGGTCTCAGCTCTCCCCAGGCAGCTCCAGGACTCACCCTGAGCACACCACCGCCATGGCATCAGCGTGGTCCTGCTGGGTCCTCCTGCTGCTCCTGCCTGTCCTGATCCACGCCGGGGGGCCCAGTCCTGTCCTTGTCAACCGCCCCTTTGTCACCATCTGGAACATCCCCACCCAGGGCTGTGCTGAGAGCTACAATGTCACCCTCAGCCTGGAGGTCTTTGATGTGTTGGCCAATGACCAGCAGTCCTTCACTGGGCAGGACATCACCCTCTTCTACAGCAACAAGATGGGTCTCTTCCCCTACTACACACCTGAGGGGGTGCCAGTGAATGGGGGGCTCCCCCAAAATGCCAGCCTGGAGAATCACATCCACCAGGCCACCCAGGACATCAAGGTGACCCTGCCCAGCCCCGATTATGGTGGGCTGGCTGTCATCGACTGGGAGAAGTGGCGCCCACTGTGGATCCGCAACTGGGACTCCATGAAGATCTACCAGCAGAAGTCGGAGGAGCTGGTGAAGCAGCAGCACCCACAGTGGCCCCCCAAGGAGGTGGAGGAGATGGCCAAGCAGCAATTTGAGAAGAGCGCCTGTGATTTCATGAATAAGACCCTGTGGCTGGGTGAGAGCCTCCGTCCCAGTGCCTACTGGGGCTTCTATGGTTTCCCCGACTGCTACAACAACGACTTTGACAGCCTGCCCTACAATGGGACATGCCCAGACGTGGAGCAGCAGAGGAACAGGAATCTGTCCTGGCTCTGGAGGAGCAGCCGGGCGCTCTACCCCAGCATCTACCTGCCCGCCCGCCTCAATGGCACCAGCAAGGTGCTCCCCTACGTGCGGCACCGTGTAGCCGAGGCTTTCGCTGTCCAGCGTGGAGTCCTTGACAGTGGCATCCCCGTCCTGCCCTACTCCCAAATCGCCTTTGACACCACTCTGGACTTTCTTTCCCAGGTGATGGGATTGTGGGAACAGTGGGCACCTCTTGGGCTGATGGGTTGGCACCAGGGACTCTTTATCTCTGCTGGGGCTGCGTGGGGGGCTTTAGGCACTGCTGACTTCTCCTCTCCCTGTGGGTGCAGGAGGACCTGATGAACACCATCGGGGAGAGCGCGGCTCAGGGTGCTGCTGGCATCATTCTCTGGGGCAGCCTGGATTACAGTGCCTCCAAGGTGAGTGCAGATGGTGGCATCAGGTCCCTGTCAGCAGGAACCCCCAGTTCCTCAGCTGTGCAGGGCTGTGACACCGAATGCCATTGCAGGAGGTGTGCCTGAGGCTGAAGGACTACGTGGAGGGGCCCCTGGGCCACTACATTGTCAATGTGACTGCCAGTGCTGACCTGTGCAGCCAGAGCCTGTGCTCCGGCCACGGCCGCTGCGTGCGCCAGGACAGCCAGCAGGGCTACCTCCACCTCGACCCCTCCAGCTTCACCATCGACCTGCACGCTGGCAAGCCCTGGCTGGTGACCCAGAGCCTGGAGCCTGGGGAGGACATCTCCAAATTGGCCACAGAGTTCACCTGCCAGTGCTACGACAAGTGGCAGGGACCCCGCTGTGACACCCAGGGCTTTGCCAAGTGACCCCCTGGGGTCAGTCCTCCCACCCTGGGGACACTGGGGCAGCCAGGGTGACACTACCTCAGCACCCTTGCCAGGGAGTTGAGAACCTGACTGTGGGGCTCTTAATAAAACCAGAAAGCATCAGCAAGCATCTCCTTGTCTTCTGCTGCAGCACTTTTGGGATGGGTGGGTCCTCCTGCAACACCACTGCTGCCAAGTGATGCTGCCAAGGGCTGTCCTTTGGGCTGGGATGTAATGCCCCAGAGAAACCACAAAGAAAAAAGAAAATTTATGGGAAGAGACACAGGAAGAGGGGATGGTAGGAGAAGAGGATGAGAAATGAAGAATGATGGGGAATGGCCAAAGAGTGGAGGCAAAGGAGGTGAAAATATTTGATTGTGTGGCTGTAGTTGAGGGAGTGTGTTCTCCAATCCCTCACTGTGCAAAGAGGAGTGGACTGACACCAATGCCCCCATGCTGAATTTCTCCTGGATAACCATACGCAAAGCAGTTAAGTTCACAAATAATATGCAAAAGCACTGATTTCTGTAACCCAGGCCACAGACTTAACTGTACCTATTTCAAAGCAGCTGGGAGAAGGCATGAAACCCTCATGCTGCTGAGATAAAGATGTTGGTATCTTCATCACATGCTCAATTCTCTGATTTTAGGCTCTAATTCAGGTAATCTCTCCTTGTTGGGACAGCACTGCATGGCACTTTGTGTGTACTGGGGACTTACAAAGCTGCACTCTTAATTTTTAAACTGATTGGGGTAAACCTTTGCAGAGTTATTACATTTCTTTTGTTCACTTCTTCTTATTATATTGAGGAGAATCTGAGAATATACCACTGGAAACACAATTAGACCTTTGGATTCCCCAGTCACAGCTTTCAGAAACATACACTCTATTATTACCAAGATCTTTGACAAGCTGCGGAGCCCTGAAAAATTTAGTCATAATTGAATTTTGGCTCAGAATTAATAGTTTTATTTAATTCTTATAGAGATAGCTTGGTAAATATTGTATGTAAATGTTTGAATCTATTTTTTTATTATTTTTTGTATGTGAAATGTGATTTACCTTAAATGAATGCTCAAACACGCTCCTCCTAAGTTACAGGGAATCTGATATTTGCCCTGTATTAAATGCTGATATCGAAAGCAAAGTTCACCTTGCCATTCACACTAAGAAAATTACCATGAATTTCAAGTCCTCCTTATGCCTGGAAGGGATCGGAGCTGTGTGCTCGTAACTTCAGGTAATTTAATATGCTTCAAGTGTTCAGTTATTGGTGTCTAATTGGAGGCTGGTCTGAGGTTCTCCTGGACAATATTATCTCAATCCATTAACCAAACTAAGCACTGAGGTGAGCATCAGGAAGGAAACATTTCCTCAGGAGCTGCAGAGGCTCTGGCACTGTCAGAAGACACAGAAACCCTGCAGAAAGCCTGTCTTCAGGTGAGTGTGGCTTTTCTTAATGAAAAGTGAGACTGGGAAGTGACAGACTTCCCTTATTTCTTGAAGCAGCTCCTTTTCTTGTTACTGAAATAATGCAAACTTAGGCATTAATGCAATTTGCCACTTTCAAATAAAAGCTTTGAATGTGTAACAGGATTTGCTTTATTCATCCTACTTGCTGTAGCTATTCCTCTGTCCTTGCCCCTCACACTGTATCTAAAGACACCCAAGACACTGGGTTTCATGCAATTTAGCTTGTCTTGCTCCAGACTCTCAAGAATGGAGACAAAAAAGACACTGCATGTGTTGCCAGCAGACAATGTGGAAGCACTGAACATCTGCTGGGTTGTTTTTTCCAGGTCTGAAAAAACCTGTACATGTGTGGAGCTGTGCAAGCCCAGCTCTGCTGCTGGAGCCAGCCCACGCTGGGCAGGAGGGTGCTGGAGAGGAGCCAGCAGCAATCCAGGCACGGGACTTGGTGTGGGTCACATTTCTGGCCCTCGGGGGGGATTTGCTCATGGTGTTGTCACAGCAGCTCCTGTTTTCCATGCTCAGGATAACCGAGGAGCCTGCTGTGTACAGAGCTTGCTTGTCCACTGCATTACAGGATTCACACAAAATCAATTTCTAGGCTTTTTCCACGTGCTGCTCCAAGAAATGGGGGGAAACTGTAACTTAGAACTGTCCTTACATTGCTTGGTTTTTCATTTCAATGACTCATTATTTTTGTCTATGTTGCTTAAGCCTCATATCTCCACGGTCTCATATCCTAAGTATTTACCATGGTTAACTTTCTCAAACAGAGAGAACTGAACTGCTGAGTGCTCTGAAGAGAGAATGATTATTTTACAATCTAGAATGAAGACACTTGTAGGGAGGAGCCTTTAAATGTTTTGATATAACCAGGGCATAAGTAGTTCAGCTGAGGGGTAAGGTATAGTTTAAGTCTTGCATAAAGCAGATGGAAGGAAGCCCTTCCAAGTAATTCACAAGCTTTTCAGATACAAGCGGGAAATTAGTGGCCTGTTATTTACCTGATAAGAAAAGTTCTCATCTGCCTTGTTCTCCTGACTAAAAAAACTCAGAATCTGTATAAAGAGATATTTCCCACATTGTTTAGAAATCAGTTTAGTCCGACACTAAGACATTGTTTTCAGTTTTGTCTTGCATTAACAGCCCACGCCTATCGTTAGATAACCAAGGGGGTGATGGTATTTTGAAACCCCAGAAGTTGTTTTAGGACCCCATTAGCTATCATTTGCTGTTGCATTTCACTTCATCCAAAGATCTGGACTGAAGCCATAAAACCAAAATCAGACTACTTCTGCAACCCTCACAGCTAGATGCTGAACTTCTCCTGACATACCAGTACAAACCTCTCCTGGAAGAAAGAAATCCTTCCCAAAAGCAGATCACAGCAACTGTACGGCTTGAATTTAAAGACATGGCATGTGAGTCTTTAAAATGCATTTTATTTCATTCGCATTGCAGTGGAGGCTCGTGGCACACAGGGCCGGTCACTCAGAGCTCAGGTTGCTTTGTGGGCGTGCAAACACACGGCAGCTTAAAGGGAGAGAGAAGGGCTGGGTGCTCTGCCAGCCCGGGGCAGGTTTGGGTCACTCTGTTTAGCTGCGGTTGCAGAAAGCCCCCCTAAATCCCAAACACTGCTCTGCTGTGCCCAAAGCTTCCAGGTGAGCAGCTCACCCAGCAGGATCAGCCAAAAGGACTCCGAGGTACCTCAGCGAAACATGAGACCAGGAGGAGGAGGAGGCAGCAGCACAGAAAGTGCTTCCAATGATACTTGAGCCTGTGAGCAGCTTGAGGTACCCAGAGCAGTGGAGGTTTCATCGGCTTTGAATAAAGCACACTCCCCATATGCCAATAGCATCGAGGGTGTGCACAAGGCTTCACTCCTTTCCCCTTAATGCTTTTGACTACAACTTGCCTCTTCTTTTCCAGGTGCAATGTCAAAGCTAATTTATGATTAATCTTTAAAAGTGAAACATCAGCTCCTACAGAAATAATTTCCAGAGCTTGAACGCAAGACTCTGTACCCCTATCCTCTCTCAGTGTCACTCAGAGCAGCACCGACCTGAACACAAAATTTTCAAGCTACCAGTTACCTAAAATGAAAGTGGCTCTTTCTTACAATGTCTTCGTATCTCTGTTTTATGTTTGAAAATCACCCACTACAAACCTTTTCTCTTGCTCAGGTATTTCTAGAAAAGATGTGAAAAGACTTATGAAAAACAAACAGTATTTAAGAAAGATCTAAAGTGATCTTCAGGGAAAACAAACAGTATTTAAGAAAGTTCTAAAGTGATCTTCAGGGGCCACAGACTCTGCTACTGCCTTGGACCTGATATCCCTTGTTTCTGAGAACCAGGAGGAATATCAGCCTTCATTCCTCTGATTCATCAGACTGCAATTTCAGAAGTTACTTGGAAAAGAAAGTAAGCCCCGAAGCACCGTTTGTGGGCTCTCAGCGAGAGTTTAAACATCCAGCACAAACAGCAGGCTTGGCTTTATGTTATACAAATAAAAAACGCCTCTTGTGCTTGAGAACTTGTCCTGCTTTGTTCCATAACACTTTTAATCTGCCATTCCTGGGGCTGGGCAGCAGAGCAGCGCTTTCACCACAAGAATGTGGGTGCAGCAGCAGCTCCTTTGTTGGGAGTGCTCCAGGCCAGCCTCAGGCAGGGCTGCTGTGTGGGGTGCAAGGGCTTCCACGTCTTCTGCAGAAAAGTGTAGTTTGTGTTTTTCACTGCTGGTGGGACTGTCAGAGGCAGAACACTTGTCCTATTTGCAGCATCTCCTCTGCTCTCATTTGGCAGCAACTTCCCTCCTAGTTATTTTCCACCCTGGGGCTTTTAAATAGGCCAATCAGTGTCCTGGCATTAGTAAATCAGCAGGAGTGTTATCAACAGCCCGAGGAGGGTCAGGGTGAGGCCTTGGGACAGCTTTGAGTGAAGCTGCTGGCTTGCACTGTATAAAACATTTTCCTCCTGTAACATGTTAAGCACAAAGCCATACAGCGCTCCAAACTCTGCTCTAATCTGCTGGTGCAGACTTCAAGCAAACACCAAATAATATAGCAGAACATTTTGTGGGAATTGTCCTGGATTTGACTGTAACTTCTCAGGAGGAAAAATTTGACTTGACAAGTTACTGGTCCTATTCCCCAATTAAGACATAAACAGTTGTAATCCTCTGTGCTGTTGGGCAGAGTTCAAGGTTAGTTTCAGCAAAAACAAACCAAGTTAGAATTGAAGCAGGGAAAAAAAAACCCAAGCAACCCAAAATTTGGAGGCAGAACCTGCCCACAGTACAAAGCATATATTCTTTTTTAATCTTATTTGTTTAAATACACACCAACTGATACCTGGACACAGCAGATACCAGCTGAGATAACAGGGAGTTCAATATTTAAGGCTTGGCTTTTCTCACCATAGCAACAAATCTGTAAAGGAGAGTAGGAGGACATGGATAACTGGCAGCATCCAGCAGAGCAAGGACAGTGGTGCTGGAGCTCTGGATCCCTCACACCGTCACGGTCTTTGATGCAGAACCACCGTGGGTGTCTGAACACGAGCACCCGGCGTGCCCTGGGGAGCGTGTGCTGTGCAAACCAGCAGCAGGATGAACACACAGGTAGGTGTTTGCTTCCTTGTCCTCAAGGCAGCTGGGAAAAGAGGGTGGTCTCTATTCAATCCTATTTTCCTTTTATGAAATAGTGGAAGTGGTGACCCTTGAATGCGGGTCTGCTCTCCCTGGCTACATAAACCAGCTCCTGGGGCACAAGTGACTCTTTGTAGTCACTGGCCTAGAACAGAAGAGCCCTCCAAAGGTACCCTTTTCTCTCTGCACCTCTGCCACTCTACCAAAATTAGTTGGATGAAACAGATTCTCTGCCATAAATCCATGCTGCATTTATTCACACGGACAAACACCTATGTTGCTTTTTATTTCATGGGTTAACACTTGCTCATCCACTCATAGAATTTGTTTAATCAATAGTTACATTCACATTGAATGAAATAACTTGAAAATCTGTCATCAGTGTCCCATCAGTGTCTGAAACCAGGTGAGCCCAAGAAAAATTGCCACCAAAATCTACTTGGAGCTAATCTTCAGGATATTGGTCAGAAGGGTCATGAAACCTTTCCCACTTCAGTTGTGACTAGAAGGCATTGTATGAAAGGTAATTGTCTGCCAGCTTAAATAAAAAAAAGAAAAGCAAAAAAAAAGCAAAAAAAAAAAGCCTTATCTTTGTTTTCTAAGCAAGAAAAAAATTATTTCTACCTATTTAGGTTTATCACAAAATACCCAGCAATAACCAAGAGTAAGAGGATTAATCTTTAAAATGCCCCGATCTGGATTCTTGGTAGACAAATTGATGTCAGAGTTATTTTAACACGGCAGTTAATTAATGAGGAATCCCCAAATTAGAAGAGACACACACCAGAGCATTCATTTCCATTACGGTCCAGGCTCGTAATTTATTTCTTCTATCACCCAGACACTGGTGAAAAGAAATGCAACACCAATGCAAGCAATTTGCCAAAAAATGTGCTTAATATAATATTTATATAATCTTCTTACATGCTGCCTGTTGTGAAGGGGAGCTGTGATTAAAAATACGTTTTTTCTTAGTCAAAGGTTATGGAAAATCTCAGTTGTCGGGGATCAAGAAGCAACACTTGACTACAGCTGCACACACAAAAACTGAGCAGCATAAAAATAGCACAACAAGCACTCCAGCAATGCACATAACAAGATTTCCCTCTTCCAAAGAGCCTGAGAAAGGCCAGGCAAGCTCTAGGGTCTGCCCACACTGGAGAGGATAATGCCCATTCAAAAAGATAAGGCTTCCCAAATATCTTAAATCTCCAGTCTTGGGGTACCTTAATACACTCCTATGCTTCAGGCCAAGGATACACTTGTTTTTTAAAGACCTTATAGTCTAGACAAAAGAAACAGCTCAGAGAAAGGGAGAAAAAAAAAAAAAGGTGCAGCATGAACAGTGACTGCAAGAGGACTACATGAATAATTGTATTGTTTGCTGGTTCACCTATTGGTTTCTGCCTTTTATCCTTCTGCACATCTACAATTTGGGTAAAGATTGCAAATATACCTTTAAGAAAGACTTGTGTTATCTGGCTCAACTGATTGCAGTGCAATCCTGCACGTGGCCAATTTCCAAGGAATTTAACAAAGCACCCAACAGCTTAAACCTCCCAATGAAGCTGAGGAACAAAAAGTCCAATTGATTTACACATCTTTAAATTATTGTCATCCAGAGGTAAAAGTTATTGGCTGACACTAGAGCAGGAGGAATGTGACCTGTGAAAAACACAGTCAATGGGATTGGTGTCCCCAGGCAGTCCAGGCCTGCCCCAGCCACGTTGCTCTGATAAGCCCTTTTCCTTGCCAAGCAGCTGAGGGAAAAATGTATTTTTGTGGCCTTCTTTTCAGTTCCTTGAAACCACAAAGCCACATGAAGGGAAAAATATTTTCCAAGGCCTGTAAGTGCAGCAATTTTTCCGATTTAACTATTTTTGAGGAAGGCACAGGACTAAGTCAAACATTTTCTAAATGGATGACCCTGCTTGCTCAGTTTATCCAAGCACAAGCTAGAATCAAACACCCCAGGCAGAAACTGCGAGTATTTACCTTGAACAGTCTCCCTTCCTGCTGAGTTCTCCTAAATCCAAATAAATTATCAGATTTATTTATTTCCCTCACAAACCTGTTCCACTTGCCAAATTAACTGCACCTCTCTAATTTGGACAAAATCTCATCAACCTCATTAGTGGTTGGCTATACAGATCTTGAGCAAAACCCAAGATTTCTAGCAAGTGTTGCTGTTAATACTTGCACTGGTTTATCAGTGATTTAATGTGTTTTTCTTTTGAGAGCACTGAAGTCCTCTGCACAGTCAGGGTCCTGCAGTACAGCTTTTGTGGGGAGTCAGCTGCTGCACACAAAGGCCAAGGTGCGCCTTCCCACCTCAAAAAAAAAACGCTGTGCAGGAGGATAAACGTGGTTAAGCAGAAGAGAAAAACCACTAAAAGAAAAGCCTGTTTGGTGCCCTGTATGAGGCTCTGCCCACCAGCCCGCGCAGGGTTACAGGCTGCCTTCAGCACTGGTACTCAGGACCTTTTGTTCTGCCAAAAGGAGTGGAAGTTTCTGGCTGACACTGAGCCACATCTCCCTGGCCAGTGGGACAGCGGGTTAACTCTGAACGTTTTCACCAACATCAGGCTGTAAGGAATCCTTGCAGATGGGTGGCTTTGTTGGATTTTCTTTGATTTTAAGGCCAAGGACAGGAGCGTCAGCTGCTGCAGTGCCCAGCCCCCTGAACTGCATTTCTGGCTATGCCTTACTACCTGCTGCTTCACACCAGCTGCAAAAAAAACTTTTTTTTTTTTTTTTTTTTTTTAAACATGGAGATAAGGTTTCACTAAGCCCAGAAACTGTGACTAAAAGCTGTTTCAAGGGTAGAGCAGATGAAACCAAGGGCCTCTCTGCTATCCCAGGGCTCAGAATGGTATGGTATTTCTTTCAGAGAAACTCTCAAACAACTCCAGTGGCCCTTGCTTCAAGCTGGAAGCAGTCAGTGACTAAAAACCAGAGTTAACTAAATCCAGTTTTGAGCTGTGCCATCTGTGCCAGTGACAAATGCTCTGCTCCAGAACAGCACAGGGACATGCTGGCTCTGAGTACTAACCACATCATCTCCATGCTCTTAGCAGTGGACAACAAAGCTTGCTACTGTAGAAAAGGCCACAGTTACGTAAAGTCACTTGAGCTTCTTAAGAAGATAAAGCAAACTAATCATTAATACTTCAGATGAAATCATAGAGAGTTAATAAGGATTAAGTATTGTCCAGAAGGTGGACACAGGTGATTTCCAGCTCCAAAGAGCCCCACACTTGCACTGTGGCGCCTTGAGAATCTGTTCAGCTCTAGGGGCTGCACAAAGAGCTGGATCTTACTTTGACAGTTCCCTGAAACAAAAGGAAGCATTCCTCAGCATTGCATCAACAGCGAAACGCTTTCCTCTTGTGTTTGCCCTTAGTTCCTAGAAAATCAGATTTCCAGAGGGGCTCTTACAGCCTAGGATTGGAGAAGCAGTAGGGGGGGCCAAAGGAACTCAGTCATTGCTCTGAGTCACCCCACTCACATACTTGAAGGAAGGGATACCAAACATCCTGCTGACCTCAGCTGCCGAGTTTCCTTACTGCAGGAGGCATCATCACCTGGAGATATGCATGCAATACCCCCTGTCTAAAAAATCCACACCAACAAACCACCCTTTCTTTCACGTGGCTTAATTTCTATAAGCAATTCAGAAGTTGTACTTTATCAACTAACTAAAGTTTTAAAACATCAGGTGATGTCCAGGCAGAGCCAGCATAGTTACTATGCTTATGTCGCCAGTGGGGATCTGAAAACAGCTACCCAGACAGTAAACTTAGAGTTGATATCACTTGGAGACAACTTGGGAAGCAGGATGGAGGTGTGTAGGTAGATGAAAAGACATCCTGACAAGGTAAAGAAAATTTGCATGTGAATTTAATGCAAAAGCAAAGTAATAATAATAAAAAATCTTAACTCCATTGCTTATGTTGACCATTTTCATCTTAAAAGGGGAATTATTCTGATTTTTCACTAGTTAGTGGCTTTAGTAAGTGATGCTTCCTTAATCTTCTTTCATTTTCTGTTTGGCCCCTCTCTCATCTGCAGTGGTGTTTCCCCCTCCCCAAACTTGTGTTTGCCTATCTCTGGAGGCCAAAGGCACAGAAAGTCAGATAATTCTCCTGAGCACAGTGCTGTTCCTCCAGCTCCTCACCCCAGCGCAGGACACACAGTGTGATAACAGCTCTCAAGTTCCTAAACACACCCATTTAGTTCATCTAAATGAACTGCCTCAGGGGAACAGCCTCACACAATTACGAAGACGTGAGGAAAGGCAAGCACAAAAATAACCTGCCCCAACCTGAACAAGAGAACAAACACACTCCAGTATCACCCCAAGGGTGGTATAAAGACCTAGAGGAGTTTCATCATTAAGCTTGAGCTTATGCTGGGGGGATGCTGTGTGTGTCCTCAGGGATGCTGTGTGGCGAGGGCAGCGAAAAGCTGCAGCCCTGAGCAGGTGTGCGGCTGTGCCCTGAGCGCACGTAGAGCCCGTATTTGCCCAGACTGGCTTTCCCTGGGGCTGATCCAGCTCCCTGGGAGGTGGATTCCAGCCCGGGCTCCTCTCTTTGCCGTGCCTGAGGCTGTCGGTGGGGTGAGCTCCTCTGGCTCGGGTCAGCGCTGGGGTCACCTGTGGCTCGGCGGGTGCTCCTGAGGCTGTTGGAGGGAGTCTGAAGGCTCGCTGCTGCCCAGAGCCCGTCTGAGGGCTCGCTGCTGCCCAGAGCCCGTCTGAGGGCTCGCTGCTGCCCAGAGCCCGTCTGAGGGCTCGCTGCTGCCCAGAGCCCGTCTGAGGGCTCGCTGCTGCCCAGAGCCCGTCTGAGGGCTCGCTGCTGCCCAGAGCCCGTCTGAGGGCTCGCTGCTGCCCAGAGCCCGTCTGAGGGCTCGCTGCTGCCCAGAGCCTGTCTGAGGGCTCGCTGCTGCCCAGATCCCCATCCCTCCGGCCACTGCCGATCCCCATCTCCTGCACACCCAGCTCTCCAAAATGGCTACAGCCGCCTCACCTCCCTCACGTCTACTTGACTTTTTCTTATCAATCTATTTGTTTATTTTAAATTTCGGCTCGTTTTCACTAAACACGAAGCCCCGGGGAGCAGGCAGCGGAGGGACGGCGGCGGTCCCGGCAGGGAGCGGACGATGGGGTGCGGGTGCGGTGCGGGTGCGGTGCGGGCGCGGTGAGGGGCGATGGTTCCCCGGCCGTGCCGCGCTGAGGTGCAGTAGCCGCTCCCCGCAGGTCCCTCCCGCATCCCCGCGGGCTGCTCGGGGCGGAGCGGGGCGGAGCGGGGCTCCCGTCGGGGCGGGCACTCCCCGGGGCCGGTTCCTCCGCCCCGCCCCGAGCGGGGCGCGCACACCCGCGGGCAGCTCCGCGGGGCTCCCCGCGGCCCTGCGCCCCTGCCTTCCGTGCCAGCCTCCGCCGGAGCGGAGCCCAGCCCAGCCCGCCGCCCATGTGGGGCTGCCGCCGCCGCGGCCACTGCCCGCAGGGCCGGCGCTGCCGAGGTAGGACCCCCGGGCCCCGGCCGCTTCTCCCCTCCCGCCCCCGGCTTCCCGCCCACGGAGCCTCCGAGGGACCCACACGCGTTCAGGGCAAAGCTGAGAGGGGAAGGTGGTGTTTTCCTGGACCTCCTGCTCGGGATTTTCCCTCACGGCTCCACCGAGGAGTGAGGGTGCCCGGCATCTCAGAAAGCTCGGCCGGTCGGAAATGGGAATTGCGGCTTCTGCTGGAGCAGCCCTGGGTGAAGGAGGGTTTGAGAGATGTGGCGTGCAAAGAGAGGATCGTAGTGTACCAGCAGCTGTTTGCTTGCCGAGTTATTTTTGGAGATTGCTTTGCTGTGATGGACTTTTTTTTTTTTTTTTTTTTTTAACTGTCTGTGGGAAGGCGGGTTTACATCTCACTCATCCAAGCCTTGGTGCTCGCCATTGGCTGAGGAAGGGTGTAAACCCAGAGCTTTGGCAAATACTCATCTAACTGGTTAGCTCTTCTTCTCGTATCCCTGAGGGCAACTCCATAAAAACCACATAATCTGCACCTTTTTTATTTTCCTTCGTAAGATTTGGCTGCTGGCTCGTTGGGGCCTTCCTTGAAAAAGGCTGTTTCTCCCTGGGGACCGAGGTCTGGCGTGTTTGTGAGGCACTTTGTGTAATACAGGGTGACAGCTGTGACGCAAGTGCACCAAAACTTTTGAAGATAGCCTCAGTCATGGATATGTTTGGATATAATTTCCCTGCTTTCTAGGAAAATTGTATTATGCAGGCTGGAAGATAAACCAGGCGCTGCTGCTGCTGCTGTGGGGCAGGACGGGGAGGCAGAGATGGATGTGGCAGTGAGGGGTGTTGTACTCAGGTTTGGTAACGGGACCAGGGCCCTGAGCTGCCCGGTGCCACACAGAACTGGGTGTCATCGGGTGCAGAGTGGCTGTGGCTCCTGCCCAGTGAGTCACAGGCCTGTTTACAGCCCTCATTTTGCATCGGCCAACCTTAGAGTAGGCAGCAGCTGCCTGCTTCCTCCGTGCCTGACTCCAGCCAAGGGCATGGAAAGGGCTTTCAGTAAGGTTGGTGTTTCAGAACCACTCGGGCTAGGAGGGGGACCCCCATTCAGCTGTTGAAATGTGGTGATGGCCATTGCTTTGTGGTTAAAACCCTCTAAAAACTGCTTCACTGCCCCTTTGGTCATTCCCATGATGCTTGTGCTGGTGTCTTTTCATGAGCAGGGATTTGTTGGCTGTGCCAGGAGAATTGGATGCTGCTCTTGTCAACACCTGGCACCTTATTGCTCTGTAGCAGGTCCATGGTGCTCATGTGGCTCTTTGAGATGTGAGGAGGAAAATAAAGATGTTAATACCGAAGAAACTTGAAGACTCTTCAAAGATTTTTCGATCTTTAAAGACGTTAATTCTGAATTAAACTTTTTATGTTGGCAAATGCCAGAGAAGCTAGTTCATTTGAGGCAAAAACATACTAAACCAACTATAACTTGGAGCAATCTCACGTAGGATTGATTGATTCTGTAATGCTTTGCATAGGGCTGAAGATAGGGTTGAAAGAATGCCCGTTGTGGGGCTCCTGATGCTCGTCCAGTGTGTTGCAGAACAGTTTGCAAAGTTTCCAGTAAGTTTGCTTAATGTGACCTTACTCAGTTGTGAGGCACTCCCATAATTATGGCTGCAATTAAAGGCAATAACATCCACTTACATAAGATGCCAGTCCTTTTATATCAGTGCATCATCTAATGAGAGCATGCATGCAGGGATAGCTGTGCAGGATGAGGACCCAAAGCTGAGAGCATTTTGGGGAGGATTTGGTTTCAGAGCTTCCTTGAGGTCATTTGAAGGAAGGATCTGCTATGAAATAGGACATTTTATTATGAAAATGTACTGATTTATAAATATAACCCTTACCATCAACCAGAATGTTGTTGAATTGAGTGATTTTAAGACTTTATTTTTTTTAATGTATCATCAATCCAATTAAAAAAAAAAATCCAGCCTGGTTGCACCAGTATTTTTCTCAGTTTGATTGCGTCAATGTTCCTTCTGCTCTTATGAGTAAGAGGTTTGGTAAATCCAACTTGTGGACAGTATTTAATTGCTGGTGAAGCACTAGGGATGTGTTCTGAATGGCTCACTGGACTTGCATGGTTTCCTTGGGGCTTAACCTCTGCCTATGATGCCCACAGATTTTCCCTTGAGATAAAGATAAATCTTAGGCTTGAAGTACTGCAAAAGATCATGTATTTGGGGAATGCTTCGGCCTTCTTTTGAAAGAAAAGACCCGGTGAAGTATTCCCACCTTCCCACTCTGTATGTTTTGATCTGTTTCTCTTTTTCAATTTGTTTGCTTTAATTTATTGAACGTGGTGTAAGCTTGTGGCCCCACACCCTGGGTGGGGCTTCTTGGGAAGAGTCACAAGGCCAGTCTAGTAGAAAGGGTAAAAATTCTCAAAACGCAAGCGAGGAGGCACCAGCCGTCAGCCTGAGAAGTGCAGGGTTCCTTGGGTCTGCACAGGTTTTCCCCAGAAGCCATTTTTCTCCCCATTACAAGAGGAATAATTAGTTTGCTAACATTTTCTCACAGGCAAAGTTCTCGGCTTGCGGTGTCTGAGACCATAAGAGGTTAAGTAATTAAATTGTTAAAGGGAGTAAAAGAGAGTAATCAGCTCCAAACTCTCTACTCTGTCTAGTTGGGCTCTCCAGCGTCTAAAATTAAGTAATTTAAGTTGATTCCTGATTTCATTAGATTTTTTACCAGGCACTCAAATCGGGGCTGCAGGAGAGAGTCCCACATTCTTCACACAGGTTGTTATTTCCAGCAGTGGTGGATTTTGGGGCACAGTTTGGTTGTGCAGAGGGGTGGCATCAGGGGCAGCAGTGGCCTGGGGTGCTCTGACAAGGTTCCAGCATGGGGCCACGGTGCCTTATAAACCAGGCGTTTTCCTGGGTGCCTGCCAGAACCTGGCCCCAAGTATTGTAATCATTCACTAATTATGAATCCTAATCTCCAGACGTACTGAACCTGTTACCTGCTGAGGTGCTGACCTGGTGAAATAAAATCCCAGGATGATTTGGGTTGGAAGTCCATCCTATCCCACCTCCTGCTATGAGCAGGGGCATTTTCCACTCCCCTGGGTTGCTGAGAGCCCATCCCACATGACCTTGGACATTTCCAGGGATGAGGCAGCCACAGCTTCTCTGGGCACCCTGTGCCACGGACTCACCACCCTCATGGAGAAGAATTTATTCCTAATATCCCATCTAGCCTTGCCCTCTGTCAGTTTAAAGCCGTTCCTCTTTGTCCTGACACTCCATGGTCCTTTCAAAAGGCCCTCTGCAGCTCTCCTGGAGCCCCTTTAGGCACTGGAAGGTGCTGTAATGTCTCCCAGAGCCTTCTCTTCCCCAAAATCACTCTGATGTGCTGAGCCGGTGAATTTGTATCCATTCAAAGAGAAGAAATAGTTGGGATTTTTTTGTGTAAAATGTGTCGACTGAACTGTGCTGTTACAACAGTATAATTTTACGTACCTTTAGGGTTGTGTTTTGATTCTACCAGACTTACATCTCATTTGAGAAGCTGCTGAATGAGAAGCTCTCCTGGATGTTGGTGTCTGCAACATTTAAGGGTCTGAAGTGATGCACTGGAATTAATCCTGAAGCCCTGAGCTGCTGTGAATACAAATGATGAGTCTCTTAATTGCAACTGACTTGTATCCATGTGATGGATAAAAAGAATGTTTTGCAAACGTTTTATTAATAAAATGGGATGGATTTGTCATGAGTGCCATTGTAGAAATAATGTGCCTGTTAGATTGGAACATGGAATTTAAAGATGTAATTCCTGCATTTGGATATCTGAAATGCCTGTATGGCATTAGTTTCCAGGTGATTCAGTATGTTACTGTGTTGTTTACAGGCTGTGCATGAATAGGAAAAGATACAAAAAAAGGTGAATAACGGGTTTTAAGTTCTTGCCTCTCCTTTTGACTCTGAAGGTGAGCTAGAGTTGCCTGAACTTCCTGAGTAGTTATTTTAAAAAAATTTCTTCTTTTTCTGCATGGTGCCCTTTGTGCAGAGCTGGCTTCATACATGTTGAGCCTTGGGCATTGCCAGGGGAGCTGTGTGATCCAGGCTCCCTGGCAGTGTTCTCCTCCAAGCAGGAGTTACAGCAGCCCCTGGCAGCCCCAGATCTGCTGCGGGGTTGGTTCCTGTCACCAGAGTGACACCTAAAAATGGCTGGGACATGCTATTTATTCCTGCCTCGCTCGGAAAAGCCACTCGTGGTGCTGCTTCTCTGGCAGAGGATTCCCACGTGAGGGATTTCTCCATGTGCAGACAGCAGCCGACTTGGTGTTGTTTCAGCCTGAGTTTGGTCCTGCCTATTTTAGGTGCCTAAATGGGGAGGTTTCCCTAAGCAGCAAGAAATCCTCATGTCTGGGTTAGGTACAGTGGATAGTATAAATCAAAACATGGAAAGACAAAATATTTGTGGTGATTTATTATAGCTACAAGTTTCTATATGACTACACTCACTCTTTTGACATAAAGAGCACAACCGCCATGAGCTGTTTTAATGCATCTCTTTGCATTTCAAGCTGGCTTTTCCTTCCTTTAAAGTTTCCTTTTGTGGTCATATATCCTTGGAAATCTAATTGATGTTGTTGGTTAATAACGAGCAACATTTGTTGTTCATTGGAACCCTGTTGATATCCTTGAGCTGTGCAGCATTTACCTTCTGCATTAAGGGGTGGGAAAGAGCTTTGTATTTTTTTTCTGCTACCCATGTGAAAGTGGTTTCCCCAAAACAATGAGGAGATCTCAGGGGTTCATGGTGTCTTGCAATTAGAAAATGGCTTGTGAGAGGTGGACTGGTGGGCCAAAGGACGAGGGGGAGCAGCCCTTTTGCTGCTGAAGTTGTTGCTCATTTTTGGTGGGAGCTTGATCTTGCAGATTCTTCTTTATTTTTCCCTGAGAAATGCTCCATTTGGGGATTAGAGTAGAGGAGCTTAAAAATCCAAGCAGTTCTGGAAGAGATATCTCCCACAGATTTATATCTTGGGGTTTTGAGTGATTTTTCTCCCCCAGGCTGGGCCAGTTCCAGGGATTTGTTGTCAGTCCCAGATCTGATGGGATGAGCTCAAAGCACTGCATGTCCTGAGAGCATTGGTGGGGCACCTCTTCACTCCTGCTGGCCAATTTTCATTAAAATGTGGAAGACTTATGTTTCTAAGACCTCTGTGCTGTGTGAAAGGAAGTTCAGCTGTCCTGAGGTGGCGAGAGGGGACCTGAGCAGGCACAGACCGACCCAGGGTGGGGTGTCTGGAGCCAGCAGTCCTGGACAGCTGGTGTTTCACTGGGGGTGGTGAGTGTGAGGGCTGGTGTGCTCATTTGCTTCTGATTCCCTTGCTTTGTTTGCTGTTTTTTGTATCCTGTTCGGCTTTCAATTGATATTTAAATTTTGGAATGTGTTTTTATGTGTTCTGGTGCCAAAGGCTGCCCCTTACGCCATATGTGATGGAGTATGGCCTTCTGTGCACCTGAATAATATTTTGTATTTTCTCTAGGAACATACTTGTGCTGAACCAAAGTGGGTTTTTTTTCAAAACATAAAGAGAACTCAGGTGGACTGCTTTTTAAAATTTGTTTTAAAGAGAAGGCTTCTTTACTAATATTATGCTAGAGCCTCACTTGGTGAATGTTTCCTCTTGCAAGAGTTTAATGTGTAACATTAGTGCTGTTTAGCCTGTCTGCATTCTGTAAATTTGATTATTTTGGCTGTCATAATTTTATTACTCTTACTAAGCTTCCTCATTTGCACATTGATCCTGTTAGTCTCAGGAAGCTGATAAGCCATCTAAGTCTACTTGAAAAATGCATGGAAAATGAGAAATCTGCCTTGGGGGCTCTGAATACTGAGATTCGCTGTGATTTAGATCTGTGTGTCTGGCCTGTATTTTTTCCCCCTTCAGTGCTGTTTTAGACTACCTGCCTTCACTGCAGTTTGCCAAATTAGGACGAATTTTTGCTTTTATAATAAATTCTGTCACTGGTAGCTTCTGAGCAGCTTAGCTCTGGTTTGCTTGTATTTTTATTTGGATGAATACCCTCCTTTTTCACAGAGCTTAAGAATATTTCCAGCAGCAGCTGGCGTCGCATATGCTGTGAGTTGTTTTCTTCCTTGTGTCAGTGTCGGTTTTCCATGCTGGCTTTCCAGATGGATTTATTCTTCGCTTTCACAAAACCTGCTTTGCTGTTGCCTGTGGGACATGCAGGAACCCAAGTGTAACTGAGAGGACTTTGGGCCCGTTGCTCTTTGCTCCTGCTTCCATTGCCATGGGCTTTTCCCTCAGTGACCTACCTGTTCTGTAAGGCAGGCTGGACTATCCTCTGTTGGATCTTTAACTCCTGTCCCCCACTTCTAAAATTTGTTTTGGCTCTCAGTGAAGTCTGGTCCCTCTTACAAGGTGAGCTTGTATCCCTCTCCCTCAGCCTCTCCTATCCCAGGGCTGCTTTGGGTGCTTCTCTCTATTTACATGTTATTTATGTCCCTGAAATGTTTGCAGCCCCATGTTTTGTTCCCGTTCTGCACGACCTCTCTGCACAGTCACTGCTGCTGCCATTGAGTTGTTGTTCTTTCTTTGGCGATGCTCTTTCCCCCTCCTGGTCCAGCGTTTCCTCCCCCTCCCACGGTTTGACCTTGTCTTGCTCTTGTCTCCCTGTGCCCTTTTCCAGGCGTTCACATGGCTTCAACTTCTATTAAGTGCTGGTGACTCACAGATTCACTCTACACCTCTCAAAGTTTGTCACCCAGCCCAGTGGCTGTTTTCCTCCTTGCCTTTTCCCCTTTGAGTTACCCATCAGTCGTTCAGTATTTCACACCCCAAACCCCAGGTGGTGTTTCTCAGGTTCTCTTATCTCTTGTCTTTTAAAGTGGTGCCATCTTACAGGTAGCTCTGTCCCGAAGCCTTCAAGATTTTTTAAAAATTAATTTGGTGTACTTCATACATTTGAATCACATGCAAATTTTGTGTACTCTTTGTTGTCGGTATATTCTCCTTTTTCATCTCCTCAGACAACTTCCCTAATGCATGTAGTAAGTTTTCACAGATGTTTCCCTTTGAAGTGACAGCTCTTGTGGAATTGAACTTCTGAAGTCAGTTGATAGCATTTGGTTTTAAGGATGGTGTAAAGTGTTTTAGTTCTACTCTGAGAAGGCTGCCCTTGTTTTATCTTTTTTTTTTTAATTATTATTTAGCAGCCTAGACCTGCTGTTATGAGCAAGTGGGATTCATAGGATCCTAGCTGAGTGACAGGAGAAAGGATGTGTATACACCAGAAATGTTCAAATATCTAATATAAAAGTAGCTGAGCATAATTCATAAGCCTGTCAGCCTGGATAAGGGCTGTCTGTTGTACTTAAATCTGTCAGCCCTTTCCTTGTGCTCCCTTTAATTACATTACTACTCATAGCTGCAAACTCAAACTCAGAACTGGGGAGGTTTTCTAATATGCTTGGTGCTTGAAAAGGAATAGAGAAAAGGATAGAGGCAGTTTCAGACTGCTTAGCATGGATTGCCTGTAAGCAGGTTCAAGAGACACAAAGACAGACAGTCCCCATGGATGCAGGTGTTTTTGTTTTCCCTTCTCTTTCAAACAAGGCAGATTAATCCAGCCCTTGTTTTCCGTGGTTGAATCACGGATATCAGGTGACTGAAGTGGACTTGCAGGGAGGTGGGCAGTGTCTGAGGGTGCACCCACCGTGCAGGGGCTGTGCCAGGCTGTTCGTGCTGTTGCTGTAGTAACAACATCAGGTTCTGCCAGAATAATGTGCAGGAATGACTCTCCTCAGTGCACTTGCCATCTTGGAAACCCGCGATTTTCAATTAACCCCTGGACATGTGAGTGTAAATAGGCAATTTGTGCAAATGCTGTGTGTTTTGATGTCCTCTTTCTGCATTTCTTACAAGCACAGGCCCTCTCATGTAAATAGTTTGGAGTGCCTGGTAACCTTGGCAAGAGGGTTTATCTACAAAGGGCTTTTTAACTCTGGGTTACACTAAGAAAACATGAATAATGGATGCCATCTTTCCTTTATGTTGCATCATAACAGGAAGATGTAGAATGTTGCTCAACTCTGTGATGATGGGAATTGTTTTAAGCAATACCTGGAAGCACCGCTTGAGGATCTTGCCTGTTTTTCAGGGAAATAATTTGTGTTCTCTCAGAGGTAAAGATGGGAGAGGACTGCTTGGACTGAAGGTGTAAAGATTTAGTGATTTGTCCTTCAGATTTAACAAAGAGAATTAATGCAGGCTAGCCTTTAATCTACCCCTAATGCCAGGCTTAACACAGGAAACTTCCTTGTGTGAAAACAACAGCATCTCATCAAAAGGGTTTATCTCCAGACATTAAATTTCTCTCACACTTAAAAGAGATCAATTATTCATACTGAAATGTGATAAACATCTATACTACCCTATTTATATACTTAGAAATAAGGAAGATACTCTGAGTGGCCACACCTTGAGGAACGGTTCACATAAAGATAGCGAAGAACAGAGCGACATTGTGGCAAGGTGTACATTATTTTAGTTGATATTGCTGTGTCTGTGAGTCTCAGCCTTTGTTTGCTCTGTGGTTCTCATGCAGTCCACGCGTTGGTGAGATGACGTTCTGCTGATAACATGTATCTCCCCAAGTAATCTTTCTTATCTCCCCTGACACAGTTTATATTTCTGCAATGCAAGGAGTAGCGATCCAAGAGTTTATTGGTACAATTCTTACAATAAAACCTTTGTGTGGCTGGTGCTTGTTTCTTGATGGTTGGGTCGTCATGGTTTGGGAAACACAACCGTGCTGGAATCCAGCCACACATGAACACTGCTCTCAGGGATACCTCATTGCTCTGAATGCACTGTGAATAACTCTGATGATGTTTCAGGAGACAATGAGGAAAATACCACAAAAGCAAATTGCTTGGGAATTATCTGTCTCTCTAGCCAAATAAGTATGGTGGGAAGCTCCTGAGTGCCCAAACCCGGTCAGATCTTCCCTTGTATCAGATGTTGATGGTTGTTGGAATAGATAGGAACTTGTTTTCTTGCTGATTTCCCTGACATGAATATTTTCTGTTTGGATGAATTATTTTCCTTATCTATGCTAAGGAATATTTTGTTTCAGCTTAAGGAATCTCTTTACTATCAGTATTTATATGGCTTTGTCTGTGTGGGATCTTGGGTGTTGTTTAAATCTATTCCCCAGTTAGCACTGAAGAATTTTCTTGTCCTTAATAGTAGCTTATTCTCATCTAAAACATGATTCCATCTGGGTGTTTGTTATCAATCTCTTTGATAGATTGATCTGTAGCCATGAAATCTGGCAGTAAAATGAACTCCTGCAAAATAATTTCCGAAGGTGTGTCTTGCTGAGAGCAGATTCTTGTTTTACTTCTGAGTTCTTAATGGATTTTTGTTTGTCTTTGGGATAACAGTCTACTCCAAGACAATTGGAACATTTTCACTTTAGGCAATGGTAGGAAATAAGACATGAAGTGGATGGTGCCACTAATAAAACTTACTTGTTGCTCAGAAGAAATGAAGGAAGTGCTAGGGCTGTGTATCACAAGGCCTGGCCCTTGTGATTTCAGTTGGTTTGGAATCAAGTCCCAAATGGAGGGACCTGTGGAGATGGTCTGGGGAACCTGCTGAACTTGTCATGTGGGATGCTTGAAATTTTTGGGGACTTAGTGGGCTATTTGTCATTTTTGCTGGGTTGACTCCTGGGGCATTACACTCTAGGAAAACAAAAAGGAGGATGGCACTTTGGGTTGAGGAGGGAACCATAGGCGGCCTCCATGAGATGGGAAGTCTTCATTTAAGAAGCTGATGTAACAATGTTCTGAGAGCCTGAGCTGAGGAGGTGTGAGTCAGCGTATGTCACTCTGCTAACCCAGCATTGCACCTGTCTGCCCTGATTGCTCATTGTGCTTGCTAAGCTCGGAATGGGAAGGAACTTACTCTGTTCTCTGTGGGAAGCTCTGTGAGCAGCTCTTAGCTCCTGAGGGATCTCTTGTGGAGGATGACTGTTCCCAAGGCATACTCTGTGTCAGCATCCAGGAGCTCAGGGACAGCCCAGGGAGGAAGAGAGGTGCTTTTCTTGGTGTATTTTCCCTAATCTCTGGATTTCCGTGGCAACTGAATATGAAGGCTGGGTTAGTACCTGTTTTACAGAGGTCACAAGAAGGGCATTGTGTTTTAGCCAGGTTGTTAGGGACTTCTGTTGTGCAGGTAGGAAGAACCTGCCAGGCTTGATCTGCACTTCAGGAATATGGAGATTACCTGGAGAACAGCCTGTTCCCTGCTAAGGTCTTAGAGTAACAAGAGATGTTACAGAGCAGGCCAAGCGTCCCAGCTGCTCTGCAGCAGCTTTGGTCATTATAGCAGAAACTGGGTGCATTTACAAGTCTTTTCACCATGTAAGAGCACCTCAACAAATACTTGGTAAAAAAACCCCACCATCAGCAATGTGCCTCACATCAGCTGAGTGGGGAGAAATTTCTCCCATTCCACCTGAAACCCAGTTTTGAAATGATGGACTGTTGTTACTTGTGAGCAGAAAGGGTGAAGCATAGTTGTGTGTTTGGTCACTGACTCCTCTCATTGGCTTGCAGTGTTGTAACAGCCTTGTATAAATTAGCTTGCTGCTGTCCTGTGGTGATGCTTCCAGCTGCATAGATTTTGGCCAATGAAGGACTGCCACCAGCCTGCTGAAGGTACATTTGAATTTTTTTTTTGTTTTCATTGAAAGAGAAAATCAGTTATACGTTCAACAGGAATTATGCTGTCTGCTTTATCCAAACACTGTGATGCAGTGTGGCAGGCTGCCTGTTAGCTGGTCAGACCCATCCAATCCATGTGAAACTGGGGAGCTTTGGATGGATGTCAGAGCTGGGTGTGTAAGATATGTGTGTAGCTGAAGGCTGTGCTGGTGTGTGTCTGTATTTCTTGAATAACAGCCATATGTAATGATTATTGCAAAGTCTGTGTTCCTCTGTCTCCACAATTTGTGCTGAAACAAAAGTGATGCTATGCTAGGGGTGATTTTCTTTTAGTATTTGTGAGTGGGGAGCCTCACAGCCCTGTTCTCTGCACCTTCTTAAACGGGGATAAGAACTTAAACTCTGATCTTTCCCCCTCTCACTATTGCCAGATGTAGAAAATGCAGATGCCAATCTTAAGATGGGATCATTTAAACTAGTTCTCGTCACTTTGAGCTGGAGCAGTAACCTGCCATTTGCAATAGAGAGGGTTTGGATTTAGGTTTTTCCCAGCTGATCATTGCCAGCTGTGTGTGTGCTAGAGGGGCTGTGGATTTTGTCAAAGTAGATAGCTGAGAATGTGGGACTGCAAAGTATATCCCATGACTTACTGGAAGAGGAATTACTTTAGATAAATTGGAGTAATAGATTAATGACGAAATATAACTTGTTACTGTTTCATATCTTCAGAGAAATGGGGATATTTGGTTCTGAGTGTTGACTCACTCCTCGAAATATTTTTATTTTCATTTGGGTTAAGAAATAACTCAGGGCTGGTAGATGGGCTTTCTTTCCCTGTAGCTTTCTGTAAACTCTGACTCTACCATGCATGCTTAAAAGCCAGGTCCTGATGTATTTTAGTTCTGCGAAGTTTTGCTATCTCCTGGCACGGCTATCCCGGTGTCACTTGACTGTGACAACGCCGTTCTGAAGGGTAACAGGGAATTCATTTTTCCCGGAGAACTGTTTGGGCATGGGCGGCTGGGCGGGCTTAGAGCGCCGTTCTCAGCACAGGGGTGGCCAGCGCTCTGTGTCCCCGAACCCCGGGCTGTGTGTGTGCCGCTCTCCGCCCCCTGGCTCTGTGTGTGTCCCCC
>VZSR01000223.1:4398478-4520397 GCA_013398615.1 Brachypodius melanocephalos
CCCGGGCCATGCGGGAGAGCTGAGGGAACGCTGCAAAACCCCTTGACTCGCCGCTGGCTGTGGCTATGTGTCGTTGTCGAGCCGCAGATCCGTGCTGGCTTTCAGCTCTCGCTGCACAAGGGCCTGTGGGTGGGTTTGCCCTGAGCTGTGTGCTGGGGCCGCTGAGGGCTGAACACCTCTGGCAGGCTGGCAGGTCTTCTTCCCCTGTTCCAAGTAGCGAGTGTGTGCTGCTGGAGAGATGGTGGAAGGATATGAAGAAGAGATGTTGCTGGTTTATCGATGTTCTGTGGGATGTCAGACTAAGTAGTGCTATCTTTGTTAGGAAAATGAGATACATGGAAGTTACTTGCACGTATTGTGAACCTTGGTTTATGTGGCTGCCATATGATACAGCATGTTCACAGATACAAGTTGTTCCTACAGAAACCTTGGTTCAGTCTCTTATTTCTCCCTGTCTGTAAATAATTACCATTTGCTGTAGGCATTAAACCCCAAGTTCCCTGTCTTGTCAGTCGGTTGTTTCCAGAGAATGAGCATAACTTTGTCACTTGGCTCAAGCACGTTATTTCCATGCTGCAGCTCATTTTCCAAGACTGCCCTTCCCCTTGATGTTTTGCCTGTGGAGAGGGGTGGTTTCTCAGGCAAGCTCTCTGTTCACCATGGCCCTGAGAGCAGATGCTTTGTGTAAAAGCCTTCCCAGGTGTAAAGGCTCGTTCATGGTTTCTCTGTAGCAAACAAAGCTCTTCACCTGCATGCATCAGCTCTGCTCCTCCAGCCTTTACATTAAGACAGCAGCTGATGACAATGATACTGTGCAGGAGGTGATCTCTGTCATTTATTTGGAATCTAACGAGAAACACTTAGTTCTGTCTTTTCCCAGAAAGTGAATATAGCGCCCTTGTAAACCGTGTTTTGAAATGAGACCTCAGGAGTAGCACAAGATTTCTGTATTTGCTTTCTCTGTGTCCTTGGTAAAATAGCTCATTATTGCACTGAGGTTTAAAAACAAACCACAGAACAGCTAACCCTTGAATACAACATAATCACATAAGCTTATCATCAAACAAGCTGAATTCAGCCTCACAAAAAGAAAGACTAACAGGTCTGTTATTACAGACACCTGGACAAAGCCTTAGCTGAAGTTTTGTGCAGGTGCCACTGGTTTGAATCTGCCTGAGCAGAAAGGAATTGATTTACTGGCCCTGTGCCTGGTACTTTGAGGATGAGACTTAGAAACATGGTCATTCACCCCAGAGACTTCTGAAAAATGCTGTTCTTGTATGAACAACATCAGGTCAATGTTCTTGGCTTGAGGCAGGTGTGTGACTGGACTTCAGTGCTTTTGCAGGGTGTGGATTTGCAGAACGGAAGTACAAACTTTGTTTCTAGAGACTGGAAGGATTTAATGTTTTCTACTTAATGTATATAAAACAAACCTGAGAAGTGCCATTTATAAACTGGCATTCCTATTAATCTCTTGTTGCTGTTTAATATTACATCTGTTGTGGACTCTCCTGGCTTTACTAGAGGCATCGTTAGGAAAGCTGGAGGATCTTGGCATTGGCCTGGCTGTGATCACAGGAGGGTGAGGTGGGGACATCCTGGTGCTGGACTCTACCCTGGAGTCTGTCATCTGTGTGTTGCAACATTCTGTGTGTGTGTGCAGGAGACAGACTTCTGGAATAAACCTGGGACAGAGGTTGAGCTGTTCCTGCTCACACCTCTTTGGGCAGCTGTTGGAAGTAAACACACAGTTGACAGAAGAAACCAAGAAGCTTTTGAGCATTCACAATCTCCCTCTCTCTGCTCCTTGTTTTCTGATCCTTGCAATGTAACACCTGTAGCCCCTCTGCCCCTCCCCACATCAGCTATCAACCCAAAACAAAATCAGGAAGAAAAAAATATGGTGTAGGGCACCTACAGTGGAAAACTGTACTCGGTCTTGGAGGAAGGAAGTGCCTTGGAACAGAGGGAAAACTAGGTCAAGCAAACATGGTTCTGGAAAAACAGTACTGACTCTCCCAGAGGTGTCTTGCCAAATGTCCCTGAGAACTGTTTTTTTGTTGTTTAGAAGAGTACATTTTAACTTGTAAAAGAACAGAAAAACTAAAAATAATCCTCAGGTGATCAAAGTGTGGTTAAGTATTAAAAAAGAAAGTATGTACTGGCCTTCACTTGTGTTTAGGCCAGTGTCATAATAATGGAGTGATTAATAATGAAAGTATGTATTGCATTTCACTACCGTATTTTCATTGTGTCGCATTTATTTTCTGTAAAATATATAGAGAAGTGTATATATGTGAAACATTGAGCTTTTTTAGGGCTTTGCTCGGGCCAGTTAATGAAGTGAGTTTTCCCAGGCTATAAAGATGATGTGGAAAGGTGACAGCTGGGTGTCGTGTTTAGTCAACTGCTCCCACTGCAGCTTCCCAGGGCCATTTGTTAACAGCTTTTTTGGGGGGGAGCTAAATAGAATGTAGGAAACCTATGGTTTATTTTTGTTTTTCTGCATTGCAATTAATGTAGCCTTCAGGCCAAAACAGAGTTTAATTGGAAAAACGTATCACTCAATGCATGGCTTAAAACACACTGCGCTCTCCATGGGCGTTCTATATTTAGGTTTGGGGTTGGTTTAAAAAAAAAAAAAAAAAAAAAAAAGGCTTTTCAGAGGCAGCGTGGTGTTCCCTGCAGCCAGAGCAGCGCAGAACCAGCACGGAGCGGAGTCACCTGCTCGCAGCACGACCCTTGCCAGCACCGGGACCTTCCCGCGGGGGTCTCGGTGGCCTCGGGGAGGCTTCCCCGTGTCCGGGGCACGGCGGGGCTGCGGCTTCCCCCGCCGGCCCTGCCCCGGGGGCGGCCCCGGCGCGCCCCGCCCGCCGCCACTGCGGTGGGAGCCGGGAGCAGCCGAGGATGGCGGCGGCACCGGCGGCGCGGGAGCTCACGCAGAACCCGCTGCAGAAGACGTGGGAGCCCTACGACAACGGGCTGCCCGCGGGGCACAGCGCGCAGCGCGGCGGTGAGCGGCACCGGGCGGCCGCGGGACACGCACGGCCCGGGCGGGGGGCGAGGGGATGCAGCAGCCGAGCCCCAGCGCTTTGGGTCGGTCGCTGCTCGGGGCTGCAGGGGCGGCGGTCGCGGTCCCCCGTGGAGGGTCGAGCCCCGAAGCTGCTGGCTTTGTGCCCAGCGGAAGGCAGGGAAGCTCGGCTGGAGTGGATGTGTTTTCTGCTTGCTTTTGTTGGTGTTTGGAGGGTTTGTTTGGGTTTTTTATTTATTGGGCGCTCTGGTGTCAGGGAGCGTTTGTATTCAGTATATTCGTCTTGGAGAGAGGCCTAAAAATGTCACTGTGTTCTTGTTTTGGTTGTTCTGTTCCTTTGTGGCTTTTTCTTTTTTTTTTCCCTTTAAGGCCAATGCTGTATCAGCCCATCTGTTCTATGAGTTAATGACTTCCCATATTTTGAGGTGCAGCCAACCAAGTCGTCAGCCTCCTGAGACTTTGGCTGTGGCGTTTGTAAACCATAGTTCATTAACAAACTTTGCCTCACAGGTTGTTTTTTCCCCTTTTTCTTTCATTTCCCCCCCTTACTTAAGTAACTGAGGACCGGTACACGGCAGTTTTGCAGACAAAAGGGGCTTTGTCGTGTAGAATTGTTTGTATTTGTCATGCAAAGAGGCTGTGCTGACAGAGCTGAGGCTCTGCCGGTGTGGCAGGAGTCCATGGGCTGCAGCCTTGGCTCTCTCTGCTCTTGCTTTGGTCCAGCCCTTGCTAAAAAAGAAAACCAAGCCCTTCCCCCCACCAGAGAGAAAAAAAAAAAAACCCACCCCTAACTCTCTTCTTGTGTGCTGGGCAAGCAGGCAGGAGTGTGTTTCTGTGGGAACTGAATTACTGCAGCATCTGAACCACAGTAGGTTGAGATGAATGCTAAAGTAGGAAGAGGCTCAGAAAATGTGTATAAGTGCTTTATAAACATGGTAAGAAGACTGCTTCATTTTAGCCTTAATTTGGCATCTCTTTTCCAAACAGAGTAATGTCTGTTATAGCTCTGACACAGATATTGTTTTACAAAAAAGTTCCCCAAACCCAAGAATGAAATTGCATATGAGTCATGTGTAATTTGACAATGTACACTCTCTTCTTGGCAGAATTATTTAGCTTCACTTGACTATAAATTAAAAAATATTTCACGTGCCTGTGCAGTTTTTTGTAGGACTCTGTAAGTTTAATACCTAAGACCCCTTATAAATGAAAAAAACCCCTTTTGCTAGAAAAAGAGATTACTTTTTTTTTTCTTTTCTTTTTGTTTTAAATCCTTTTGCAGCCCTACCCATAAAAAGTCTGCAATAATTTGTGATACGTAAGAATTACAAACAGCTTGCAAAGGAGCAGAAGTTACTCTTCCGTGATAAAACCGTTTTTCTTGTTTCAGCAAACTGAGAACACCTCATAATTTTTCCCATGCAAGGGTATTGCAGACTCCTTTTCCCCAAGATTTCCATGTAAGTTGTATTGCCCTGTGTTCTGGTGAGGCAGCGTGACCTGTGGGTGCTGTAGCTGTGCTGTGGCAGCTCAGGATGAACTGCCCAGATGGGGCATTTGGGGCTGTGTTGGGTTGACCAGTTCCAGTTCTTTGGTACTTCAGGTAACTGTGTCAGATGTTACTGTTCCAAAAATACCATCTCAAGGTGGAAGTGGTTTTCTTGTCCTCAAGTGTACCTTTACAGTGAGAAAAATGAAGTTAGTCACTCTGTGTTCTGAATTTCTTTGCTAAACAAGATGAACTTTTTCAGTCTCCTTTGGTTAGGATTTCTCTTCTCTCCTTCATGCTGCTGACCTTTATCTGCACTGCCTTTAGTCTTTATTATCCTAGGAGGTGGATGAGCAGAATTGTACACGCTTCCAGTTGAGGACTCGGCAGATAGGTCTACAAAAGGACTTCCCTGTGTTAGCTGTTTTTAGCGTGATTTTCTACAAGTTGTAGCAACTACAGTTGTTTGGGGAAGAAGAAGTCTGTTGAGCTGTGCCAGGGTTTAGCTGTCACAGGGCTTTGAAGAGCCAGTTCTTTTAGTCTGTGGTACAAGGTGTTCGAGGAGGAGTTGTATCCGTGTGCAGCCTACAGAGCAGGCAGCTTTTGCAGCTGGTGACAGCCGAGGTAACTGTTCTGGTGACCTTCCAAAGTCACACCTGAAGGCACTGGAAGTGCATTTGTTATTAATAGCTGTGGCTTGCCTTTTGTGGTCACTTGTGAAAAGTTTTGTCTGTGAATAGGTTGAATTAAAGCTGCTCCTGGCATTGGATGTTCAGATTACTTTAACCTCTGAATCAAGCAGTGGCCTGTAAACATGGACATAAAAAACACATAGCCAAGAAGGCCCTGGTGAAAGTTGTTTGAGGAGGCCAGCAGAGGATGTTTATAGTGAGAGATAAATAGTGAACTTCCTGTGGTTAAACCTTCTCCCCCCACTACAGTTAAATGCTTTGTTTCCCTACAGCTGCTGGAATTTGGTCATTCTAGTAATTGTCATTTGCTGTTGGTACAGCAGTAGAAATGTACATCCAAAAAAAAAAAAAGTATCGAATTACTATCTCTGCTCTAAAGAGCTCCACCCTTTGAGCACATGCTGCTTGTGTGTATTTATGCTCCTAATCCTAGGAACTGAAAATAGGAGACCGAATGAGGTGAGGATGGTGCCTGAGGAGCAGGAGGTGTCATGGGAACGTTGCTGTTGGCATCAAAGCTGTAGGAAGCCAGAGGTGACCCTGAGGAAGTGAATGACAGAGAGGCTTGGAGCAGCTGGTGGCACAAGGCTGGCCTTGGGACAAATGTGAATTCTGAATCCCTTGTACCATGGTGATGTTAAAAACTGATGCTTTGGACAAAAAGAGGAGAGACAAAAAGAGGACAAAAAGGACAAAAAGAGAGGTTAGAAGATAATGGACTTCTTCAGGTCTAGGAGCAGATGCTTTCCAGGAAGAGCAGCAGGATGGGGAACTCATCCCTGTGGGATGCAAAGAAGGGAGACTGGTTGTCATCATTGATCAAAAGGATATGATGGATTAGCAGTGGTTAACTTGGGTATGTGATGGGTAAAATACATAGGGATAACCTTATTTGGAAGGGTGGTTGTGTTGGCTTAAAGTCAGAGGTATTTGTGTATGAGCCTCTAAATAGTACAGGATTTTTGGAGAACAGGCCTTGAATTGAGGGCCATAGAAACGGCAAGAACACTTTGCAAACTTCAGATCTCTAACAGCTTGATACAAAAAACATCCGTCTTTTACACATACAAGGAAAAAACAAAATGTAATTCTGGGTCAAAGGAAAGGACAGCTGATAATTTGTTTGGTAGTAAGTGAACCTGGAAAATATCAGCTCTTGACTCTGATTTCACAAGATCCATGAGAGTTTTGAGGGCTGATGAATTGCAGCACAGCTGATCTAGATTGTCCCGTGTCCCAGTTTGGTTTCACAACCTTTTTCTACATTTGCATTATTTCACAATAGTCTAAGAGTCAAGAAATAAACATGTAATTTCTTTTTCCTTGACTGTTAAGTCTTAAACTTTAGAAGGGTAGGCTGTCATAATTTTAGTTTAGAGTTGCAACTTGCTCTGTTGTTCTAAAGTTTAAGAAATATTAAACTGGGATAATGGCTTTGCTTCAGTTGCAGCACTTCATCACTTGGCCATTTTCCCTCTCTGACTGGTATTTTGGATGGTTTTTTTTCCATGTTCCCCCTCTTTGGCAATGCTGTTTATAAACATGCACTCTTAAATGCATATATTACAAGCATCTGTTTTAAAGAAAAAACTGACTAAAGTCTTGGAGCGTCTTTAGCAAATGATGCTAAAACTTACAGGTGTACAACCTGTAAGTTTTGTTTTACCGTTCTGAGTGCTTGTGTTCCTCTTACAAAATTGGTGTTGATGGTACATCCACAGGTTGGGGCTGTCAGAAACCCTTAGGAGTTACATATGCAAAACAGTAGTGAAAAATGAGTTTGTTTTCTGGAGACTAGACCTTGCAGAGATATTTCTGGAGATAAACCAGACAATCCAGTGATATGGAGTGGAGAGAAAGCTGCCCTTAGGAGTCTGCCTTGGCTCTAACTCAAACACCTGTAACTCACACCAGAATTTTTTTTTAAATATAAATTGAATGGCGGTGAGGTGCTGTGAAAAGGGAGATTGAACCCTGTGCCACTGGGAAACCAGGAATTACATATATGTAACTTGTGGTATGTTTGGTTGTTTTTATCAGCCTACTTCCTCATGTCAAACTTGTTTACATTTCTTCAAGGAAAAATGTAAGCCATGAGACTCTGGTGTTGGAAATACCTTAGTGGGAAGGACTAGTTGTCTCTGCTTGCAGTGAGTGTTGGCAATATTCTGTTGAGAAAGCTGTGGTTTAGATAAAGGTTATTAATTTCATTGGAGTATTTGATACATCCTCAGAACTCTGCATTCTGTTTTGGTCTTAATGTTTTTATTCAGCTAATGCACAAAATTAAGCCTTGTTAATTACTCAGGATCATAAGGGAAGAAATAAAGTCTGCTGTGCTGAGTCTTTGTGTATTCAGAATGCTGCACTGAGGTGCAGAAGAAGTGAAGTAGCTGCTTTATGTGCTTTTATTTTTAGTCCTGCCACTTAGCTGTGAGTGGGCTGTTTTGCCCAGCACAGGTGCCTTTGGCTTTTACGTCCCAATGCACAGATGTGTTTGTCACTAAGTGTCACCTGTGCAGGTGGCATGAGGCTGCAGCCACTGGTGGCCATCTGATCCAGAACACCAAACATTTTTTAGTGCCCTGAATTTTAGACTATGAACTGCCCTCTTGCTAAAGACGAGCACTGAGGAGTGGCATGTCCTGTAGCACCATGTCCTGTGCAGTGTTGTTTACAGGGCTGTGGCATGTTGGAAAAGCAGAGTGTTTGGGATCACTGGCATCAGTGGTGTTCCTCCTTACAGAGACAGGGGCATCTGTCTTTATAGAGTAAAAGCACTCTTGGTCAGCCTGGCACCTAGTGAGAGTAGGATTGCTCCTTGTTTGATTAGGATATTTCTCTTGGTTTCTGCTCTGTGGTTACCCATCAGAGTGATTGGAATAACGGGTGAGATGTGCCTGTAAAACTGGACAGATGGGGTTCTAACAAAGGCAGCTTTGCTAGTTTTGTACTTTCTTTGAGGAAATAGATGTAAAAATGCAAGTGGTAGCAGACTGGCACACTGAATGTCCCTCATGTATGTTGTAGTTGTGTTGATCTAGCTGCTTGGTTAGAAAATCTATTACAAACCCATGCAGGCAGTAGGACTTAATTTAGAAATTTAGCTGTTGGTGTAATCTGTGAAGCAACCATTTAAGTGGTTTGCAGGTCTCTTCATGGCAGCTTCCCAGCCTTTAGTTTTACTCCAGTGCAGGTTTATCGTTGCATTACCAAAAGACAAAAATGTTCTGTGAGAAGGTGAAATTTGTATAACTGACCCCAGCAACAGAAAAAGGAAAAAAGAAAAAAAAAAAAAGAAAAAAACCAAGATGCTCTAAGAATAAAAAGTTGGTGAATTCTGTTTGGAATGGGTAGAAAAGCTTGTTACAGCATAGTTCCTTGCAGAGCAGGAGGTGTTGGGGCTGTGTACAGAGCCTTTCTGTACAGATCCTGGTTTGTCTTTCTTATTTCACTACTTGTATTGAAAAATTGCTCTAAACTTGAGTTAGCTGTTTCAGGTGAAGGACCTTTTGAACAGGCTTTGAAGAAAAATGTCTTCTATTAAAATTGCTAGGGGCTCAGGGGTTTCTTTCATCTCGGTATTTTATTGTACTGTCCTTAAAGCTGGAAGCAAGGCTGTTAAGCTTAATAAGCACTGTGCTCTTGGCACTCCATAGACTCTCCTGTTTCCCTAGAAACTTCCTTCACCCTCTTGGAGAGGGGGCTCACAGCCTGAACTTACTTATAACAAAGAGGAAAAGAAATTATTACCTTTTTTGTTTATAGGCTTCTGCACAGAGGAACTTACTCTGAGGGCTTTTATCACTGTCCTTCCAAAGACTTGGTCATGCTTTGCTTTGCATTTAGTTCCCTGTAGCTTTCGTTACAGGGAGTAGTTGACTGTTTCATGGATTTGAGGTTGGGTACCATTTTACCTCCTCTCCTTCATGAAAAGTGGTGTATTTTTAGTGGGTTTTTTTTTGTTTTGTGTCTTTCAATGTGCATTTTAAGACAGCACACCCGCCTTTGCTAATCTGCTTGTTCTTTTTTGATCTGTTATGTGAGCTGTCTGCACCAGATTTATGCAAGTGGGATGAAAGTTTGGGAATCCAAAGTTTGGGAATCTTGAGCAATCACAGTCCTTTGTTCAACAGTTCAGTTATGCCTTACAGTTAATCACTGAGGTTTGTTCTTTTGGAGTGAATTGATGTCTCTGTCAAGGCACTGAGGAGATGGATACAGATGTGGATTGTATAGAAATTAATTCCCTTAAAAATAGAGAGTGGAGTGAGCTGGTGGTATCTGCATCACTTTAATATCTTCTTTCTTTTTAGGCAGTTCCTCGTAGCTGTGCTAGATTAATGCAAGGTATATCCTTAGTTTTGTGCCATTAAAATGTTCAAAAACTTGTGATTTGAAAGGAAATGCCTCAAGGTTATCAGATTATTCATACAATTTCTTCAGCCTCCTAGTTTTGAGAGTTTTTTTAATTAAATGCTCTGGCTTTGATTAAGAGTGTGTACATATATCTATATTAGATTATTGTACTTGATTGTGCAGGATAATTGTGTCTTAGTACCAGCCAAAATGAGCTCTGCTCTAGAGAGATTTTACTGTTAATTGTACTTAAAGGAGAAATTATCAGCAGTGAGTAGCATGTCTTACTATAATGTATTAAGCTGCATCTGTCATGCTTATTTTGCTCAAAATCAAGAAAAGATTGAGCAGTGCATAGGTCTTGTCTTAAAAATGTAAAAATTACTTTAAAAACTGTACACCTTGGTGTTTCCTTTCAATGCAAGCACTGAACTAAGATACACAGCGGAATAAGGTGTTGGTTTCCTTTTATTTTGGTACTGTTCCTGTGTGCAAATACACAGGTTTCTCCTTTTCTGCCTGTTCACACATCACATGTCCATCATTGCACCACCACTGACTAGCCCTTCCAAAATTCATTATAAGAAAGGTAGTCAGGTTCACTATCCTACTGTAGAACCCCAGAAATGCATGAGCTGCTTGGATGGGCACCTTCTCAGAGGGCTCACAGAGAGGGGTTTTCCACTGCAGCAGCAGCCTTGGTTTTGTGGGAATGCTGTTAGTAAATCCTGGTTTCTTGTGTTTCTGTTCCAGTATGTATGACCAATTGCCCTACTCTGATTGTCATGGTGGGTCTTCCAGCAAGAGGAAAAACCTACATCTCAAAGAAGCTGACACGCTACTTAAATTGGATTGGAGTGCCTACAAAAGGTGATGGGTTTACTTTTGTTTACATCAGGACAGGACACAACCTTAAGGTGGTTTATAAACCCGATTTCCAGTAATTTTGTTGCCAAGTTTGACTACTTAAAATCCTTCTGTTTTGTTAATATATTTTTAAGCAATAACATACACAGGCACATTGCTGTTTAGGTGTTAATTAATCAAATTATGTTGACTGTCCCTTTACCTCCTTGTTCTGCCAGGTGCCTAAGTCAATCTTTCTCCCTTATCATTAAACACTGTCCTTTTTTGTTTATTTATTTTTCCTTCTTTTCCTTTTCCTTTCTTCATGTGGGTGAAAGGGAATGTTTTTTACAAGCAGCTGAGCAATCGGAACTTCTGGGTTAAAGTTCCAACTTCTCCATCTTTTTTTTTCCTCTGTGAACTTTGTGCTACTTGCAATTCTCTACTTTGTGTTTGTGGAATGACTTGCAGTTCTTTATCTAAATACTAAGAACCCAAGGGCTGAGACAGGCAGTTGCCACTTATTATCACCTTCTTAAGGATTTCTCTGTGTGTTTTGGGCAGGAAATGGCTTAGATTGGCTGTGCCAAGGCCCTGACTGGGCTGCTGTGGTATCCTGTGGGTCCAGTAAACAGGACCTAAGTCCATCTGAGGTTCTGAGCAGCCACCTCCACTTCCCTCTGCAGAAGAGCAAGACATTTCTGGTGTGCTGTGATTCTGTGTCCAGGGCAGTAATAGTAGCTTTATGCCTAGTTAATAATTTAAACATGAAGCGTATGAAATCATACTGAAGTGTGCAGTTTTGGCTGGCTATTCAGGGATGTATTTCCTAGGAGATCTAAGAAGTCAAGATGAAAAGTTCTTGCCTATATTTAAATTGCCTTTTGGTCTAGGGTAAAGCTTTTTGTGTGGGTGTTTTCTTAAGTTTTTAGCAACTTGTATAACGTGCTTTATTTAGAAGAGACATTATGGGGGATATATTATATTGTTTAAGTATGAGAATTTACAAGATTTAAATTATCACTTGATTTTGACTGTTTTCACATGGTTTAACCCTTCTGATGACCAGCATCAGCTAGTTCAGGGTTCAGTTTTATCTATTAGACTGAAATGGAATAACAATCCAAGTAGTTTAGCCTATATCCAAGGGAACAAAATACTTGTATGTTAGATACACATGTAACAAATTTGAGATCTGTTATATATAAATGTCATTGAGTTTGAGCACTTCACTGTGTGAACTTTGACAAGCCAAAGTCCAGTACTGGACAACAAAAAAGGTACTATGCACATCTGGCTCATGATTGGTTGAACGTATCCCAAATACTAATTTTACTGTAGGTGGGGTTTGGCTCAGCTGTAGGAAAAATGCTGTGGGCCACTGTGAGCAGCACATCAGATGACAAACACACTTGTGCTTGATGAAAAGCAGGTAGAGCATTGCTGCCTAATTTTATGAAATATGCAACATAAAGTTGCCATATGAGTTGCTGTCCTTGGTTGTTGCGAGCTGTTTGTCTTTGTTAGAAAGAGTGACTGAGATTTTCTCAGAAAACCACAGAGCCTTTCTGTTTGTGTCTTCAGTGATGCAATTTTACTGAAGTTAAAGTCAGTGTAAAACACCTCACTGCCTGGCTGAGAGTATAGATGACATTTTCTCTAATTCTTCCAGTTGGTGAGACTGAACTGATACAGGATCAGTGTCAAGTAGCCCTAACATCTGCTACCCTTTGGCTCTTAATGTCTTAAAATTAGTGTGTGCTTAATTTAGCAAGAGTTCTTGTTCTCTGAGACAGATGGTTCAAATTATGAGGTTATGTAAACCAGAGAAAAGATAAATACCATCTTTTCATGTAACATTAAGCAAGCTGGAGAGTTCAAGAACAGAAGGTGGAGGTAAATAGCCTAGGCTTGCTGATGTCAAATCATTTCAGCCATCATTTCTGAATTTTCTTCCTTCCAAAATCCTCTGTTGTTTAGAATGTGGAATGGTTAAAAGTACAGGGAACTTTTGTCTGTGCTTTTAGAAGGAAATGAGGTCAATTAGATGTCTGAATAGAATTGTGTTGCAATGTGGTCTTGAGATACTAAGCCATGGACTCTTTTTTGAATAGTTGTGGTTGTGATACCAGTTAGCTTTGGGATACTTTTCTATAGGTGGGGCTGCTCAGAATAGAGGTTGAAGATTGTCCCACTAGATAGCACTTTTCCCTCTGCTGTGCATGGCCCTCTGGCAGTAACTATTCCTTCTCATGAAATTAATTAATTTTGATTTTTCAAGTGCTGTTGTCTGACAATGCTGGCCGTCTGAACTTCTCACACCTTCTGTTTGTTTTGTAAGGAGCCACCTTTTCATGTAGCCACTGTGGCCAGTGCTCATTAAAACCATCACAGAATCACGTGGATTGTTCTGTAATCCATGTAATGAAAAATTCCATCAACACTGCTGAGCCCAAACAAAACTTGACTTCTGAGGGGGAAAAAAAAATCATTTCCTTATCCTCTGCCTCCAATCCCAACAGCAGTCTGTATACAGCAGCTGGTTCTTGAGCTCTTCTATTCTATGTCTTTTTTCTTGACTACAATCTTATGATTGTGTCTACAGCTTCTTTTTCTCTTTCCAGCAATGAAGTCTGACAAATATAGTTGTACCTTGGCTGCATCTCATACTTCAGTGTAGTTTAATGGTAAAAAAAAAAAAACCCAAACCAAAAGCTTTGCAGTTCAACAGAAAAAACCTGCATGTTGAAACAACTTAAACATTAATTGCATTTCAGAGACCTGGTTTCAGAGCCATTGAATGAAATTAATTAGGGTTCAGTGTCATTCTGCTCTGAGGCAAAGCAGAACTGTTTTGCCCTAATCCCATACTCGATATTGTGACTTGACACTATGTTTGGCCATGGATCTTTTCCACCTTTGCCCAGACAAGGAGTAGGTGTTTTTTGACCACTGATATGAAATCACAGTGAGATTGATAAAACAAACAAATTTTAAAATCAATGTAAATATGAAACAATTTATCTTTTTTTTTCCTCAGTAAGTGGAACAAGGGTTGTGAAATATTAATCCTTAAGGAATAGAAATATTTGAGCAGGGTTCTGAAAAAATGTATTGTTTACCTAAAGCAAGATTGTTTAGTTCTATTTAGAGCTCTGCCTTGCTTAAATAAGATCTGTAAGTTCTGGGAGATGCTATCTAAATACTGTTTCACTGTACATACACATAGAAGAAAAAGCTAATAATGATAATAAATTATTGTTAATGTTAGTAGTCATTACTAGTCCTTTATAGAATTTGAGTAACCCCTGAAAAGGAGGAAAATAATTTCTTTTTGTTGTCCAGGTGAACTGGCAGACCAAGGCACTACAGAGTGGCCACTGCAGTGGAGTGACTACAGCCCAAATGTTCTTGAGCTATTGCCAAGATTTATTGCTGTCTTGCTATTTTAAACCTCACAAAACACAAAAAATATGACATATTGACTTCTTACAGGCCAAATTATTTTATCTTTGCAGGAAGTTTGGTTTCAAAGTTGTGATAACTTTTGTCCTTCTCGCGTGACTGCTGCTGGCTCCTGCTAATGTTGCTTTCTCTTGGCAGAATTTAATGTCGGTCAGTATCGTCGAGATTTGGTGAAAAAGTATAAATCCTTTGAATTCTTCCTGCCTGACAATGAAGAAGGCTTGAAAATCAGGAAGTAAGTTTTGATTGTGGTTGGTACACCATGCTAACTGTATTAAAATGATATCCTGTATAATTTGCTCTTAGAGATAGATGACTTGAAGTTGTATTTTGTATGATCAAGTAGGCCCTTAGGGAGAACTGCAGGAAAAGACATTCTAGAGAAGGTGGAATAGTGATTTCTTTAGGCTGATTAAAATTTGAGGGTCTTTTTTTCTTGATTGTTTCATGTCAAGCATTAAAAATGGAGAGAATTCCTTCTTGATTCCTTTTCATTAGGGTGTGACTACTGTTATTCCTGTAGATACTCTAGGATATTTTCACTCAAAAACTACTTTTAACAGAAAGTTCTAACTGTTCCTACCTTTTTGTAAGGTATCAGTTAATAGATATGACTTTCTGCTGCATAATTCCTAAAATCCCATTTTAGAGCTTTTGTTTCCTTCATAAAGGAAAAAACCCATGTAACTGCTTTTCTTTTTGATTTGCATAGTGAAATTGTTCATCTGGAGCACTTTGAATGTATTCATCATTATCTACTTAAATGAGTGAGACGAAAACGTGATAATTTTCTCCCTGAAATTGTGGTTTTGGCCACCATGCAGGTGCCTCATTAAGTCCATCAGTACATAACTTCAAAAATGGCCATGTTTTGCTAATGCTGTGCAAAGCAAAGAGAGAACCAGAGTGAACTTCTGTGTCCAGATGAAGCATTTGAGTCTCTGCTCTTGTCTGGAAAGAGGCTGTGCTTTAATGTAGGGACAGACCTTGAGATGAAAGGGTAGGTCAGGAGAAAGGTCAGAGCAAGAGGGAGCTGCTTCTTTCCTAGAGGAGATCAAATGAGAAGGCCTTTTGATTTTCTTCAACATTCACTGTACTTTTTAGTGTGTTCAGGAAAGCACTTGGGGCGTGCAGTGTGAAATGAGAAGGAAATGAGAAATTGGAGGTGGATGGAAATAATATTTAGGCTACTTAAAGTATGAACTGTCTTGTTCTTAATTCAACTTCACCTTATGCATCAGAAATGTCTGGACTTTACTACTGTCTGGACTTCCTTCTGTGGCTGTCCCTTGCCTTGTCCCCTCTCTCTTTTCCCTTTCCTCCCTTCAGCAGCATTGAGTGTTGCTGAACTCAGAGGAGAACAGCTTGCATAAGAACCTCCCAATCCTTGGGGGTAAAGAGCAGTCATGAGATGCATTAAGCTTTGCAAGCCACTACCTTTTGCTTACAGGTAGAACCAAACCTTTTAATGTGCCTCTGTGTCACCTATTAGGCTGAATGGTGAGGGATGTAGCATGAAATGGGCTGGGTGAGATAATCTGCCTGGTTAGCAATGAGTAAAGAGGATTTGTATTTATTTAGTGAAGACCTGGGTGATGAATCTCAGCTCCTGACATCTGTTAACTGTGCTAATGTGGAAATACTGTCAGGATCTGAAAGCCTTCATTTCTCTTTCAAGATAAAGCTGTGCTTGCAGAAGATGGTAAATAAAAGTTATGGATTTCAGTCTGGAAGTCAAAATTCAGGAGTGATGCAGGGAAGGGCTGTTGAAATGGGCAGTTTTTTATGTTGGTACTGCAGAGGGGCTGTACTTACTGGGAATAAATGGGACTTTGTTCTGCTAACAAGTAAATCGTGTACAATGTTGCCCTCCAGCATTACTGACGTGTGAGGAATCATAATAGACTTTGAAGATAATGCTAGTGCTGGGGACATAGGAAAATTGCATATTCATGTGTTCTTGTCCAGATTTAACACAAGTGTACAGTATGTCAGGGTGGGGATTTTTGGTGTTTGTGTCCTCGGCTGTCTCCAGTACTAATTATACTGGATTGGTGACTGCAGTGGATGATATTTCACTTCAGTCACTAATACTTGCTGCTACCTTTGTTTTGATTTCTGTTTTAAGAATTTTTTTTGCATAAGCAGGTTTCACGCAATAGCTCAAAAGAGAGTAAGTAGATTACTGAAAAATAGTTGTCTCTCCACTTCAACTCAGTGCCACAAGACAAAGGCTTTAAGTTGGTTTATTTTATTTCTTTATTTGTGAATTAAATGAAGAAGCAGTTATGTATGCATAGGTAATTGGGAAAGGATACAGTTGCAGGGATGTTTCAGTGATGTTAATTTAGATCAGCAAGGTTGCTGGGTGTTCTGTGGACGTGTGTGGCTGTGTCAATGACACCAGGAGCAAAGTTACATGACCACATTTCCTTAGTGTAACTTGGCTGACCTCTGTTGGTTTTTCCCAATGTTTGGAGGGAGGTCTGTGTTTTTGAGATAAATTATTAACATTTTCAGGGCACTTTGCTCCCAAATGCATTAACAAAATGCCTTTAACTAGCATTTGACTGTGATTCTCTCCTTCTGAAGACAGTGTGCCTTAGCAGCGCTGAACGATGTCCGGAAGTACCTCAGTGAGGAGAACGGGCACGTGGCTGTAAGTTTCTTGTTGAAGATGAATCTCACCTTCTGGAGATGCCTCTGCACTAAACACTGTGTGTCTGCTGGATAATACACAGCCTGAGTGATTCCAGTAGCTGTCCAGTATACCAGATTTCTTTTCTTTGGCAGTTAGATCTGGTTGCTGCTGCAGTGACCTGAGTGCTGAAGTTCAGGGTGATGATACCATATTGAGCAACTACCTTTGATTTCAGGGGTTAGCTGAGAAGGTCATAACAGCAACAAACAAGTCCACCTTCTCACCACATTACTATAGGACAGTGCTCCACAATGTACCATTAAACACATCTGCCATTTTGCTTCATGTCTATTTGATAGTTTAGTGTTCCAAGAGGAAGATAAAGACTTGCTGAACAAAAAGTATCCTCTGTATTTCTTGGCATTTGTTGTTGGCATGAGAAACATCTGAAGAGAGCAGGAGAAACTTGTTATAAGTTGCTGCATAACTGAGTGTATAATAATGGTATGCAAAACATCAGTTCTTTGACTATTGACATTGCGTGTTGAGACTAATTTTTAAATTTTTTTTTCTTAAAACTACTGACACAACTCTGGGGTTTTTATTAACTAATCAGGGAAAACCATTAACTATAAGTTCTGCTGGATACGTGAGGCAAATGTTATGCTTTGGCAAACTTCATACTTTAGTAAAAATATTATGAGTTCCTAGAAAAATGGTTGTATTGATGGTGTTCTTCATGGACAGGATTTACAACTTTTGCAAGCTTTACACCTGCGTTTTGAGCAGCCCATTGAACTGCAACATCTTTTTTTTTGTAGCATAAGTTCACTGAAAACTTGTGCATTAGTATTTAATGCTGATAATGGGCAAGGAGGGAGATTCTCTCCTGTACTATGTGCTAGGCTTAAATACTGATTTCCTTTTCCAGATCCAGAATTCTGCTAGAATTGCTTTCAAAATATTACTAAATTTTAGTATTTAGAAAATAATATGTGTAAATTAGTAATGTCTTTGCTTTCTTGATGAGCATGTTGAGATAGTGAGGTAGAGGAAGGGAAATGATTCCATTCTTTCCTTCACACTGAGGCACTTTGAATCCATATTTTTGTTGTTATTAACACAGTGCTTTCCACAGGCTGTGTTGCATTTTAAATTCCTTTTTCTCTCTCCCTTTAATTGTTCCTAGGTCTTTGATGCTACAAACACAACTCGAGAACGTAGAGAAACTATTTATAAATTTGGTGAAGAAAATGGGTATAAGGTGAGTCAGAGCAAAGCAGTTCTGAGCTCTTGCATGGCCAAGTAAGCCAGTGGTGGTTTTGCCCTTATCTCTAAGTGCACTAGCACAAGCCACATCCTTCTTGGCTGTTTAATCAATGTGTTTTGTGTTCCTAAGCATTGTTTGTGATTAGAAGTCATTCAGTCCTCATTTTTCTCATCTTTAGTGTTTGTACTCTTTGGAGCTAAGGTATTTGTGCTGCAGCTTCAGTTTTATCTTCCTAGACCTGTGTTTGTGATTGCAGTGTCAGAAAGAACATTCAAAGAGTGGTTCTTCATGCAGCTCAGATCTTTGCTGCAGGAACATGAAAGGGATTCTGTGTTAGTTCTGTACAAACCAGAAACTTCGTGGTTTTCTGCCTTCTGTTTTACATTTAGCTGTCCTCCAGTCATCTTTCATTTCCTCTAAACTTAATCTCTGCAAGCCTTTGACACAGCAGAACACAAGCCTCTTTATAAGCAAGGCTACTCCATTAGCTGGGAGGCTTCTAAAATGTTATTTCAGAAATGTTAGTTACTGTTCGTGGGGCTGAACTTGCATCCTCTGCATTTGTTTCTTCCTCTTCCATCCTACGTTTTTTCTACTGCAAGAATTTTCCACTTGCAAGCATTGTTGGGGAATAGGGTACAGAGCATGATGTGCCATGCATGGAATGATGAGCCAGGAATTGCTGATGAGAGGGTCTGGAAAAGCTTTCTGAGTAAATGGAGGGGATAAAGGCCTTGGCATGGAAGTGGGTGACATGCTGCTCGTGTGTGTTAGTATCCAGAGGTGTTTTCATGCATCTTCCTTCTTCCTCCCTTCTGTTCATGTGGCTCTCATTTGGACTGAAGACTTTTTTTGTGGAGTCTGTATGTGTCGATCCAGAGGTCATTGCTGCAAACATTGTGGTGAGTAAAGGAAAGTTTGCTTTAATGGCTTGACATTGGGAGGTTTAAAGTAGCTCATTATTTTTAGAAGTGCATTATAAGAACTTCCAATAGCAAAAACCCCATGTTAACTCTCATTAATGGATTTTTTTTCCCTGTCCATGTGAATGTTACTGACACAGAAGTTTAATTCTCTGAGGAACAGGGTGTTTCCCCCCCCTTTACATGTATTTTAATGAAGTTGGAGACAAAACTTTTTATGTTCTTCCACTCCCTATTTCTTTAAACATCCATGAAGAAGGGAAGGAAACTTAAATACTATTGTCCTGTTTTTATTTTAAACAGCAAGTGAAGCTGGGTAGTCCTGACTATGTTGATTGTAGTAATGATGAAGCAACAGAAGATTTCATGAAAAGAATAGAATGCTACAAGAACTCATATGAGACCTTAGATGAAACTCTGGACAAGTAAGTCATGAGACAATACTGTAATTACAGGTGGTGATCACAATATTATTAAAATGGTTTTTTAGGGGTTGGGGCATCCTGTATTGGGAATTAGGATTTTCAAGTCATTGTTTTAGTGGCTTGCGCTCTCCCTCCTTTGGCAAATTAGAGTGTTGACTCTGGAGGTGTAGCATGGAAACTTCCTTGTTTGAGGGAAATTGGCTAATGACAATATTGTTTTTGATTTTCCCACTTGGAGAATGGTATTTATTCTTCTGGAGCAGAACCAGCATTTAGCAATTATTCCAGACTTTCTACAGGGGTTGGTTGGTATTTGCTTTTAGGTGCATAGAGGAGACATGAGGGATTTGTAAGCATACCTTTATTGCTTGACATGGTTAATTATGAACACACCAGTCTTAAAAATATGACTTCTGAATTAATTTCTTTGTGTTTGCAAAATTACCCTGCAGATGCAGGGCTGTGAGAAACTGTCTTAGCCACATTTTTTATTCTCATGCCAAAGCATTCTTCTGATTTTTATTAACTTTGAACTGTTGAAAATAAGGTAGGGATGAATCATGTGAGGAGGAGCCCCTTTCTTCTTGCTACAGCTTAAGGTTTCAGGGTAGGATGTGGAGCTGCAGCCATCTCAGGTGCCCCTGGTTTGTTCCAGGCCAGAGCTGCAGAGAAGGCTGAGCTGCATTTTAATGTAATTGAGCGTGAGCAGCGTGAAGCTGGTTCAGTCGGCTCAGTTCATGCGTGTAATTCCCATGATGGACCTAATGGCTGTGCTTGGCTGGAATAGTAATGATTAACTCCAAGGAACACGGGCAGCAATGAGTGCTGATGCCTGTTTCTCACTACCTCCGTTTGGTTTTATCATCAGTTTTCTTGTTTTATTGCAGTGTGGTGTCTCAAACACATTACTGGAAACTAATAGTGGTTATTTTCAGCTTATGAGACACCTTTCCTTGTGTGAAGGAGAGGCTGCTCTAGAATTATAGCTCAAATGATAAAGGATAAGCAGTGAAAATTGAAATTATAAGCTGTCTGATGCTGAGAGAAGATAGTGGTGAGGTAGATTACAGTACTGTTAACAAAGGGTTGCTCACAGAGCAGCTGAGAAAATGGCTTGCTTCAGACTACTCCCTGGCTCTTCTGTGCCCTAGTTTTTCTGGAGGGATTAATTGAGATGGGTAATTAGTGACCATTCCTTTTGGCCCCTGGGTGCAATCAGACAAACACTTGGTGATGGAAAGTATTTGTAACCTGGAAAAAAGAAAACAAATGGTATTGGAAAATAACTGTATGTCTTATTCAGCTGTGGTAACTTAAGTGACTCCACTGAATCTCCCTTTCAGTGTGTGGGCTGTTTTCTTCCAAGAGTAAGATCTAGATCTGGATGAAATGCAAGGAAAGGAAGCAGAAAAGAAAGTGATGTGAGCAGCTGCACGTGAGAGGAGTAGAGTTCATCCTGTACCTTTGGAGTACTGCGTTGTTTTTTAGGACTAATGCATATTCCATGGCTAATTGCAGATTTTTTCATTTCTTTGGCTCGTCGCCCCTTTGTTTTATAATGAGGGAGAGGGTGGAAAGATTGTGGTGCATGCTAATAGCAACAATGTGGAACCTTACCCTTTTTTTTTTTTTTAAACTTGCTCATGAAAGGGATCTTTCTTACATTAAAATTATGGATGTTGGAAGGAGTTACCTGGTGAACAGAGTGATGGATCACATCCAGAGCCGGATTGTCTACTACCTCATGAATATCCATGTGACTCCTCGGTCCATCTACCTCTGCCGACACGGAGAGAGCGAGCTCAACCTGAAGGGGAGAATAGGAGGAGATCCTGGGCTGTCTGTCAGGGGGAAAGAAGTATGTACCTCCAGCCAGGCATGGCCGTGTTCTCTGTGTGTTTGGGCCGTGTTCTCTGTGTGTTTGGGCCGTGTTCTCTGTGTGTTTGGGCCGTGTTCTCTGTGTGTTTGTGCTGTGTTTCCTCCTCTACAGCCTTTTCCTCTTAACGAGTTTAAAAGATTTCTTTAATTGTGTTTTTGGGTGGTGGAAACACTTTGTGTGTTGTGGTCTGTATTCTTTTATCTGTTTGCCTCTCTGTTGGCTGAAATTCCTTTCTATCCCTACAGCACAAAGCAGTTGGCAAGAGGGCTTTATTTTTTAACTACATTTTTATGAAATCCTGACTAATTGGTTAATTGGGAAAGTGTACACAACTTAAGGGAAAAATTCATGGAAGGAAAGCTAGGAACTGCTAAAAACTTCTGTTTTCCTTGTACTCCTTTTCTTTCTCTTGTCCCTCTTAGATAATGGAATAGGTTGTATTTCTTAGCAAAAAAACTTTGACAGTCTTTTGGAATAGCTACAGTGAGCTTACAGAGGCTGGAACCTGTGTATTCTAAACTGAACGCTGTGTGTTGGCTCTGAGCCCTCATCCAGTGTCTCTTGGTTTTTCTTCCAGTTTGCCAAAAGCTTGGCACAGTTTATTAATGAGCAAAATATCAAAGATCTGAAAGTTTGGACCAGCCAGATGAAAAGGACAATTCAGACTGCTGAAGCCTTGGGAGTGCCTTATGAGCAGTGGAAGGTTTTGAATGAGATAGATGCAGTAAGTTCTTCTCTTTTAAATGCCTAATAAGTTGCTTTGATTGCTGGGGGTGAAGGAAGTACTTGGTTTTTTAATAATATGTCTTTTATGGAATAGAAAGTCATTGAAGCTGCTTCTAGAGGCTAGAAATGATTGTCATTACCCGTAAACAAGGCTAAACGTTTTATTAAGTTTTGCCATTGTTAATTTATTCTTCTCTTGTCTTTCCCAGTAAAACATTCCTCAGTAGAAGCCATGATGTTATGAACTTTTGGTTAGTTGGGCTTGAAAAGAAGCTTGTGGTGAGGGGATTTTGCTAGCTGGCAATTTCCAGCTGTAGCTGTAAGATATAATAGGGTGTGCAGTAAGTAAAACATGGCCTTGCTTTGTCCATAAATGTAACTTGACCTCTACAGGGATTTAGTGATTCCTACTAAACGCCTCTGAGTCAAGCTGAGTGCCCTGTTCATCATGTGTGACAATTTTAAGTGTTAGAGTAGTAAAAAAAACTGTTAAAGGTTATTTGTATGTGGTTTTATTTAAGAGTGATATCTGCTTTTTTGCATTACTGGAAATACATGGTTTTTAAATTATTTTCATTACTGACAGGGAGTGTGTGAAGAAATGACATATGAAGAAATACAGGAAAATTATCCTCTTGAATTTGCACTGAGAGATCAAGACAAATACAGATACAGATACCCTAAAGGGGAGGTATGCTATTTTTAATCTCTCAGGTTGAAGGGCTTCCTTGTCTTCTTGCATACATGCATGCTGGCTTTAGGAAGGAAGAATAAATTTTTAAATTAATGAAAAGGTTGTTCCTTTCTCTGTGGAAAAGCACTTAGGATCTTGCAAGGATTGAGCCCAAACCACTTAATTTGATTCAGGGCTTGAAAAATAAAACCATAACTTCAGGAAAACAGTGGAGAGCTTTGATCCCTACAATAATTGCTTCTGCTTTATCACTGCAGGATCAAAGCTCTCCACTGGGCTGGTTACTAAACTTCTTGCTTCTGGGAAAGTAAACTTACTGATGGCTTTTCTAAAGCAGCCCTAATACAGTGCAGTGATGACCAGATGGTCACGGGGCCATCGCTGGGGGATAAGGGCTGAGGATCTGGGAGAAGGGATTGGCCCAGCTGCTCCTGCTTGAGCTGTGAGGAAGCAGAGCTCTGCCTTCTTCCTCAATCACTGTGACAAGAGCAGTGTCCCTGGCAGGGTGACCCCGGTCCTGCTAATGAGGCAGTCATTAAGCTGCAAAGTTCCCCTCATACATTTGAACAAGGGGTGTTTGTTTTTCAAACCAATGCAGTCCTGGGGATGGTGACTGGCATGTCAAACTCTCGTGTCTTGTGGGGATGAGTTGGTCTCATTTATCCCAGGCAGTTTTGTGTCTGGTAGCAGTGTGAGGGGTTTGCACAGCTCTCTGGGGGCTTTCTGTTGTCCAGGGCTCAGTCAGCAGTGCCACTTGGTCCTGCCTGGGGACCAGGGTGAAAGTTTTCTGCTGTGCTCAGTCCCTGTCCTGCTGGGCAGTGTGCTGAGCTCTGCACATGTGTGATACATGACACATGTTGGATGTATGTGATGTGTTTTTAAAGTGCTTGGCACATTTTGGAAGCAGAATCTTTACCCTGCATGTGAAATTCAGTTCAGTCATGTCCATGCAGGAACCCTGCTGTTCACCTGCAGCAGCAGTTCCCTGGGCAGGACAGGTCAGCAGCGAGTCCTTGTGCTGACTCTTGGTGGGATGGTGGCTGCCATCACCAGGCCGTTCCAACATGCCCACAGCTTGTTTTGAAAGGGCAGCCTGAACAAGTCAGGCTTTGTGAACTCTTTGCATGCTGACTGTTGGCTGGACTTCCTAGATTTGGGCTTGGAAGAGAGATGCTTTTAAAGATGAGCTATGGAAAATAACGTGCAAGCCTCACATTTGCAGATGTGAATTAAATCCTAGGGATTCTGTGGAAATTCTTGATCAGAGTGGCTAATTTAATAAAGCTTTTCCACGAGGGAGACTTGTTTTGTTATGTGTATAATAAAATGTGTTATGTGTATTCTCAGGTCCGAACTGTGTTCTTAGTTTAATGGAAATTATTTCTGCAGCATTTGTCTGTGCACTAAATAACATTTAGAAGATGACTAATATGAAAGTAAGATCCCCTCTATAAACATACACTGTTGAAAGAGCTTTCCCTTTTTAATGTGCTCTGTTTCTCCTCCCCACCCAGTCCTATGAAGATCTTGTTCAGAGGCTGGAGCCGGTAATTATGGAGCTCGAAAGGCAGGAAAATGTGCTTGTCATTTGTCACCAAGCTGTCATGCGCTGTTTGCTTGCATATTTCCTTGACAAGCCTGCAGGTAAGTCTTCTTGATAAATTACAAACAGTCTGTTTTTTTGAAAATTTACTGCTTAAGGTTCCAAACAGTAAATTCTAACAATGTGCTATATCATCAGAGGCTGGTTTTGCTAGGCAAGTACCCAAGTATATTTTTTTGTATTTGACCCTCACGTGAAACCTGGCAGTTGTTATTGAGCTGCTCCTCACCTGAAATACTGTGATACTTGCTTTTTGCTCTGATTAGCATCTCTGTTGTGTGCTAGGAAAACAGATAGACTGTTAGGTAAAAAGTCATCCAACTTGTTGACCTGAAACATAACAGAAAAGTCACTTGTAACCTGTATTTCATGTGTAATTTGTGGTTTGATTTCTCAGAACAACTGCCCTACCTGAAGTGCCCACTGCATACTGTCTTAAAGCTAACCCCGGTGGCTTATGGTAAGTGCAGTTATGTATATTTAATGTATATATCTGGCTATATGTCTCTGTCATCAGGAAAGGTGGTGAAGTGTTTAAAACACGCTTTATGTTGCTTATAAATAGTTAGGTTTGACATTGCATGTATGCCTGCAGAGCTTTGCTGGAATGAATGAATCCTCTGGATTACTTTTTTTGCCCTGTGCCAGGAAACACATATGTGTTGCTGAAGGCCTGAAGCTACCAGTGGCTGTAGCTGCTGGAGGGGACACTTTTATGCTCAGTTCATACTCTATTTCACTAATTCTTCTGGCAAACCATGTGTTTACAAGTCTGCTACAGCAAGATCTGAGTTTTCAGAAGACAGGCAAATATGCATTTGTGTAGGTTTATCATCTTGCAAAGTGTGTTCCCTTAGCCTTAAATATCTTCATTCTCTTTTCCTGAAGTATTTTTTCCGTGGACTCTGGGATTACCCCGCGAACTCACCTTGTTTGTTGATGTTGGGATTTGTTTGTCAGCAGCTGTTCCTGGTGCTTGGCTCTGTGGGCAGTGTGGGGTGTGGGTTACTGCGTGCCCTGCCTGGGCTTTAGGCTGATTGCTGATGGAGTTTTATGTGTGTTCTCACCTCAGCTTAGCGTGTGCCTGCTGTTCATGTTCATTAAGTGATGGCTGCATCGTGTCTGCCGATATCCCAATTCAGAAGATCATCTCAGGCAGAGAATTACCTGCATAGCTTGTTAGGAGAATGTATTGCCCAAAAATGTTGGTTCAGTCATTAATTGGAAGCTGTCTTCGATTATGGGCTCTGAAAACAGCGATTCTGATCACTGCTTTGTTTTTCGTTCAGTTTCAAATGAAATTGAAGCAAAGAATATTGTGAAACAAAATAGCTGCTACACTGGGAAATATGTCGAAAGAGATTTTTGTCATTTGGTTGCAGTGTCCTCCTACAGCCTGTGCTGTGGTGACATCTGCTGTTCCCAGCCTTGCATGACAAGCTGGGGTTTTGAAAATAAAGATTTACTTGGCTTTTAAACTTAGGCTGTTTAAAACTGGCTTCTTCTGACCTGCTGGACTCTGCCTGTTTTCCATAGCAAGGCTTTGTTTTGGGGTTCTCTTTCTTTTTTTTGGGGGGGTTCTCTGGTGATTTTTTTTTGTTATTGTTGTTGGGGTTGTTGCTGTTTTTCTTTCTTCTTTGTGGGCAGAGGAAAGTTGGGTGACTGCTCATAAATTTTAAGAGGGTGTGGATGTTTGCAGAGTTTGCTCGCACACTAAGAGAGGAAGGAAACAAAGTGGTACAAAACGCTGTCCTTGCCCTTCTGACTTGAGGGAAAGAAATGCCATTGTCCTTTTTTAAGGTGTTTGATCTCTATATCTGATGAGCACACTTCAGCCAACCTACTTTCTGGAGTTCAGCCATCTGAAAACACAAGGAGTGTGTAAATAATTTCTGCAGCTCTGATCAGTGGCTCTGCTCCAGGCTGATGTGTCACTTGGCTGCAGCCAGGCAGGACACAGGATCAGACCTGATGTGTTTGATACCTCCCCACTAAGCCTGTTCTGGGAAATGCCTGCACCAGGGCTTTGCTCTTCCTGGTGTTGGAGAGGAGCATTATTCCCACCTTAAGAGTCTGATCTGCAGTAGAGGAACATCTGTTACAGCCTGACAGCTGGATCAGGGCAGATGAGAGCTTTACCCAGCATCCATGGCAGTGGTGGTCTATGGAAAGAGAAACTGCAGCTTGCTGTAGGTATGAACTTGTTCATCAGTAATTAAAAATGAGCTGGGAGTATGCACATGGTAATTACTGTGGAGCAAGGCTCTCTTTGGATTTTAAACTCGGCTTGTGGCAAGGACTGAGAGGTCTCTGAAGTGTCTGCTGTGTAACAGCCCTGGGTAGTGGCCAGAGCAGGGCTCAGAGTTTGTCTTGGCTTGGTCTCAAGGCTAACAGTGAATCTGTGGACAGAAGGATGAGTAAGGATCCTGCTCCAGTGGGAGATGTGTGCTTTTCCTCCTTAAAATCTGGTTTATGGTTTACTATTTCTCTGAGTTCTGGCTCTCTTGCAGGGTTTGCTCACAGTCTTCCTGACAAATGGGCTTTATCAGGATTGGCTTCCCAAAGGGAAGGCAAATACTGGCCTTACTAAATTATTTTTATTTTTTTTAAAGTGCAGTGGCTTTCTAAGGAAATCCCCTTTTTCTATCATGTTGCAATTCTAAGGACTGTGTTACAACTTCAGGGAATAAATGAGGACAAAAATCTGGAAACCTGCTTGTGATAGAGGATGGACTCTGGTGTGTCAGAGGATGTCTGTTAATGGTGTGGAGTAGTGGTGACTTACAAAAGTTGTGTTTGTGTGAGATAAGCCAGGGTTTGGCAATCAGAGGTTGCTTAAAGTGCTGTGGCCATGGTGTATGGAGTAATTATATCTTTCTACCTGGGAAATAGTTGTTTTTTCTCACTGTTTAATTTTTCTTGCCTCACTGGTGTTTTGAATTTTTGAATGTAAAGCAGAAGTTCCTTTTCAGGAGTCAGCTTTGAAGTTCTGTTTAGCTTGGGGTTAAAACCATTTTGCATGTACAGAGGAATGGGGGTTGCTGACAGCACACTGTACCTTCTTGTAGTTGTTTTTATGTTTAAGAAATGAGAACAACATTTATCTTCTTAGAATTTTACTGTAAGACAAAAGTCCAGGATGTTTAAAACACAAAAAGTTACAAATATAAAACTTTCTCACTGAATGTTCCTGTATGGTTTTTTAAAAAAAGATTTTCTTTTTCAAAGAGAATAATGCTAAAGCTAAGCTGAGGAGGTTGATTATCAGATTGATGATAATATTCATCCAGGTGGAGCAGATTAATTTCTGTAGCTTTAGCTCTTCAGAATTCAGGCAATTCTGGCATAAATCAGAAGGGGAAAGTGATTAGCCTTCACCATCTCAAAATTAGATTGCATCTTTATTATAACTTAACTTTTAAAGCAGATGTGTCTAAAATGTGTTTTCTATCAACAGGATGTAAAGTGGAATCTATATTTCTGAATGTCGAAGCTGTAAACACACACAGAGATAAACCTGAGGTAAGAATATTTTTCAAATTGGAGAACTTGATGTAATGTACTGTCTGAGCTGATTTCCATTGTCCTTGTGGCTACAATTGATTTGATAACTCAGCTGAGTGTATTTTATTTTACATATGAAATTTTGCTACCGGTTTACTGTGAGGGGGGAGCAAATTTTTTATTGACTGATATGTGAGTGCTAGCTGGAATAGTTTTAGAAATGAGAGTTTGAGTATGTGGTGTCAGGCTAAAAGCTGTATAAAGTTCTGCCAGGCTTTGCCACTGAGCAGAAGTAGGTGTAGTCACAGTTGTGTAGTGAATGCCACGCTTACTGTGGGGAGAGAAATCATCAACTATTTCATCACTGCGGTCGCTGCTGTGTGAAAGAGAGGAATTGATGATGTCACCTGTGTTTTAAGCCAAAGCTGGAGAGGAAGACTAGAGCTCGGGAAGCAGCAGGACTGCCGGGGGAAGGAAATTGAGCGTGTTTGTACAATGTAAGTGCAGAGAAGATCTCAGCCCACGGCAGCTCTGTGCCCTGCCTGTGTCAGGTTCTCTGTGCTCCTCAGTGTCCACCTGAGCTCAGGCTGATTCTGCTGCTTGTGCCAAGCTCTTCCTTTGCTTTATCATCAAAGTTGTGTGAAATGTGTCATGGTTAAAGCTCTCTGGTTCCCTTGCAGATCCTCAGGCTCGTGCCACCAGGCTTGGTACTGATTCTGTGCTGAGTTTAGGAGCAGTGCCATGCCTGGTGAATTGGAAGTCAGTTGGATAATAGGAGAAAAAAGGGCTGTATTTGGTGGTTTTCAGAGCAACAGTTTATGGTGAAAAGGAATATAGTGAGAAAGGAGGTTTTATGTGTGTGTTAAACAAAGCATGTGACATAAAGTGCCTTTTGTAAATGAGGATTCACTTTTGTGCAGAATTCATGACAGAATTCTTTGCTGAATTCTTCTGCAAAGAAGCTTTATTTTAATGACCTGGGTATTACAAGTTCTGAAAATACTGACTTTTGGGCGTTTTCTCTTCAACAACTGCATTACATTATTTCCTCTCTTCCTTTCCCTGCTTTGTCATTCTGCTTTGCCATTTTGTATCTTAGTTTGATTTGTCATGTTTAGGAAATCCAATCTGTGTTTTCACAGTACCTAAAGCTGAAGAAGCACAGTGCAAATCCACGAGGGTGTCTTAGACCAGTAGTTACTCGTGCTAAATAATGTAGATGAACACCTTTAGTTTGGCTGATCAACATATCAGTGCTGAGTTTGCAGCTTGCTAAAATGTTGCTGAAAATGCCAGTCCTCTAACTGAAGGGGTTTATTTCAAGGGGGAAAGCTCTGCCTGAATGGTCAAGTCACTCTCCACGTGTCTAGCAGCTGATGTGGCCGTGCTGGCACTGCTGTGGGGTGGCTGTATTCAGGTGCACACAGAGGATCATGGAGACATTTCCATTGCAGAGGGCTCAAAGGCACAAGACTGATTTGAACAGAAATAAATGGAGTGAATGAATTTTGTAAGGAAAAAAAAAAAGAGTAGTGGCATTTTCCTAAAAACCCCTCAAATTCTTTTCTCTCTCTGCTCCAAAGGAAACCCAGCCTGGTGAACATAGATGATGTTACATTGTTCAGGACTAAGTTGATCCTGTCTGCATTTAATTGCTGCTTAGAGGACTGTGAAAATTTCAAAAGCTTTCATTTATATCACCTATGAAAATGTTAATTACTTCCGTAAAATGAAGTTTTCAAGTAGTCTATTGAAGTCAAAGCATTTAATTAAATACAGTATCACACAGCAGCATTGTTAAACAATGAAACTGTTGGACTGAGAATTGCCCACTGTGCTGTTCTGTGACCCACCAGTCACTTGTAGTCTGTGCTTCAGAACAGTGCCCCCCCTTCGGGCTCAGCTGAAAATGTCTATTTTCACATGGCAGAAATGCAGGCAAGGCTCTGGGGTGTTTGTTTGTGGTATGTGTGAACCTCAGAGTACCATGGTGATTTGTCTGGTGCAGATTGAAGCTTTGTGTTTGTCAGCATTGTCGTGGCTCAAGTTCTGACCTTTTCCAATGAAAGAGTCTATAGTCCTTTACAGAAAATAATTCAGGGGAATTGCTTTAGCTGTTGTTGGGTCCCTTCTGTGGGCCAGGAAACAAGTGCTGGGGTGAAATGTCTGCTTTGCACATTTGGCTTAGTTGGTGAATGACAGAGAAGGGATTACTCAAACTAGATCTCCTTTTTTATTTTGTTGGGGGACATGGGGGAGGGAGTGTTAGTGTGAGGTGAGCTGGCTCACCACAGTGAGGAACAAGCAAGACTAATGAAACCCATCAGCATGAAGTTTGAGGAATTGACAATGATTTGGCCTAAAATGGATCTTGTAAGGAACTTCAGAGCAGTTTATCATGGTCTGCTCTCTTGATAGGAGGGAGAATACCAATTGCACAGGCTTTGGGGCTTGCAGGAGGTGGTGCTATAGCAGATGTGATTCCTGATGTGTTTGGCTGCACTGGGGTCTTTTGGTTTCGAATAACTGAGTGCTGCACTATATGTCATTGTTCTTCTGCAGCCTCTGCAAGAGGAGGTGAGAGCTGGTTGGTGTGATCAGCCTCGAATGGTTAAGGTGTCTGAGAACGTATTTTCTATTTTGTTAAGGGTTTTATATTGCCTATAACACAAACACATGTTAAAAGCCTTCTTTTGGCACAGAAGCCTGTGGCATATTTAGTGAAGCACTGAAAGTGTCTCAGTGAGAAGATGTGTATGTGCTGAAGCACATGATGAGATAGATTCCTACTTGGGCCTGTAAAAGACTTCCTGCTAAATGTGACTGACTTGAGCTTTATTTAGTGCTATCAGCAAGGAGGGGCTGTATTTAATTGCTCCTGAGAGGACTGTGAAAATTTCAAAAGCTTTTCTATTTTTTACTGTAAATACATTTTCGTGCTGTCTCATTCTAGGACAGCGACCAGCTCTCAGTCTGCTGCATTCCTGGGGTGTGGGGGGCTGAAACCATCTCTGCTTCTCAATCAACCCAGCTGTGTGCTTGTGAAGGGACCTGATTGGTGGTTTTTGTTGGTCTTACCGCTGCATGATAAATATTGTCTGTATTTTTATTATTATACAGAATGTAAACATTTCCAGACCTACCGAGGACGCTCTTGTAACAGTCCCTGCTCATCACTGAATCCCGTGAGCTGACCAGCTATTGAACTTGGGGTGCTGTTTTCGTCCTGCTACTTCAAAATAAATTGAAAAACTAATCATTCCAATCCCTTTGAAATAATAATAATAAAAAAATAGCCACACCCAAACCAAACTCATAACCCAAAGCAAATGTTTGTACAGCACATGACTTGAAAAAAAATTATCAAATAACAAATAAAATTGTTGCACTGGCTAATTTATTGTGGGTGAGTTATCAGACCTTGATCGGCTCTCACTGGAATGCTGGTTTTGTAAATTGCTGAAATTTAAACATCCTGGAGGATTAAGCTTTATTGTAGCAGCCAGCAATCATTTAGTGTTAGGTGCAGTGTATTTATGAAAGCCATGAAACACAACATCCTGTGTGAGATAAGAAAAGCCAAGATTTGTTTTGCCCAGCAGAGCACCAGTATTATCTGTTTCAGGGCCCTTGGGAGTGATTGGACTGCCATGTAGTGTAAAATAACAACCCATAATTACTGTAAATCCCTAATCCCAGTGATCCGCAGCACTAGTGCTTTACGTGTGCTAATTAATGTTGTGCTGTTGGAGCAGGGTAGCAAGTTTTCACTTAGTTCCAGAACAATTATTAAAAGAACAGGAATGTATATAGATGTTTTTAATATGCAACTTTTGTTAACAGCTGTTCTGCATTAACCAGGCTTTAGGGTTTGCCCATGGGCAAAAGGGATTTAAAATTCCCTCTTTTCCTGCTTTGTGTGGATGTGGGTGATGGAGCATGTAGAGCTCTGCCCCAGCTGCTCTGCACCAAGATTTTATGTGGGCTCCAAGAAGCAGTGCTGGCCATTCCAGAACAGCAAAGCAGAGTTATGCAGAGGGTTTTGTAGCTGGGTAGTGGCTCCAGTAGATGCAGATCTCAAACCAGCAGGGCATGAATCCCAAACTGTGTGATAGGAAAGCCTCTTGCAGGAGAGATGAGACTGCAGGCTGTGGGAGATGTGGGGCCTTTCCCATGGTGTTCTGTGGGAAGCACCTGTGCCATGGAGCAGGTAGCACTGAGGCAGGGAAAGGCAGAAGAACACTGAGCCTTGGAACTGTTTTCTGAGGGGGTCTTTTAGCAGTGAAGGTAAGCAGGACTGTAGGTTGTGGAATGCTTTTATCTGTTAAGTTTCTCAGGTGGTATGTTTTTCCCAAACCAGGATTTTGGAAAAAAACATGTTACATATCTGCACTTCTAAAACTGTACTGAAGTCTTGGGAAGTTTATAGCAATTGGGAATGTTTGCCATAACCAGATAACCTGGCCAGAGAGCCTCCTGCTGTGGTGTTAGTTAAACCACTGGGGTGAAATTGGGAGAACCTGGATCATTTTCCTGTTGCTGTCACGGCTGTGATGTAGGAGTGGTTGGTCACTTTTCCGTGTTTAATTGCTCCAGGGTCTGGGCATGAGCTTTGCTGTGAAAGATGTCCCAGAGGAGCACCTGAGCCTGCTTGTACCCCCTTGCACACAGCAATGAGTCCACTTGCTCTTACCTGACAGCTGAGGTGACATTCCTGAGGGACCACAGGGATGCTGGCCATGGCCAGGTACTGAGGAACCACATGGAGACAACTTGAAGTGCTGTCACCTCCACAGGCCACAGCTGAGGAAATACCATCCAAATTAAATTAAATACATGGCATTTCTCACAGAGCCAGAATCTGCAGGCATCTGCTGTGAAAAAACTGAGTTTTACTGCTAGAAAAATGATGGCTTGGGCTGTCAGAGAAAATTGAGGGAGAGGATGACAGGAGCAGGAGCTTGGCCAGAGAGGAAAGCAAGTATTGCCTGGTCTGTGGCTGGTGGAGGTTGAAGAGGAAAGGGAAGCAGCAGGAGCACCCAGGACCCTCAATTCCTGCCCAGCTGCTGCTAGCCAGATTTCCTGGGGCCGTGTCTGCATGTTGATCTCTGCTGAGCACAGCACTCACTGTGCTGGTGTGTGCAACAGAGGGAGTGTTTAAAAGCAGAATGCTCTGAGGGGTCTCCTCTTACAGCAGGATTGCTCACAGCCCTTGATTTGTCAGTAAAAGGGAGGCCTGATGCTGGATGGGAGGTGTCAGCAGTGGTTCATGGCACGGCTTGCTGAGGGGAAGCTGGCCGATAGAGTGCTGGGTGTTTATACTGTGCTGTTTATTTCTCTGTTTATACCTGTGCTGGTGGTTGTCTCCAGAGGTTCCTCTTTTTGCCTGCAGGAGCCTTTCTGCAAGATCTTCCTGTTCTGCTGTGGGGATCACATGTAGCTGAGTCAAAGTAAGGCTGAAAACAGAGCCTGTCCTGCTGGAGACCCACAGCGCTTTGCTGCTCTGTCCTTATAGGGAAAAACTGTACAAAGGCCAGGGCATGATGGGAACAGCAGCAGTCAGTGGTACAGGAGGGTATTTGAGTTAATCTGAGTTAACCTGTGTACTTTGAGTCTTTCCAGGAAGGGCTGGATGAGGTGAACTCTTGTGCAAGGCAGGGTCAGACTGCTCCTGCCTTGGAGAGCAGGCTCTGGAAGCAGCAAGCTCCTGCTGGGGCTGGCCAGGGAGGAGGGTGTATGTCTTGGCAGAGAGAGTATTTGGGAAAGGTGTGTGGTTTTTATTCCTCCTCCTGTGTTTCCCAGGCTCTCCAGACTGTTCCTGCTGCTGTGGGGCTGTTCCCAGCATGGTGGTTTGTCCAGGTGTGCTTTGGTGCCAGGCAGTTGCGGGGACTCTGGTCCCAAAAGTAAGGCTGAAACCTCTGTCACCTTTCCAACCTCTGTCCTTGCTGTGTGGCTTTTCCATCACAGTGCCCGTGGCTGTTCTGAAAGTGGGTACAACCCAGCTGCCATCATCTCATCTAATGGCATTCCTGTCAGTGGGAATCCACTTACAGCTAATGAGGATATTGGTCCCTTTCTAAGCCCCTGTTCATCTGGTCTTGCTGCTGGCTGCTGTGTTTGTTTAATAAGCCCTTGGGGGTGTTTATCAGGGTTTATCCCAGTTTTCTTCCTTCAGTGTGACAGTTCAGCACTCTTTGCTTCTGCAGCCTTTTTGTGTTTACTCAAATTCAAGCTTTTTTTTGCTTTCAGCTTTCTTGCCTGCTTATCAATATTCCCTTTGGGTCTGTCTTAATTGTTAGAATGCTGCTTTTATCCAATACCTCTAACTGACTGAATTAAACTGTATCTTCTGCCTTGCCTTAATAACCTCATTTCCTTTCAGCTTCATGTTTGAGCTGTCTAGCTCTTGCTGCTTGTGGACTAATTTCCAGTACCTCTGGGTTCCTACATTTTGATGCTCCATTTCATGCTCCATTTAATTTTCTTTGAATCAGCATCAGATGTTCAGCTTAAAAGATTTCAGCTAGTATTCTGGGAGTGCCTGGGGAGACCTCTCTGCAGTCCCAGGGAAATTCTGGATACATTGCTTCAGTTGCTAAGAAAAACACAAACACACCAAATTGACAGCACGTTCTGTTGGTTTGTTGTATTTTTTCCCCTATAACCATGCAGAATATGACTTCTTTTGCCAACTCCTCATGTTCTTAGCAGATACTGATGACCTCTGATGCTTTCCTCTTGCTGCAGAAGAGGTGCTGCTTGTAGAAGCTTCTTTTTGCAATAGGGTTGTTGCTTTGCTTTGCTTTCCTTCAGAGAGATGGAGGAGTGGGTCAGGCTGTGTGCTGGTGGGTGCAGAGATTTCCAATACTTGGACAGCTCTGTCCAGCAGCATTTGCTGCGTGTGTGTTCCCAGAAACCTTGGCATGGTGTTTATGGTGGAAAAATGGGGATTTACCCAAGGCTTGAAGGCTGGTGACAAAGGAAAGGGCTGATGTGGATGTAGGAGAACTGGTAAGGGCAGAGCAATGTTGGCAGAATTCAACCTCCAAAGAGAGTCTAGTGCTGCTTGTTTATATCCTGCTTTCATAAGAAATGGCTGAAAATCTAGAAATTTGGCTTGAGGAGGGGATTGTATTGCTTTTTGAGTTGATGAGTTTTGACTGATGGGGTTGTGTATCTGAATGTATTCACTGTGTGCTCGTGGGGCTCTCCTTTCCCCAGAGCTGGACTTGAGAGACTTGTTTTGAATGTAAACTCTCATAAATGTGGTTATAAAACCACTGGAGCATTCCCTGATGTCAGTGTGACATCTCCCACAAGCCATGTGTATCCCAAAGTGCATTTAAACGTTATGTCACCAGCTCTTTAGGGAACACTTGATGTTACCAGCTCTTCGGGGAGTTATTCAGAGTTCTTCCAGTGATTTGGCTGCTCACAGATAGGATCAGGATTGGCTTTATAGCTGTTGGTGTTAAGGAATTATTTCCTGCAGTGTGCTTGGAACAAGGAGAGGAGGGGCTTCCCTCCCTCAAGATTTTATTGATTCCTGTGTGGTTTATGGTCTTTGCAGGGTTCTGTTTTTCCTTACACTACATGCATAAAGACTGGGAGAGACAGTGGGTTAGAAAAACCTGGTTAAAGGAAAAAAAGGCTTTAAAAGCTGTAACACTGAGACCTGCACATGGTGTACAGGGACCAGCTGTCCTGCCAGACCTGCTGTGACACAGTCTGAGGGATGCATTTCAGAGATCCTGCTTTTGGGTGTCTGAGGGGCTCTGTAAGCTCCTGGCATTGGGACGAGGTCCAAGCCTGGTTCTGACTCCTCCTCAGAGGCTGGGACCTTTCCTTTGCTCTGTAAAACTAAAATGTTTTACAGAGCATTTTGAGGAAACAAGCCTTACAACTTGCTCACCGTTTTTGTCGCGTGCCGAGCAAAACCCGCGGCTACCTGTGACGCTTTGCTTTAATTATTTTTTTGTCTTGAAATTTGCAGAATGTAGGTGTGAACAGGTCGAGAGAAGAAGCTCTGAGGACAGTCCCCACCCACCTATAGCTGCAGCTCCCGGGGTGGCAGCCCTTCCTCCAGCAGCTCAGGGCCCAGCGGTGTCAGAGCGGGGCCAGGATGGAGGTGCCTCTCCTTCCCCTCGAGACATTTCGAATGTGACTCCTCTTCTTTGGACAAAACTTGTGGATAACTCGAAAGGTATGATTGTGGCAAGCAGAGCAGAGCTGGTTTTAGATTTTTCTTACGTAAATTCGTGCCGTTTCAGTGGGTTTTTACCGTTTGTCTGTGGATAATGTAAGGTGGTTAATTGCCCGTGTTGATTTTGCTGTCAGATTTTAACTAGACTTTTATTTTCTTTTGTAAGTGTTTTTTCCAAGAGTTCTCTTATTTTTACTGTGAATGATTGCCTAGAATTACATGGAGTTTTCTTAATGGCGTATTTAACATGGGCAAAATTCTACATTTTGAGCACTGGAGGCTTCATGTTGCAAAGCTGCTTTAAATGGGGAAAGCCCATCAGCTCTGAGAATTGTCCTGTGTTTTAAATTGAACTTTGGTTTGCCAACCAAAACTTAATTTTTTTTCTGAAATTCACAAGGGAGATGTTGCTCCCTTTGGAAAAATCAAAGCATTAAAGCTGGATTTGCTACCTGCAAAATTCTGCATTTTAGCAAGATTTTAACACTTTCCAGGTGTTTTTTGGAGGGCAGTGGGGGACATGAGTGTGAGTGACAGCTGGGGAATGAATCAGGAGAGAAGATGGAGAGAGACACGTCCTTCTGCTGCAGTTATGAGAGGGGATGAGCAGCTTTTCTCAGTCTGGAAGGGAGGGGAAAAGGATTCAGCCTGTCAAGGGCTGGAAAAGCTGCTTGTCTTGTTAGTGTTGTCATTATATTTTTAGAGAATTTTTGAAATGAATTTCAACATAAAAGTGTATGTTTCTCTTTTATAGCCACATTTAATACGTACACCAGGAAACAGTACAGAAAGGTTAGGTGAGTTTAACCATACTAACAGCTCATGCAACAAAAACAACAGGTAAATTCTGAAATAACTTTTAACATGGCACACCTGCCTTGGGGTTTTTTTGTATTGTTTTTAAGCACCTTCCATCATCCCAACTCTTTGTTGCTTTTTTATGCCTAGTGAAGCTCCAGTGCTAAAAATGGAATTTTCTGTGTCTCTCAAGGTCACAACCTTTTAACTGTACTAAATCAAAGTGTATTTTGTATGTGTGTTACCAGACAACTGAAGTGAGCTGCCAGCACTGCTGCTGGCTCTAGCTCTGAAATGAGGAGAACTATTCTTTGGTAGCTGAACTGTGTTTTATCTGAAGATTCTCTCCAATTAATTGAGCTTTTACCATGTGAGTTGTTGGGGTTGTTTTGTTGTTTTGGATTTTTTTTTTCTTTCCTGAATTCCTGTGTGAAATACCAGGCCCTGGTAACATAGTTTCGCACGCAAGGGCTAAATTGTCTTTTGTTTGTGCAGGGTTTTTAAAAGAATGTGCTGCTGTTGTGATTTATTTTTTTTTTTTTTAGTAAGCTAAATTCAGCAATATATTCAGCCCTGGAAGTAAGCCATAGTGGGTTCTGTTTCAGAGGAGGAATGTGTAGGGTGCAGAATGACCAGGAACACTTGCTTCAAGCGCTGCTGTCTAAAGCTTTGTGTGTGTGTGTGTGTTATGGTAATGCCATTTCAGACCTTTATTAATTCAGCTGTGCCCATAGTTGTGGGGTGAGGAGAGACCCTGCCTGGCACTGCTCAGAGGAGTGAATTTATTGATGTGTGGTTAACAAGGCCACCTTTGTGGCACAAGTGAAGGAGCAATTTCCCCTCCCACTGTGGTGTGGGAAAGCTGGGCTGTGCCCCAGGCAGCCCTTGCTCCTCTGCTGGGACAGGAGGGGTGGTTAAACAGTTTTTACAGTGAGAATGTCAGGATTTATCTGTAAAATTCCCAGGAGGCTGCATTAGAGAAGTGGGATTTTACTGGCAGACTGTGAGCTCAGACCTAGCTGAAGAAATGTGGGCAGAAATGTTTCCCCCCATGAGAGCTGAGCCCAAGGGCTGCTTCTCTTTGCTGGCACGGCTTGAAGTGTTTCCTCTCTCCCTTTGTTTTACCTCTCTGATCTGTCAGAGGTGCTGTAACATCCTTGAGGCTCCGTGTTCTATGTACAGTAGGTATTTTTATAGCCTGCTTTCAAATATACTGTGATGAGTGTTTTACTACAATGGGTGTTCAGTAAAAAGAGTTGTATACAAGTGTAAATAAACTATTGTGCTGATACTTGAAGAGAAAAAAAAAAATGAAGTTACTGGTTTTGTGGTAGGAAGGTACTAAATCAGTGACTGCATCTGACCCTGGAGGAGAGAGCAGGCGTAGAGGATGAATGTAGATTTGAGCTGAATGTACATTTGGAGTGAAGGGTTCTTCCAGAGTGTAACCCTAACTGCTGTTCTGGGCAGGCACAGTTAGGAATTGCAGTGAATTGTCACTTTCTAAAAGTGTCTGTCCCCCACTCCTGACAGAACAGTCACTGACAGGGGAGGGGAAATCCCTTGTCCTTGTCCTGTGTTTGTACCCTTTGACTGCCTCTGTTCTGTGTGTGCCTGGCTCAGATGCAGTCTCTCCAATTAAACTGTCCTTTCTTACATCGTTGGCCTTTGTTGTAATCTTTCACACAAGTGTAATCATTTGACCTTTGATCCAAATAATAAAGATCAAATGCTCCAAAGTGCACTGATCTGTGTTTCTTTCCATCTCCATTTCCAGTGGCTAAAGGGCCAGGTGAGGGTCCCTGAGCCTCAGCAGGGTTCCACAGCTTCCACAAACTTGGTTTAGAGAGCACAGATATAAATGTAAGATTAAATTAATTCACCCTGGGGTTGCTTTACTGTGACAAATAGCTATGATTTAAGTAGGAAACTCAATAATGGAGGAAGAAGTTGGAAGAACTGATTAAATAAATGCATGGCAGGATTTGCACACAGTGGAGGAGAAAGGTGAGACTTTATTAGCTTTACCTGGTCACTGGGATTAAGGTCTACTCCACCCTTCAGAACTACACTGTTCTTACATTGTCATGAACATGCTGCTGGTGTTCAGAGAAAGCTGAAAACCAACAGCCAAATGCTGCCTGTCAGCACAAGTTTGTATGCAGAGGGCAGCTGGAGGGCATTAAATTTGCAGGGGTTCTTATCCTTCAGAATGACAAGGACAAAATTAATTACTGCTTTGTGCTTTTAGAATTATGTACTCACATTTTCATGTCTTGCTGATTACAGCCTCCCAAGTGGTAACCACTTGTCTCTTCTCTGCTAGGTGGGAGGAGTGTTTTTGTCATTTTTTAACTCCACTCTGTATTTCTGTTTGGGGAGCAGGTAACTTCTTTGTTTTAGAGCTTTTAGGCTGCTTTCTGGACAAAATCCTTTAATAGCTGAAAACTTCCTGTAGTATGAGGATGACCCAGAGCAGATGGGTGAGTGAATCCAGGTGGTGCTCACAGGTGGCCCTGGGTGCAGCAGATCTGCGGAGGAGGTGGAGAAGCTCTCCAGGCTGTGGAGCTTTTGTGCCTGTGCTGTCAGGAGGTAACAGGAGCAGGGCAGGGCCTTGTGCAGGGGCTCAACAGGGCAGGGATCTGTGCCCCTGTGTCACCAGTGCAGTCAGGCACAGCTGTGGCAGCAGGAGATGCTCCTGGTACATCAGTCCAGCTGACAGAGTTGCTGTGTGAAGGCTCTTGAGTTATCTGGCACTTGTTACTCCAGAGCAAAGCAGGTGAGTACAGGGAGCCAGCGTTCTCAAGGAATATTTACTACTAATAGTAGTTCATAACAGCTTCTTTGTGTGCAAATACTTGCTGCTGCTGGCACCCACATTTGTAACTTCTTACCCAGAAATGTGTTTCTGCTGGGCTGCAAGGGCCCAGCTCTCACCCTGGAAAGCAGAATCACTTTCTGCTGAAAAATGGCAAACCAGAAGTGACTCTGTAGGTTATGTGAAGGGAAAAAATGCAGGTTCCTGCTCTCCCTGCAGCACCACACAGGGCACTGCCTGTTTCCCTTGGACTGGGGTTGGTAAACCAGGCCAGCCCTGGCTGTTTGGAAATGCCAGCTGTGTTCTGCCCCATCCACCTTCAATCTGCTGCAGGCTCAAATGGCATCCGAGTCATGCTGGCATTATTTGGGTTATAACAATAAGCTGGAGCTGTTCTTTAAGAGCAGAACAAAGGCAGCAGTGTATTTTTTTGAGTCTCTACAAAGTATTACAGCTTTCTACTGCTCTTTCAGCAGGATTAACAGTCTGAAACTACTCAGAAGCTCCAGGGTGCTCCTATGAGTTCTGTAGCATTCCATAATCTTGGATGAACTGACACATATACATTTTTTCTGCTTGCTCAGTGTAGAGAAAATCAAATCATTTGCAACAGTGTTACAAGATACAGAAACTCCTGAGAAGCAAGAAAATGTTACTTCTTGGATTTTATGAGCTGACTGCAAGGCGAAGGTTTTGGAAGGAGCCCTGCAGTAATCACGTTAGTTTTTCTTTCTCACTAATGGCTAAAAATCAAAATTCAGAAGTAGGTGTTGCAAAGAAAGCAGGATCTGTTTTTGTGCCCTTCTGACAGCAAGCAGGAGGAGCCACAGCTGCTGTGTTACCAACAAGCAAATGAAACTGGAAGAAGGCTTTTGTGTTTGGCAGCTGAACAGAATAATTCCTCAGGCAGAGCAGGCAAGTAACTCCAGAGTCATAACCTGTGTTCTGTCCTGCTGTGATTGTTGTGGCTGTTAGCAGGAAGTGGCATTTAGTGGCAGAGCCCCACATTCCCAGGCACGATGGGGCTGCTCTGGGATGCTGAGGCCTCTTTGTCTCGTGCTTGGACTGCCTTGGAATAAAGATGTAGCATTTATTCAGCAAAAGCACCCTTGAGCTGTTTCCCACAGCAGCTGGTGTTACACTAGGAATCTCTGCTTTTGTCTGGCACTTCATTTTGTTTAATTCACAGAAACAACAAATATTTTGAAAGTGATAGTGGCTGGCCAAGCATTATTTTTTTCACTGTAGTTTAAAGACAACTGGAGTTAAATTGTATATTGTTAAAAATCATAGAGACATGAATGAAAGTTACATTAAACTTTCTTTTAATTGAAGACAAATAAAAGAACCAAGGGCTCAAACACATTTTAAAAGACATCTTCTGTTCCCCAATGTCTTCTCTCAAGCAAAATATACAGCACACACACATATATATATAAAACATAATTACATTCAAGTACCAAACAGAATTTACATTTTCCCAAACAGAGAAAATAATGCACATGATTCACATACCTTAAACCCAACCATGCATAAGAACACTGCCAATAAATCAGGAGTTGGACATAATTCATCACACTACCGTGTATTTTTCTGAAGTATCAATGTGGTTGGAATGCATTAACATTTGGGAGTCTGGGTTTGTAATGTGTAACTCTGCTTTAAAGTCCAGCTGTTCAGAGACTTACTTGTTCAAGATCTGTTCAAATTTTGGGTTAATAAAAGAAAATCCATCAAATGCAGACTGATCCATGGACTCAATCAGGTTTTTGTCGCTGTAAGACAGTTTTGGCTTCTCACTCAGAAATTCTCTGTCAAAGTTGTTGTAGTCACTTGCTGATTTCTGTTAGAGAAGGAAGACAGTTTAAGACAAACTTTGTATTTTCTTTTAGAACAAATTACTTAAATGCAAAATGTTGAGAAGTTTGTCTGTGAGCTCCCTCCCTCCCCTGCTTTAGAGAGAAAAAAAATCTCATTTTAACCTATTTTAACAAGACTATAAGATTATAACTGGGCTCTTTCTTATTGTCATTTGGAAACCAACAAAAAAATGAAACCCAGGTTGCTTTGAAGAACTGCCTGGATTTGGGATAACACTGGGTTATTACCCAAAGATTATCTGTTGACAAAAGTGATGCAGCATTAACTTACACATCATATCAACATTTCTTGCCATTAACCAAAACGTTTGAATTCCTGAGAACATTTTACAGGCTGTACTTGTTCAGAGAACAAAGCAATGCCTTATAGCAGCTGGGGTTTTTTTTCATAAATGTTCATGTAACTAGAAACTGTTTTACATTCTGAACTATCAAAGATTACTGTTTGTAGGATCCTTATGTTTCCAGATTTCCCACTTCTCTGGGAACAAGCAACACAAAACCTTGTGTGTTTGAAGGGGACAGCTCTCCTCCATAGAGTACATTTTAAAGAGGCTGTTGCCTGCAGACCATTTCTAGGAACAGGCTGGAGAAGTGCTGGTGTGTATTTTTAACCAGGTGAGTTGAAACAGCAGCATCCCACTGTGATACAGACTGAGTTACAGTCTGCTCTGTAGGTGTTTTTTTCAGGTACCATTGGGCATGTACATTAATTCCAAGTTCAGTACCTTAGAGAATGCTGCTACTTGCCCCCTTGGAGACGCCTGGGTGAGTTTAAAGCAGCAGAGAGTTAATGCTTGCACTGAGTGCCTGCAGTCAGGTACCAGCTGAGCAGCCTGGACTGCTGCTCCTCCCATGTGGCATTTCAGAAAAGCAAACTGCAAGAACTGTGAACATTCTAACACAGAGGGGAATGGAGATCAAAGCTATCTGTTGGTTTTCCTGAATGTTTCATTAATAAAGAAGCTCCTTGAGAGCAATAGGAAGACAGTTTTGACAGGAAGATCTCAGGGCAGTCAAAGGAGTGCAGTGCACCTGTGTAGAAGTGAACCATCCAAGAACAATGGGTTTACAGATACACAACTTTATCATTTGTAAAATGTGAGGAGAAAATAGCAGTAGGATCCTTTGTGCAGGTGCAGAATTCACCCCTCGCCCCTGGGCTGCTGTTTATTAAGAACAAAGAACAACCCACGTACCACTTTTGGCTTGAAGGGAGGCTCCACCTCCCTCTTCTCTAGCACTGTCCAGTTGATTGTTTTGAAGAAAGGATGCTCTCTGATATTGCCAGTGACCCCAAGTCGTTTTGCTGGATCCCTTTCGAAGAGCTGCAAGAGGAGACACGCAGCACAAAGCATGAGGGGAAGAATTACAGGTATGGTGCTAAAAGAACCAAGGGTGCTGACAGCAAACAGAGCATTAGGAATTCATCTGACCTGGCTTTCCCTTTGAAAGAGCAGCTTTGCTGATAAACAGCTCCTTTGGGAGGAGATTTGTCTCTCCCTGCACAGAGACAGTGCCAGGACCCCAAGCTGAGCATCAGTCCTACCTTCTCTAATATATCCTTGGATTCCTTGGTAATCCAGCGTGGGTAGTGAGGGGTGTCCACTCGGATTGACTCAAACAGTTCATCTTCATCATCCCCATGGAAAGGGGACTGGCCAATCAGCATCTCATACAGCAGCACCCCAAATGACCACCAGTCCACAGAGAAGGTGTACCTCAAACCCTGCAGGATCTGAGGGAATAGAGGGGAGAGGTCAGAACCAGCAATCCAAAAACCAGATGTATTTCAAGAGAGAATCTTTCATGACTAGAGCACTTAGGGGAAAAATAAAAATCCATCACTCTGGGAAATTGTGGACACTGATGCAGAGCTGTGGTTTTACCCTGGGCTGCTCTTTGTGGGAATGTGGCCAGCTCCATGGACAGCTCTTTGCTCTCATTCAGAAATTTTCTCCCTTAGCTTTAAATAACCATAGACCTAAAAAACATCCTCTCTAGTTTCTTTACAAGATGAAGGGAGAAGCAAGTAGTGATGCAAAGTAGATTCCTAGAGAAGGCTTAGACATAATTTATAGCTTTAAAAGTGAAATACCTTAGTTGAGCTGCTTTGCAAATATTATCTAAAAAAACCCCCAAAAAACTAACACAGAATTAAACTCTGTGAGATTCCCCTTAAAAGCTCCTTTTGTTTTGAATTCAGGTTGTTTGCACAGGCACAAATCTCTTCTCCAGCTGCAGTGCACATACATAGATCCATTCTGCAGGAGCCTCATGGGTGTACTGGCTACACCTAACCCCCAGCTCTTAAAAAACTGAGCATTTTAACTTTCCAAACCCACATTTTTTTAAACTTACAGCTACAGAATATTTTAAAATCTCAAGTACCTTCTATAAAAAACATTTTTTTTTCCTCTGATTTTTTCCTCTGATTAGACTTGGACTTTTCTGAGCTATTAGTCTACAAAGAGGTGATAAATCACAGCAGCTCTTGTGCCATCAGAGCACTGAATCCATGGCAGCAGTGAACCCACACTGACCTCAGGAGCGATGTAGTCGGGGGTCCCACAGAAAGTGCTCGCCTTGTTGTCACCACCGACGTTTTCTTTGCACATTCCAAAATCAGCTATTTTGATGTGGCCGTCTTTATCGAGCATCACATTGTCCAGTTTTAGGTCTCTGCAGAGAGTGTTTTAAAAATGTGTTTTAAGTAGTTTTTGTAGTCAGATGCATGCAGTTTCTTCACTGATAAACACCTCCCCAACTGCACACCCAGAGGCTTTTCAAGAAAATAATCATCTATAAACACAATCCATCCAAAATTGGGCTTTTGTGCTTTGAAGGCATGAGGGAAAAGGGAAGAATTCTTTCTTGTCAAAGAAAGCAAGAGGCTGAGGTGCATATATAGAATATAGAATGTGACCTTATAATCTGGCACATTTGCTTTCAGATCCAGAAGCACAGCCAGAGCTTCTCTTGCTGCTGGAAGGTGGTGTGAGCTAATGCCCCAGGAGCTGACACAGCAGTGCTGCACCAGCTCCAGGGCTCAAAAGAAGGATTGTGTTGGATTCTGAGAGTCTTTGGCAGGAATCTGATTGTTTGAAACCTGCCCAGCTCTTAACAGTACCTGTGACTTGTTCCTGGTTACAGCACAAGTTCATGTGTTGTGGCACAGCTTATGAAAGGGTCCTATTCATGTCTTTTCTCAGAACAATACTATTCAACCACGAAAAAGCTTTTTTTTCCCAGCAGTTTCCAAAAGCTACATTCCCTCCCTTTGACCATGCTGCATTTTTTGTCCATCTGGCTGCAAATGCACATACTGAAGAGGACAGGCTGGAGAGAAACTGAACAGCCCTCTCTGGCTGAAATGGAGCAGGGAATTTCACATGAGAACAGGGCAGTCTTTTCTCCTGGATGACTGAAGTTCCCAACACCAGCATTGGATCAGGGTCTGGCCCTTGGTGCTTCAGCCTTGTGAGGCAGAAGCATCAATATTGTGGTTTCATCAGAAAGCAAAAGTAGGGAGCTTTCACCTTGGTGATTGTTCAAGGCGCCCCTCCCTCACCTCCACACTAAACAGACTCAGGATGTGAAGGCAGTGTTTGAAAATAACTGAAACAAAACTGCTTTTGTGTAACACAAATCCCATTCCATCATTCCAGTTGCCAAGGGAAAAAAACCACACAAATAGAGATTCGTCTCGGGCATGTTAACAGCCTTGGAACTACCATCAGATCTCTGACAGAGAGCTTGTGCTTGTCACATCAGTCAGGAATTAAAAGATTCATGAAGTGCTAAGACAATTCCCAGGTCCCAGCCTGGAGCTAGTTGGTACTCACCTATAAATAATGCCTTTGCTGTGGAGAAACTGCAGCCCACAGACAATTTCAGCTCCATAAAACCTGAAAAGACCAAAACATATTTTAATCTTCACTCAGTTACAACATTCAATGCAGGCAGCCGAAATAACGCTGTGGGCATCTTTTCATGGAGTGAGAAGCACTGCACACGTCTTTAAATCCCAATATCTCTGTGTTAATGCAGGCAGATGCTGTAACCTGCAAGTTAATCCCTTCACCACACATCGGCAGTGTCCAACACCAAACAGCAGAGGGGACACGGCAGCAATTTCTGGGAGGCTTCATCCCACATCCCTCAGGGAACATCATCCCTTCCCTCCTCCCTAATAACAGTCTTTGTGTGGTTTTAGTGATAGGCACGTGCCTTTTCAAAGAAAGTTATTGGGAGCTCAGCCCTGCAGGAGGGACTGGGCACCAATGGCAAGGTTAGAACTGGGCCTCACCTGTCTCCCTCTGCACCTGCCTGGTCACAACAGACAGCCTGAAAAGTGCCATCACTTCGGGGGCACTCTCCTCAAAAGAAAGAGGGGATACTCTAGGGGACATGAAGGAAAATCTGAAAGAATGCTTCCCTCTGCCCCAAAAAGCATTTTTTTTAAATTGGAAAAATACAAAACTATTTCCATTTCTGTATGGAAGATGAATGTTGGTCCAAAACAAATAGTACAGAATATACCCAGAGAGGATGCCAGATGCACAGGTGTTTGCTGGGATGCAGGTGAGCTGGAGGGGCTTTATGCACATTTTTGCTGGGGAAAATGGGAAGGGAGCTGATCTATACAACTGGCTCTGTTGATGCCAAACTTCTTGTGATCCCATCCAGTCAGCAATCCTTAGTGCAGTGACATAACAGAAGTAATCTCCCTGGAGTTTACAGATAGGTCCAGTACTCTGCACTGCTCCTTTTTAAGGTTTACATGCCACCCCTTCAATGATGCCATTAAAACGCCCATGGGTTTGGATGAGAGGAGTAGAAACTGACCTCAAACTAAAAATGATAGCTAAAATAACAATAATACAATATTTTGGCATCCTTTAAAGATCACTGGAGCTGAGAACTTAAGTCACAGAAAACTGACACAAGTGCACTTACTAAACAAAGTGCTCACCCATTTAATTAACATCTCACGGAATGTAGTTTTTTGTACTATGTCAATTTAGCAATAGCAGTAAGTGTTGAACTTTCCCCCCCATGCTGTTTTCCAGTTTTTTCCAACAGAATACTGTCCTAGAGTACACTGAAGCTGTGCCTTTTGCTTTTCAGTGCTGGCTTATGTTGCCATTTATTTTGCACCTCTAGGAACAAGCATCCCATAAAGTACAACATCACAATGTTTGTAAATTAGGCAAGCACAACTCCTCACATCATTAAGTGAAATTCACTGTATTCCACCAGTGCCTAGAAAAATCTTTTGAATCATCAGCCTCTGAAACCTGACTGCAGGGGCACAGAACTAGAAGCCACAAACCCAGAGATGAAATGATTGATGGAGGTGGGGAATGAAGGGTTGAGGACTCACGTGGCTCTGTAGAGGTCGAAACGCCCCTTGTCTTGGATGTGGAACATCAGATCTCCCCCATTCAGGAACTCCATAATGAAGAACAAATGATCCTTTTGCAGATAACCAGAGGATGGAACAATTACTGATGCTATCCAACCATAAATAAAGTACCAGTGTGCCTCCAGGGGACCAAGCAGCCACTTCCCTCTTCTCCTGAAGGATTTTTGGTTTCATGCACTCCCATGAGGCTCCTACAGAGTTGAGTAGTCTGGTCTTGTAAATATAAATATCTGATCTTGTATTCTGTGGGTTTCTAGACTTAATACACACTTAAATAGACTTCCTGATTTCAATCTGTGACAGTCATCCTTTTCCCCTCACTGAGGGTAAAGCTCAGATCAAGGACTTTAAACTCTTTCTTTTTCCAGACTGCATAGATGTTTTTCTGATTTTATTCTGTCCTATCAGGCCACGTTTGGTCATACTCATATTGACTCTCCATTAGGCCCATGAATTATTGCACAGACCACAGGAAAAGGACATTTAATTCTTGCATCACTAAATTACTTTCATTTGACTGCTGGTACCAGGATCCATTAAAAGGCTCAATCTGTTTTATTGCTGTCACCATTTAAATTTTTCTTACCTTTGTCTGAAACGTGCAGTAAAGATGTGTGAGAAATGGATTTTCCCAGGCAAGAGCGAGGACCCTCTTTTCCACCATGGTACATTCCACGTCATCATCAATTAGCACCACGTCCTTTTTCAGAGCTTTGACAGCAAAGAATTCATTCTTCCCTTTCAGCTCAGCAAGCAGAACCTACAAAAAATAAAAGATGAGAGTACAGCACACATAGGAAAGACTGGGGCTGATGTGTCAGTGAGGGAAAGCCAAAGGTGTTCAGAGCAGGTGCACTGACAGCTAAAAAACACATTTAAATGGGAAAGATGAGGGAAGTTTGGGAAGGTGAAGCTGCTGGACACAGATGAAGAGATAAGGCTCAAGGACCACAGGCACAGCAGTTTTTCTGTCAATGCCTTGTGAGTGTATGAGCAGCAGCCATGTAAAGCCTGGTGTGTCACTAGAGTCACAATGGGCAGAGCCCATGGAGGTCCCACTGCTTCCCAACCATCCCCTGCCATTGCCCTGGGGCACTCTGAGGCTGTTTCTGTGTGGAGGGAACAGAACTAAAATATCCATTTGCACTGGGTGCATTAAAGGGCAATTTCTCTGCCTCAGTAGTAAACACTGACAAACTGCTGGGCACCATGAATCACTTTTGGGCTTACACAAGATCCAGCTGATGAATTTCTAGTGCCTTTGACAAAGATGTCTGCACACAATTCTGTTAGAAGATTACTGACCCAAGAAGCTGTGAGACCTTTCTGGTTGAAGCAAACAGCCCATCCCATTGCAGAGATCAAGCCAGGCAGACACCTTAACTCTCAGTTTGTCACACACCTTAACTCTCAGTTTGTCACACACCTTTCCAAAGCTTCCTTTCCCCAGCACTTTGTGGAAGACAAAGCTGTCTATGTTGAATTTTCTTCTTGCAGTTCTCGGCACTGGCTTGGTTGTGTTGACCTCCCAGAGCTTATCGTACTCGCTGTTATCTGCTGATCAAAACGGGATAATTCAAAAACAGGGGAGGGGAAAGGTCAGTGAATGCAGGAACACTGCAGCACTTTGAGCCCTGGGTAAGAATTAGCTGCTGACATGTTTTTTTCAATGCATATGCTGCTGGAACTACTGATGAACCTAAACATAAGGGACAAGTCCTGTGTAAGCTTTTCATGTGGCCAGGAGATGGTAAAAAGAAATACATGCTGCTTTTTCTAACAGCACTTATTAAAAAAAAAATTCTAACACAAGCCAAGAATGAATAACTTCTTAAATTGTCTGGTAGGTAAGTGGCTGTAATGAAACATTGTTTCCTCACCTGTTGTGTCTCCACCGGGAGCTTTATGTTTCTTATCAAAATCTTGATAAATACCAACATTTTCTACAGAACCAGAATCAGACCTTCGTGTAGATTTCTGGGGAGAAGGGGAACATTTGAAATTATATTAGCACTGTTACTTTAGAAATAGAATAATAGCTTTAAATGTAACATGATGGCAGCGTAAACCTTTATTTTAAATTATTAACTCCCAGTATATATCTTTTCTCAAGAAGTCTGGTTCACAGACTATTTAGTCACCTTCTTTACAGTTTCACATCAACCATTTGCTTTATTTCCTTCACTGCAAGAAAATAAGCCACTGAAATTCTTGAATGTTCCATTGTTCATTGCAAAATTATTAAAGGTATAATGGTTTGAACCACAGTGGAAAGAATTTGAACTGTGGGAAGATGTCCCCTTGGATGTCTGTTCATGTGAAAGGGAGATGGGAATCACTGTTTTACTGGACATGCAGAACTCATATCTGGATGTGACATCAGGGGAACAACTTTTACATATGGAAGATCCCTGAGATCAAATTTCAGTAACAAAAAGATCGAGCTCTTGTGTCATGAAAGAGCTGCCACAACAGCTCTCATTATTTTCAAAGTAAATATCTTGTGAAAGCTTAGGAATACACATCTCAGAGGAAGGACTGTTGGCTTTTGTGATATATTTTCCTGTTTTATTTCAGAGCTTGTGTCTGAATCTTTATTTGTAGAAGCTGACCAGAAAAGAATCATGCTGCAGCAGGAGATGAACAATGCAAGCTATTGGGCCAGCATTAGTTCCAGAAGGGTTGTCTCTGTGTGTGTGTATATATACCTGATTAATAAAAAATGGAAATATCTGGTATGTTTCTCCTTATTCACTTAATTTTATCATTTAATTGGAATTTTAAAGTTGAAGCATGTAAAAACAGATTTTCAGCATTATGACACTGCTGATTAATCCATTAAAGAGAAAGCAACAGAATAATCTTGGCACCACAGGAGAACAAAATTGGATTTCAGGAAGCCACACACCTTTTTAAAAATTCTTTAGGTGGCAAACCCTTTTCCTATTTCAATTTCAGACTATTGATATCTTTGTTAGTTTCTATAAGTGTCAAACTAAAAAAGACAAAGCTGTTTGCATTTCCTCTTTTCCAGATACAGTTCCCCATAAAGTGATGTGTCACAGCTCAGTTGGTCTGCAGCTAAGGTAAATTTGGCCATATCAGACACTCAAACTCGACCAGCCTAGAAGTAAAACAAGATAAGGCAAGGGTAGGTTGGATTCAAACCTAAACAGGGGACCCATGGGCAGCCCTGCTCAGTCCTGAATGCACACATTGGTCAGGGAGCTGTGGGGTGCAGAGATCCCAATCCATTGGCTGTAAAAGCCTGGGAAATTTGAACCTTCTATCTGAGAGGATTCTGAACAATAAAACCTTGTTTGTCTCATGGTCGTCGGGGACTCAAGTCGTAAATCTGTCTCCAACCCACGACTGCACGTAACAGTGATGCAGAAAAGATGATGTGAAAACCCCAGAATGCTCTGAAAACAAGAGAAATGGCAATAAAGCTTACCTGGCTAACTTGATTTAAAGCTTCAGCTAGCAACTTCTGGTTTATTCCACATAAGTTTGCCACCTTCTTCTGGCATTTATGATGCACATTCATCCCACATTCTAAAAGAAATGTAAGGATTCTTATACAAGCATCAGGAAAATACTGACATTACAACAAACAGGGCTGTTCTTTCTCTTCAGAAATCTGTTTTTAAGACTGGACATGGACCTGTCATTGCTACCAAAATCACATGATTTTATGATTTAACACAATGAAGACTAAAAAACGTTTCACAAGGAAAAAAACCCTCCAATCATCATTATTTTATTCTCAAAACCTGTGACAATAAGCATCATATTGCCTTTCTGTGGGAGAATTATAAAAGCAATATTTACAGTAAATGCTTTGAACACACTTTTGAGATGCTACATTGAGTAAGTCTCCAACAGTACTCTATGTTGAGTAATTCTCCAAATTTTGGCTAATCCTGAAACAGTAATTTTGATAATGCTCAAGATTACACCTCTGCAGTGTTTCCTGACTCCTTCAGCAGCTCACCTTGGCTGAGCTGTCCCACGAGCCCAGTGCCTGTCTCTCTCTTTTGTACAAAAGCTTTTTTTTATCCCATACGGACGAGACGAATCCCCCCCTACACAACACACATGGGAAGGCACAGCGTGCTCCAAGAGCAATCTCCAGTGGGGAGAACACTGGAAATGCACAGAGAGCTGCCAGCTCCCTCCTCCTCCTCACCTTCACACTTGAGGCCTTGCTTGACCAGCCCCCAGAGCAGGCTGCCACAGTGGTCACAGAAGGTGGGGCTCATGTAGTTGTAGACTCGGAAGCGGTGGGGCATGTCGATGTTGAACCGCTCCTTCTGGAACTGAGCACAGCCACAAAGATTTCATCTCAGCCTGGGCCCCTCACCCAGCAGGGAGGTGGATCTGCCACCACACTGCACCCACCCCTCACACAGCTCTCAGCTGCTTTTCTTGAAAGCTTTGCCCACTGCCTGTTACAGAGCTTTATACAACTTTAAGCAAAGACAGGACCTTGGGTTGTACAGCCAAGCATCTCCCAAATGGAGCTGTCAGCTTCTGTTACAAAGTTTGGTTAGTTCAGCAATGTTTAATTACATAATTACACTCTAAAGATATTGTTCCAGCTCTTACCATTGTGTCTCTGCTGTTGGCTGCAGTACCAGTACACCTCCCAATGATTTTATCAATGCATTTCTTATGAATAGCAGCATTGCATTCTTCAAGACATGCACAAGAAAAAAAAGGATTCCTTCAGATAATAAATACATGAGATGAGGTGTCTGCATTTAATGGCAGAATGTGAAAACCACACTCCTTTTGCATTATACTATACACAAAAAGTTTATTTTCTGTCAAGATAATAATCTTTTTAAAGCTGATTACCCCACCCCTTTTCTTTTACCATAAACTTTATTTCTAAACTAATTCAGCAATACCCCCAGCATCTGATAACAGAAGGACAATATTATGCTTTTGAGTTTTGCCCTTTGATAGCTCCTCCCTGCTTCGAGTAATGCAAAGATCTGTGCCAAGTCAAAAGTGATTTTCAATTCAGCTGTAAAACCCCTCAATAGTTGTAATTAATTTTAAAAAAGGTTTCACAAAGAACTGCTGTCATAAATGAGTGTAACTTTTCAATAGCATTACACACTTCTGAGAAGAATAGCTAAGTTTAAATCTTGATACTGAAATCCCAGGTAGGAATCGTAGTCAGATTCTTTATAGTGCAAAATCAATATTTAACATCTGCTACTACCCATAGTGATGATGCACTGTGCCATGCATATTTACAGATTTTTTCAAGAGTAACTATTGAATCTCCAGATTCATGTGGAAAGCAGCATAGGAAGAAAGTAAAAAAGAAAAAAAAAAAATCAACTTACGTCTACATTTGTATCCCTGCTTGTTGAGTCCCCTGAAAAACAAATTATAAAAAAGAAAATCAACACATTTTCTGGAATAAAAGATGGCTGGGTTTTATTTTATTTTAATCATGCCAACCAACAAATTAATAAGCTGGTCTAAATTCTGGTAATCAGAATCCTCTGATAAGGATAAGGTCTTGTATTTGACAGACCAGCAAATTAAGAGGAAAACCCAGAAACAACAAGGTTTCAATCACATGGGAAATCTTCCCAACCTAACTTAGGACAAAGCCAGCCTTACTATGAAAGGGATCCAACTTGTGGCTCTCTGTGGGTCTCTAGTCTGCCATCAGTCACTTCACATCTCAGTCTGGGCATTATTTTCTCAGACCCACCCCTCTTCTTCTGTGACAGAGCTGATGATGATCACAGCCAGATATCACTTGATGCTGATGGAATTTCTGCCTATTATTTCAGTGGCAAAAATGTTCAAGCTCTATTTGTCAATGTGAAAGACAACTATAGTTCTTAGGTATAAAAATGCTCTTAGTGAGTATATAACTTCAATTTCCCAACACAAATTTATTTGTCATGTTTTGTCTGAGTATATCTGAAGCAAATTTTGCAGTAATTTGGCCCTTGGAGCTGGGGGAAGCTTAGATTTTCTTTCTTACCACACAAAGTCTCTGCAGACAGAGCAAAATGTAGGTTGTCCAAAGAAGGTGGCGATAAATTCATGATTTTTGATGTAGTGGATTTTGGCTTGCTTGATAGCTCCTCTCCTGTTGATAGTTACTGTCCCTTCCTCTTCCCTCATCGACTGTCTGCAGTCTGAGGGAGACACAAGAAGACACATTCTTAATACTTCCAGGTATTACAAAGGTTAATATTTGCTTCTCCCAAATGTCCAGTTTGTTTTGCCCATTTCTGACTCATGTTTTTGATAATTTTACACCTCCATTCTGCAGACTTTCAGTCCAACAGGGGTGGGACAGGTGCTCACACTGCTTCCCAAGGTGTTCCTGTGCAAGCACTTCCCACTCCTGCCCACACAGAAAAAGCCTTCAGCTGATGAACTGACAGCAAAAAGCAGGGATGGAGCAGTTTTGATACAGAAGTGACAACCACTGTTGTTCCTTGAAAAAAAAAATCTATGATTAATCTTATGTTGAAAAGGAATAAGTATTTTATTGGAAGCAGGAGGGTCAGCAGAAGCCTTTCCACGCTGCTGTTGCACATTCCCTCCTGAATCAGGACTACAGCAGAAATTCAGATGAACTGCTGCAGGACCTTCTGGGTGACCACAGGACCATCCTACTGGAAGATGACTTTTTTCCAGCCTTTCTTCCAGGATCATTAAGCAGCAAGGACAAATGAGATTTTCAGTTAGACATTTCCACTTTGCTGTTTCATGACATTCATGTTTTATCTTTCCACAAGTCTCAGTCTCATTCCTTTCCCCTTTTAGCCCCCATGGAGTCAGATTATTTTGTATTATTATAATACTACCACCTGCTCCCATCTACTGTAGCATCTAATACTGGATCCTGTAGAAATCACATGTAGCATTAAGCCAAGAATAAAACAACAAACAAATTCTCAGGCTCCAAATACAACTGGCTCATACAGATCCTCATTAGAAGTTATGGCCATTTTTACTCATTTCCAAGGCAGCTTCTGAGTTTCTTCTACAAAAATGCATATTTGTGGCTACAAGACTGAGACACAGACTCAGACTATTTAGTCTTAATTAGGCATTTTTCAAGTCCTAGGGGTTTGTAGCAGAGGTAACCCAATGCAGGTGTCTCAAGAGACTGGGTAACTGATGATTTAACCTGAGAACACATTTCTTGTCAACTGAAAGGAGCTGTTGAGGGACAATCCCACCCAGCAGGGAAAGATAAAGGCTTGAGCTGACAACGTGGAGCTGATCAACTGCTAACTCCATCAGCTCTGGCCAGCAGCTTGTGGGTCTCAGCCTGGAAGAAATGTGGACATGGTTCACATCTCCAAAGTGCTGTAAAGCTGAGGGCAACAGGATCTTGCTGTTTGCAAGCTGGAAATTTCCAGAGCAATGAAGTAAGGAAAAAGTCAGAAGAGCATTTTTCCCATTGTCAATATAATAGTTTTTAAAAATTTGCTCCGTTGCACTGCTGCCTTTTATCATTATCAGTGGGAACCTTGCTTTTAGCACTGACAGAAGCAGATTTGTTTCCTTTGCCAAGTCACACTCACTGCAATGCCTGAGCTTACTACAAAGTTACCCAGGAGCTCTGGTTTTCTGGCTGCTACAAGCACTGGGTTCTTGTCATTTTTTTTTAGCTTGCTGCCACCACTGCTATTCCACCAGACTGCTGAACCTGGAATACAATCTGTCAGGTGACATCATTCTGAGTGTCCTAAACAAATTTATCTGTCACAGCCAGCAGCAGCTACACTGCAGCAGCTGTGTTCTGTCTTAGAAAAGAAACGGCATCATCAGATCAGAGATTAAGGAAAGATTAGGCATATTAGTGAAAAGAAAGTTCAAAAAAGGTCTCCAGGTTTTGCCACTGGTTATTAATGTACTCTTCAGAGAAAAATCCATCCTGAGAGCCCCTGAAAGGACCTTTCAGTGTGCACTGTGACAGTCCCTGAGTTAACCTTGCCCCTCCAGGAACAGGATTCGTTTTCCTTGTTCAAACAGGCTGCTGAATTCATCCAACACAACCTCATCAGCTGCTGCACTTCAGCTTGTGGCGGTCTGCAAACTGTGCTATCTCTGTTTGATCCTGCTGAGCAAACACACAGACCCCACCCACTGCTCCCCAAATGCTTCAGGGAAGCCACATTTGTGTGGTGCAGGGGGAGCAAGGTGCTCCAGAGGCAGAAATACTTCACTGCAGTAAAGGATGTCTTCATAAGGGGATTTAATCACTACCAGCAACAAAGCAGAGAAAAGCCTTTTGCCTTATGGCAGTATTCTGAGGAGATCACCTGTGATGCAGCAAATGAGCAGCCAAAAGCCTTTGTAAAGTCCATACCACAGCAAAACGAGTGTTTAGTGAGGAACAAACATCTCATGCTGAAATACTTGGAGCAATTGAGTATTGCTGATACTGCATGCAGAAGTCACTGACAAAACTTGATCAATTTATGGGAAATGCTGGTGTTTCCTCCCTGTCTGATACCCTGATATCAAACTTAAGAGAAATATGTGAGACTGACATTTATGTCTTTGAGAGGGTAATTATATAAACGAATCACTTTGAGGTTTTTTTCCTTTTTTTTTAAATTTTATTTTGCACATTTTTTAAAGTCAACTTTAACACAGAAGAATCTTTGAGCACAGCAAAACCTCAAAATCTGCATGTGAGGACACATGGACTTTACAACCAGCTGCCTTGTTAGATGCCTTTGCCAAAACCAACCAATATAACAAAGAATAGCTGAAAACATTTTTGTCTGGATCAGAAACAACTGAGAGGTTTGGAGAGCAGCTGTGAGAGTTCAAGTTCATCTGGAGCTGAGGTGGCTCTGAGATTATGATGTAATTTCAATTTACTATGGGCTTGTTTAACAAGTTATCTTTAATGTGTAAATAGCCTTTAGTGTGTATTGCTCCAGAAAAGTTTTAAGCAGCTCAGCCAACCATGGAGTTAACTGGAGAATAAAGGCTTAATTTCTGAGATGCAGAGACAGTCAACAACTGCAGGGAAGTAACTTTCACAACAACTGTATGGATGCAGGATGGAGATGAGAGGGATGGAGAAACACAAAGGGAAAAAACTTTGTTTCCCCCTCCAAGCGAGCCAAGATTCCCATAAATGAAATGCTTGTCATGAACCAGCACATGGTCAGAAAGAGCATGTACAGAACAGCTGAATCAGCAACTGGGATCCAGGTGACCTCTGCAGCCTGGACTTGACATGAATCATTCTGGACCTGGCACACACCATTAAACATAATCTATTTCCTCTGTTGAGAGCTGTGGTTAATTTTTATCTCTGACACGTTCATGTATTTCAAGGTCCCTTCTCAAAACTTGCAGCTGATCTGACACAAATCCCCAGAACTCCCCTGTGCTGTCCATTCATGAAGCAGGGCTGTGAATTGACAGTGCAGCTCTCCAGACTGCTCTGAACACTCCCTGTATTCTCTGTTCAGCTGCACTGCCCATCCTGCTGAACATTTCACAGTCCCCACAGCCACTAACACAACACCCAACCCATCACCTGCAAAACCATTACTGAAATAATATTGCTGAGGCTCTGCTGAGCTGTAATAAACCTCAAGGTGAGATGTCACATTGTCTCAATTGAATCTCAAAAGTCCAAGAACAAAAAAAAATCAACCTCAGGATAACCCTACTATTTTTTTTAAAAGAAAGAATTGAAAAAATATTTACCATCTTCAGAGTTAATTTTTCATTTTAACCTGCTCATTTCATGGTGGTGTTTGTGAAGAGGAAAGATAACAGTGCTACTGTCAGAGACTGGGAACCAGGACTTCAAACAGGGACAGGAAAGGAATCTTCTGAGCTGGTTGCTCAGGCTCAGATTTGCCTGAAACTTTATAGTAAATTACAAACCTCACTAACATTTCTGTTCAGTGTCTGTCTCCTTCTGCTGTTCTGCAGCCTTGCACTTGGCTTTGTTTGAAAGTTAAGTGCACCTTCAGGTCAAGAAAAATATTAATCTCTCAGAGCAATCATTAAAATGGAAACCTTGTTCCTGACAAAGGAGATTTTCACAGCATGAACTGTCTCAGAGGCAAAATGCTCTTTACACCTGGTCCTGGAGAAGATTGCTTTAAAGATCATCTGTTAAAAAAACCACAACCCAACCAAACCCCAAAAAACCAAGAAAATGTTTACAGAAGTAGAAGTTTCCCACAAGCCTACAGTTCTATGACACGAACTTGCTCTGTTAAATCATTCTAATCTTTGTGCCAACCCTCTAAAGAGGGTTTAATTTCTCACAGGTTTGGGTCAGAGCATTTAGCTCCAATGTCTGCCACAGGCAGGGATAACTTCCACTAGGTGAGGTTGCTCAGAGCCCCATCCAGCCTGGCCTTGAACAAATCAAGGGTGAAGTCCTCTGTGGCCCCTGAGCCAGCACCTGCTGCTGCTCTGCAGCTACTTTAGCATGTATGTATGATGTACATGTATGTATGCATGTAACCTTTCCTAGGCATTACTGACACCAATGGCCTGGTAGAAAAGTGTAAAACAAAACACCAACTTTAACAAGCCCTGCTTTTCAATCCAGGATTAAAAAACCCCAAACCAAACACACTCCAGCCTTTGTAGTGCTCCCAGCTACCCAGAGCTGCAGTGTGAACACAGCCCATGCTTGGCATAAAGAGCTCTTGCTTTACAGCTCAGTGTTTTGGTAAATGCTTCTGCAGACACCTCTGGTATCTCATTTGTGGTGATAAAACCAGGAATAAACTGGAAAATAGGTCTTCTTTCTTCTTAAAATTACACAGTAAACACAACTTTTAAAGATACAGCTTCTCAATCAAACTTCTACTAAAGGTACAAACTGTATTAGATTTTCTGTGCTCCACACAAGATGTTAGCTACCTTGGGAACCACAGACACACCAACCTGGTATCTATGAAATCACTACATCTGCAACTGTCTGATTCTTGTAGAGAAAAATCAGCAGAGAAACCCTGCAGATGTTTTGTTAAATTCATGCAATTGCACTTCTGGTACAGATTAAGCAGATGTGAGGTGCCACTGAATAACCTCCACATTAGCCAAATTTCTAGAAACAGCATTTTCTCAGTTAAATGATTAAATCATACCAACATCCCCATGTACAATTATAAGGTTCAGTTCTTCAGCCCTCATCACTATTATTTATTAAAAATCTGACCATCCTTCCACAACACACCTCATTCACAGAGACACTTTCTTCAAATCTTACTTTAGGCCCATACAATATACAGACTGAAAAGGCACATCTGTTATTTACCCCATTATTTTTCACAGATAACTCAGAAAAACGCTGAAGCCTCATGCTTCCCCAGCACTCAACACACAGAGAACAACATATTCAAAATATAGGCAGCTCTCTGGTTCATGTCCCTCTCCCAGAAGTCAGATACCTGAGATATCAAAAGTTCACATGCAAATTACTCACCTTCTGGTACTTCTAATGGCATTTTAAAGGAAAAAATTCACTGTCCCTTTGTGCAGGAAGGTGTAGCTAGCAAAACAGCAATTCAGAATTCAAGCCCAAGACACAAGCACACTCCCAAAGCTGCTAACACTGCACGGGACTCTCAGCAGAGTGAGGTTCTGCCTTTTCTTACTCGAGGAGGTCATTAACCACATTTGAATAAACAAAGATCAAGCAAAGCATGAAACCTATTGCAACTCCCTCCTATGAAATCTAAAGCTGCTTTACAGAATTATAACCTAGTTTCAATACTACAATGAGAGAAGGAGGGATAGAAGGAAAACAAATTCTAAATGAAAATTGAGGTTAACACCCTCTGTTCTCATGTTTCACACACCAGGAGAAAAGTTTTTGAATTTCCAGCACAAGCTCATATTCAAATCACAGGACAGAAGACAAAAAAGTTCTTTGACAGCTCTTAGTCAGGGCTCTGCAGTCCCCATTTTATAGGGTCTAGGAAGAAAAAAACCTTTAAGATTGGTAAGATTTTTCATATGCGGCCCTAAATTAACTGGTCAGACCTCAATCTGGCAAAGAATATTCAAATGAAAAGTCTCAGTGTAGTCTACTATGGAAGAACCATCAGTACCAGCTTATTTAGTAATTTTCTTTTCCTCTAAGAATGTACCTGTTAATGAAGCAATAACATTCTTATTCCTCTGCTCTGCAGCAGAGGAAAGCAGTTTTCTCTAAAGGTAGCAGAATGTTTGCTACTTAGAAGAAAGGTTTGAAAAACAGCAGCTTCAGTTTGCAATACAAGCCAAAGAAAGAATTAGTCACTTTTGTGAAGCGCTTGGAGATTTTCAAACAAAAGGCAGCACCTATAACTCAAAGATACAAATGGCAGCAGCGCCTTTGAATAAACCAGGGAACAACTGAAGCACCAGTTTCAGAACAAGCCTTTTTTAGTATTTTAGAAACACAGCCACCATAGAGGTCTGTATGCAAAGGCAGGTCAGAGGGAGAACAAAATGACAAGTGCATAGGAAGGAACGTGAACTGTCTCTGAGCTTTCAGCTATTAACTGAGGGTTTCAGCAACGTGGGGAATGGAGGTTTACACAAACATCCTTGCAACGCACCAGCAAACCTCTCTGCTCTCTGAATGAATCACAGAGTGACTAGGTTGGAAGAGACCTCCAAGATCGAGTCCTCTCACATTGGTAAGTGCTAATTTAACTGGAGAGAGCATTTACAGCGGGGCAATGATGAGACAAAAATCAGTGTTTGTCTGTTTAGCCTATTACACACTGACATAAGGGAGGTTTACAGCCTTGAGCAGGAGCAGTTAGTTAAAATGTATTGATATCTGCAGTATTCACATTAAAATATCAGATTGAGCGACTTCCATCACAAAATGTAGATGTATAAATGTCTTGAAAGACAATTTCCATCACCTCTGTGGTTGAGTTACCAAAAATGTATCAGTGACTAATTTCATATAAAGCAGAGGGTAAACAGGATGTCATTGCAAAGTAGAAGGTCAAAAAAGCGCATTAAGATGTGAATATTAACTTGCCAATTAGAACATAAATGCATGACTTAATGATCTGTTTGGTATTTAGGCTTCATCCACCACCATCTGCAGTCCCTAATAAAGACAATGAAAAGAACTGCAAGAACATTGTATCTATTTTTAAATTATTTTGATTACTGAGTAAAATTAATTTAGTACTTTCAGCACACAAGTATATTGCCTTTCTACTAACAGCTAATAATAAATTATGGAAGGTTTTCACTTATGCTATCTCTACTTTTCCACATATCTGCACAGAGAGGAGGAAATATGCTTCAGCCTCATTAAATAAACAACTGAAAATATAGAAACTGGGTTTGTATAAGTTTGCTTGAGAAGCTTCTGGATGTCCAGGAGAAATGGATTTCTGTATATCTCATTAAATATGTATGATCATAGCACCATTGCCCCACGAAACAGCCTTGCACAGGAAACTATGACAAAGACCAAGATAATTTCTAATATAATGACTCACACCAGTTTAAATGAAACCTGAGAAAAGCTCTCACTTACAGACTCTTAAAATCAGAGTATTTTTTAAAATTTTGCTTTAAAGTGTTGACTCTTCATAGACACCAAAGCAACTAGCATATTTTTTGCCATTACAAAGGTAAAACATCACCTCTGAAATGTGACCTATGCACGTCACATTCTACCTTCAATATCTTCTGCGCAGATGGTACAAAAATGTATGGAACCTTCACAGTGAACTTGTTCTAGAGAACAGAACTGTGCTCCTTCTATAAATGTCTGTGGGGGAAAAATCCCACTCATGCTTCAAAACGTCTTGCTTAGTTTTTTCAGTTATTTATAAACACATACTATTAAACCTTATAAGACTGGTAGGCTAATCTGGCAGACTGGTTATATTATAATTACAATATTATTCCCAAGAAATAATGGTTTCATGACTTCTGGTATGGGAGAGCCTTAACTACAAGCTAAGCAAGTTGTGAGGTTTACAGCATTTCCTTTAGGAAAGGACTCCCCAGATACACAAATCCATGCCAAAATTCTTGGGTTTATTATGGTACTTGAAGCTTCCCTCCTAGCTCATTTCCAAAGAGCCTGTGTAGGTTCTAAACCATTCACTCATTCCTACATCAGTTTCTGTGATTAGTGAATAGGATGTCTGAATCCCAGGAAACTCAGGCCCACTTCTCTAAATTCACACAAAGTTTCCCACACAGACTAGAGCAAGAGATTCAACTAAAAAGGAACAGATAATATATCTTCTGTTACATTAAAACATTAGAACAGACGTATTAAAGATCCAGAAGTACCTAAATGCTTCAGCATTTAGAAATTAATAAATCCTGCCGTGAGTCCACATAACAAAAAAACCCCAACAATCCAAAAAACCTAGAAAGCAAATTAATAAAATTAATTAATAAAATTCTACTCAGTACATCAGGTGATGTTTTTTTGTAAACTACATCCTGTGTTCTGCAAAAAACCTCCTTTTTTCACATAACTGACTGAAAATAAACTATTGACATTACCTGCATCTTCCACAAAATACTGCACAGCCATCAGCACCTTCCCCTGAGGCTGAAGGTCAAGCTGTGGAAAGAAAGATAGCAAGAGTGAAGTGTGTGGTTGACTCCATCTCTCAGGAATTCAAACAGCTCTTTGCAGGGTATCAAAGTAGATTATTCAATAACTATTTGATTATAATCCTCTTCCATATCTCACTATTGCAGCTGAGTCAGGGGCTTTTATTCTCTTGCTTTTACTCGTGTGCTGCATTGCTTTGATGTGTCCCCAGGAGTTCAGCACAGTCAGAGTTCACATTGTTTGTTCACCTCCCTTTCCCATGTCTGCAAAGTTTGTTGGCTTCTGTTTTTACTGTCAGCAAACTGAATCTGCACAGGAACCCAGTTTTAAAAGAAGCCTATACAATCCTTTACATGTTTATTGAGAGTACAAACCAGAGTGATATCAAATGCTGTTGCTGGCAATGAAATAAAGTGGTATAATCAAAATTTATTTTCCTTTCCTCCTCAAAACCGTTACACATGGTTTCTGTGGCAAATTCTACAGACCAGGAAAAAAAAAAAAAAAAAAAAAAGTGCCTTTTAAGCCAATAGCTGAGGTCAGTTCCTGTGCTCAGAAAGTGGCCACTAATTCTTAAACTGCTGCCTTCATAAAAGATAAGAAACTCTTAATAACATAAGAGTTACTCAATCTTCACTTCAGCACAGAATAAAGTACCCCTGGGTTACACTAAATACAACTTGGGATGAAAAATCCAGTCCCCAGACAAAATCAAACCACAGTTGCATTAGATACACCCATGAACATATCCCCACAAATCCCATCATCTTACTGGGATCATGAGTGAGTTCATCTCTAAGGCAGTGTCTGACACTCAACATCTGCCCAACAAAGGTTATAGAAGGGCAAGACCTCAGTTTCAGCTACTAATGCCAGGCTGTCTCTCCACACACAAAAATAACCTTACAGGCTATGCTGAGGGGCCTCTTTGCTGGCCATGATGCTCTGTCCAAGTCATGACAGGTTGTACAGAGAAAGTTTAACATTCATGATGGCAATGTGGTACCTATTCTATGGATAATAGGCAGAGGATTTGAGACCACTGAACTGGCTAAAACTCATCACTATTAGCTTTTACTCTTCTGAATAACTGTTCTTGTCTTAGAAATCAAGTTAAGGTGTGAAAAAAAAAACCCCAAGTGTAACAGGTGAATACAAAACTTGAGAGATTCTACTGACCTAGGAAAATCTGTAAGCCTAAAAGACACAAGGCATTCATTCAGCTTGAAAGAAACAAAACTAGGTCAGCAATTCTGAGGAATTAATCTTTTTCCTTACCCAGAACTCTGCTTTGCCATTGCCTTTCTTGCACCGTTCTGCCAGCACTGACACACCCACAGTCACCTCAGACAGAGGCTCTTCTGCTGCTTTCATCAGCACAATCTGGATCACCCGGCCCTCGTAAATGTGGGCATCAAAAGTCGATTTCCATTCGGGATACATGGTGGGTTTCTTCTGAACCAGAGTTTTTCCTCTCTCTGAAAGTCACAAAAAACCCCCCCAGATACTGTAAAATGTTTATAAAACTGTAATAATAAAACTGTAATATAGATCTAGTGTTTAAACTCAACAAAATAAAAGAAGGAATACTTGTACTGAAATTAAAAGCAGAGTTACTGCTTTACTGTTGTTGCAACAAAGTTTAAATACTCAGTTCAAAAGTTCATAACATGGAAGGCAAAGCCCATTCTGTTGGACATGCAAAGGCAGTGAAGGGGTTAACATGGAGCCAGAGAGCAGGAGGGACAAACCCCAATGTGGAATTCATAAACTGGATTAGCCAGGGAATACTTGCATGGCTCCATTCTGGTATAAATCTCCATGAATTCTCCTCTGATCATTGTGAATACCTACTGCTGTAAGATAAATTAAGATAAACCTCACATTGACCCAGTTTAAACTGAAATCAGTGTCTGAGAGATGAAAGGCTTCACATTTCATTAATCTACTTCCAAGTTATCCCAACATTTCACTTGTATTCATAAGTCACTCTCCTTTGCATTGTACTCTACCATGACTGCTACTTTTTAAAAAATATTTTAGGGCCTTATCTGTCCTCTGTAGTACATGAAGACCTTGTGTAGTTAAGCAACAACAAAAAAGCTAAAATTATCTCAAAAAATGTCCTTTTCCCCTCTTCTTTTTTCTTTGGTTTCCTTTAAGAGCATCTCAGCACACTCCTTTGTTAGGAGTTTTACAGTGCTGCACTATTCTTATTAGATGGATTTTTTTTTCCCTTTTTGCCAAGAAAAGCTGAATGATCTATGAAGTCCCTTCCAGTCTGGTATTCTGTGATTGCAATACACAGCTCCAGTCTCTCTTGCTAACCATTAAACTGATTTCTTCCTGTCCACATCTTGGGCACAGGAAACAGCCAGTGATTGCACAATCTATGATAAGCTTTGGCATATTTCTACATCTGGGTCTCTAAATCCCATCAACACATCCAAAGTGATGGTGCCTCCTAAGAAACCACATCCAACTCTTCATTGTGACTCTGGCACTCAGTGCCACCTCCCAGTTTTCTCTGATTTGCTGCCAAGCCAATTATTCTCCATTTGTGCCCGGGCAACTGAATACCATTTTCTACATTCTACACAGTTTCTGCTATTTATCAAGATTTTTTTTTTCAGTAGAAGTGCTTTCTAAGTGCCTCTCCAGTTCTGAATGATCTATTTGCTGTTATGATATCAAGGCAGTAGTAAAGCAGATTAAATAGTTGGACCCTTCCCCAGGAAGCTGCAGTGTGGTCTGTTAGATACTTAGTATTTTAAAATCTTCCTGGAAACTCAAGGCAAAGTCAGTGTTCATTCATTCATTCAGAGCTTGCTGGATAACTCCACTCAGCTGTGCTGAGCTCTGCAGACAAGCACAGGGAATGGTGTCCTTGCACTGCTTTATTAGGGAATGCCTGCCAGCAGCAGCACTGGGAGTTACAGCTTGGACACAGCCCTGAGCCACGTGCCAAAGGACATTCCAAAATGCTCAGAAATGGCCACCTGAGGACCTCTCCAATGCAAACCAAACTTGAGCATTCCTCCTCTACTCAGTCAAAAGCTTTTCTCTTGAATTTGAGGCACTGTGCAGATAGAAGGCTCAAGCCCTTCACAGTACAGACCTGCTTTCAGAGCCCTGTTCTTTGAAAAACCTTGAAAATATTGTCACAGAATCACTGAATTGTTTAGGTTGAAAAAGACCTATAAGATCATCAAGTCCAACCACTAACCCAGCACCATCAAGACCATCATTAAACCATGTCCCCAAGTGCCACACCTATACATTTATTTAGAGATTGTGAGGACAGACTATAAAGGTGAGGAGGGGGATAAAAAGCAGACTGCACAGCAAGGCTCTTATATTGGCCTGATTTTTAGATTGCTAAAGCCAGACCCCTTCATCAAAAAGGCACAATTCAGGAGGCATCTTTGGCAATAGGAGAAATTGCATATTTGCAGAGCCTTTGACAGTAATTTAGGGTTTGCAGAAAGAGCAGCAGTTTGTAAAGAGTTGGTAATACTCTTTGTAAGATTCTTAGAAGGGGAAAGAATGATTACAGCTTGTCCACAGGCCTCTCCCCTCCCTACTCCTGTGTCTCAATTACTATCTGCTTTGATCAGTCACCTCTATACATTTTTACCTTACATAAACCCTAAAGAAGGTGTCTCAGTTCCTGGAAACAGCTTCCAGCCTGGCCATGCTGCTTTTGTAATTAAAATCATACTAATCAAGGTTTGTCATGGATCCCAATCCCTATCTGCAAATGAGCAATGAAGTGTCAGATAAGAACAGCCTTCAAGAGCAGTGTTCCTGCCTCTGCTGTGCTTAGGCCTCCTGGGCTTCTCTGCTCAAACTCCTGACTTCAAAACACATCACATGTTTGCAAACTGGCTCAATGCCTAATCATTAAGCTCTATGATTTTCTTCTTCCTATACAATAAATTTTTCCTTAATTGTGTTTCAACTTTCAAATCCAACAAAACTGTTCCAAATCTTGTCAGACTGACAAGAGGAGCATCAGATTATTTTCCTGATTGCTCCAATTACTCACCTCTCCAAGCAGTTCCCTCTCCTCCCCCTTTTTCAGTATGTCAAAGACACATGGAAGCAAAGACTAGGAAATACTGTAACAATTCTACTTTTCAAAAGCAAATGGCTGGAAAAAAACCCAGTGGATTTATTTAGATTACTTTCATTTCTCCACATATTCTGGCAGCTGCAACACCTTCAACACCATTTCTTCAGAGGTTCTCCCAGCAGATTAGGAAACTACTTCTTTGGAACTTAGTACATTTGCTGGAGGACAACACTTTCTGGAAAAGGCACCATGCCTTGTATTTCAAGTTTAAATGCAGCTTTTACCCTCAGCAATAAGGGAAAAGACCAATCATGTTGTGAGGAAGAAGAAATTTCACCCTTTTTAGCATTCTTTGATGTTTTGTGAATCTCTAGAGCCCCAGTGCAGGATTAGAGAGCTGCAGTCTAGCCCAATACAGCAATTCCCTCTCATCCTGTTTGGCTACAGTGGTGTATTCCAGCCAAATGTCACAAAGTATTATAAACCTTTGGACCAGTTTCTGTAAACATGAGGTTTTTGAAGGCTGAGGGCTTGGTGAGTCACTTGGTCTGTTCAGCTGGAAAAGACTGAGGGGAGACCTCATTGCAGTTACAACTTCCTCATGAGAAGAGGAGGGGGCAGGGACTGATCTCTGCTCTGTGGTGACCAGTGACAGGATCTGAAGGAAAATGGCCTCAGTTTGGGTCAAGGCAGGTTTAGGCTGGATATTAGAAAAAGGTTCCTCCCAGAGGGTGGTGGGGCACTGAAGAGGCTCCCCAGGGAATGGGCACAGCCCCAAGGCTGACAGCTCCAGGAGGGTTGGACAGCTCCCTCCGGCACAGGGTGTGACTTTTGGGGATGGTCCCGTGCAGGACCGGGAGCTGGACACAGTGATCATTGAGGGTCCCCTCCAGCACAGCTTATTCTGTGTTTCTGTGCTAAGAGAACCTTCAATGTGAGCCATTTCAAGGAAACAATTCAGCCAAAGTACCTCAGTTACTACAATAACAAACTGCACCTCTCATCACTACCCATCCTCCAAGCCAATAAAGAGCATTTGCTGCTCTGTACTTGAGGACAGTTCTCTCAAACCTGGTGCAGTCCAGCTTCCTGTCCTGCATACTAATAAAGAAGCCTTGCTTTAAAGTGGGAGTAGAGAAAACAGCCATTATTATTTCCCCCATTCCAAAAGAAAAGCTCACACTGAAGTGCTTGGCATGACAGGAAGAGAAGGACTCACTGCCAATAACAGATTATGGAGTTAAAATTACTGATTTTTTTAGGAATTAAAATTACTGATATTCAGAAAATCATCCCCATTTGTAATCTCACCTGTAGTCAGAGCTTCCTTCATCTTGATAGCACAGAAAGGCTGTAGTTGTTCTCCTTGATTCTGCACAGGTCCCAGCTCAAACGAGTTGAAAGATATCCGTAAAAAGGGGGCCATGGCTCAGGATGACACACAACCTACCTGGAAAGAGAGAAGTAAAAGTCACAGAGTGAAAGACCTACTCTGAGATGTGTAATAAAGCAACACATTTCTCAGCAGCCATCAGAGCTTCTATTGAAGCTACAATCACACGGCTTCTATTCCTGTATTGCTTTCAGGTGGCAGTTCACAAATCCTAGGAAGCATCCTGGAGCTAGTGATCCAACCCGTGAGCCTCCAGACCTGCATATGCCAGGCAAAGAGGGACAGGTGGAAAAAGCTCCAGACACTACCGTGTCACCCATTTTAAAGTCAGGAATTACAAGAACTCAAAACACTTGTAATTTCTAAGTCAGCAAACAGATGTTTCATTACAGTCTTCCCCTATTCTTAAGAGCTTTTGAATTTAGAGCAGATTTCAGTTTACCACTCACAGCACCTTTAGCAGTGGAGTTTTTCCTGTATGACACGTTGTTTTGTGACACAAAAAGGATTAATTCAAAGCCTAAGAGAAAAGAAGCATTTGACAGAAAAGCAATGCTAGTGCATTTGGAGAATGAGGGAAGCAAGGAAGGAGGCACTAGGAGGGAAGAGATAACAAGGTAACAGGAAGAGATGGTGGGAAAAAAATTAAGACTTGAAACTGGGCTGAGCTGGCCTTTTGAGTGTGGATTGTCAACCAGCTCAGCCGGACCAGGGAGAACATTTCAAGCAATCTTGCACATGCTGGCGTTTTTTAATGTAAACACATCGACCTGAGAAACAATTAACATTTCTCTTCTATTTCTTAAGGCCCTTACAGCTATCTAGATAAAAGACTGAAATCAAGTCTCTGCAGCAAGACAGCACATAGCTCCTGAGAGCATCATTTGCACATCTCACACTCTCCTCATGTGGGGACCATTTTCAATAAATGGAAAAATTTTGAGTGTTATTGAGCTGGTTTGTTTTAACTGACTGTTTCCCCACTTTCTTTCTGTAGAGTAAAACAAGAGTTAGAAAGCAAGTTTAGAATCACTTGGCACCACTGCTTATCCCCCTGAAGAACAGAAAGCCATGACTATAACTCTCATGCACGAAGACTAAAAATAAAGCAATAACCTTCCCACACTAATCCACTGCTTATTGCAGCTTGGGGCACCATTTGATGAGAGTGGAGATTGAGGTGACCTCACAAAGAAAAAAAAAAATAGACAGCTTTTGTAAAAATTAACAAATACCATCTGACAACTCACTTTCACAAATGCAACTTAAGCACAATGCTCATCGAGAGTTTTAATGAGGAACATATTTTAGCTGCTCAAGAGACCCTGTGCTCACTATGTTCAGAACTACACCCCAGTGATCAGCTACAGCACTTGCCAACAGCAGATCACATATCACTACTCAACATGGATGTAAAAGAAACCAGATTTCAGCCTTGTTCTCCTTTGGGGAACAGCTCCAAGGCTCAGTGAGGCCATAGGTAGAAACAAGCTGGGAAGGTCAACATGTAGCTCCCACTAGAAGGCTTATTTAACAGAATCACAGGAGAATTCTGCTGTAAGGGACAGCCCAGCAAGAAGTCACAATTTCCAGTAAGCCTGTGATTACATGAACAAAAAATTGGAAAGCACTGACAAAACTAAACTAACAATTGCACTGATTTCACTCAGCCCACATGACTCAAGCCAGTGTTACTCCTGAGACAGAACACAAGGATTTACAACTTAGTTTTTTATCTCCAAGTTATCAGATACAATAAAAATAAGTACAATGCACACACATTTTGAGTAATCTCTCAATCTTTCTCATTTCCAATGGCCAAATACATTTGGATGCCATATTTTCACATCTGCTTCACGGTTTTGAACACGGTTATTTGTTGTAGTTTCATTGTACTCACTTCAGTGCATCTCCAATGCTCAGTTCTCACTCAGAAATGCTACACACAAGCAATTCAGCACTTAGGAGAAAACACCAATATCCCAGAGTTTTTGATGGTGTTCAAAGTCCAAGGTCACAGTGGAAACCAGAAGATAACTGTTTGCTTTTACATTTAACAACAGGGTATAAAGAACCCAAACAAACTCAGCAGCTGCCTGCTCTTGCCAAGTTTCTCCACTCATACACATTATGCTTTTTTCACAGAAGTAGAAATCTTAAATGTCTGCATGCTAACTCTTCAATATATGTTGTAGAATATATTGTGACAGAGACAGGTTAAGTGAGAAAGGAGGGTTTGGATTTGCTCCTCAAAAACATTTTCTGATCCTTTCCTGTGCTAAGATGTACTGTGAAATAGTTGACAAGCATCAGCTGCACTGCTGCAAACAAAAAACATACCCCACTAAAACTGTTTTTGGCAGTGAAACTCACTGAAAGAGATTAACTTTAAATCAACAAAATTTCTTCAAATCCCTGCTGAGCACACTCATGTGAGAACACATTTGAGAAGGAAAGACTGAAAGCAGCACACAGGCTTTGCTTGTTGCATTTTAGACAAGAGTTCACCTCCAGTCTCTGTGGCTGTTACAGAAGTGACAGCACAAGTGCTGACTTCTTGTTTTAAGGGCTGTGTCTGTCAAGAACTGAAACTGCAGCAAAACACCAGCTTTGAATTGAGGGAGATTGTAAAATCTACTCATATAATCTGCATTGCAGCCATGAAGTATTAAAGCCAAATTGTTTTCCCTAAAGGCAGGATTTTATTCAAACCAAATGGTGGAAAAACTGAGATGTGAGCTCCAAGTCTAAATGACAGGTTCAATATCTCAAACAGTTTCAAAGTCAAAGTACAAATTGAAAAAAAAACGCCACCCAACAGAAAACTAAGGGAAAAACATTCCAGTAACATTACTCTAAATGAAGTACCTGGTGGTGGCCATAGTGGTTTAAAGCACACCATCAGATGCTGTCCTGCACAACATTCATTTTGTCAAGAATCCCTGACAAATCCCTGAGAGAGAGGGAGAAAAATGGAAACATCTTCACATCATCAATGTCAACACCTGCCAGACGAACAAATGTTCAATTTTCACACTGATGTGTTTGTAACATGTGGTTTTAAAGAAAGAAAATTAAAATGTGAAATATTCCAAGGAGAATTTTATCAAGATTTTGATAGAATGGCACAGAATTCAGATTAGATGAAAAACCTTCTCCACAGAGACCAAAGGGACAAAGAGTAAATCCTGCAGTTTCTCTCCTTCCAACAGTGCCCAGCTCTCAGGGGCTTGTTGGGGTTCCTTTGTTGCTGTAATTCTGCCTTGTTATAAACAGTGAGGACAAGCCAGCCCTAGCATAGCCCAGAAACAAAGACACGGTTGTAACTTTTACACAAAGCAGGAAGGCACATCAAAGCAGTGGATGATCTGGAGGAAAAGCAGGGGATGATCTGGAGGAAACACTGACACTGGCTGACAACAGAGCACTGAAGAGACTAAAAACCAATGGGCCCAAACAGAGCCAGGCTGTTCCATCACTGATAAGGACCATTCATCCAAGAGAAATACAACTGAGAAAACTCTCCTGCAGCTTTGTGCCTCTGATTTCCTTGTATTAGTCTGTGAAACATTTTGTAGATGGATGTAAAGCTGCAACATATCACGGCTGTTCCATGAAATGCCTGATTCCTGCTTAGCTCCTTGCTGAGGCTGCTTCCAGGGCCACACAACTGCTCTGGGAATCACCAAAAGCACCACACACAGATGACCAATGCAGTCTTCCCTGAAAAGATGAAGCAGTAAGTTTTTCTTCTCCAAGATGCAAAAATATAGATTATATCCAAACTTTTTTACACAAGGGTTTCATGTCCTCTATTCTGGCAATGGACAAGAAAGACAGCAACAAATTACTGTCCAACTTATTGCCCCCACAGCACCTCCACAACACAAACAAGGTTCTTCGTGGTCTTTGAGTACAGCCTGCAAAGGTGATGGTGCTTCTTGCATGGCAATCATACAAAGAAAGCCTGCAAACAAAGACGCTGGAAGAGTGATTAGCATCCTTCACCTGTCCAGACTGGGTGTTCTTCTTGTTCCCATGTGTGACAACCCACACTCCCTGCACTTGTATCCTTTCAGGTGATGATCCAAGAGAGAAAAACAGTATCTGTGCTGTAGGACAATTGACTGAACCAAAGGAATATGGTGCTAACCACTGTCTACACTGCACACCTGGGATTAGTCTACAGAGACTTTTTGCAGGTTCTGTTGCAAGCCCTGGCCTTTATTTGCTGCTCTGTAGGTAAAAGCCAATCTAAAAATGAAGTCTGTTCACAAGAGGGTTATTATATTTGCTGTTATGAACCTTGTCAAAAAGATCCATAGCAGCAGCCTTTATCAGCTGGACTTCCCTAGGCACTGCTGCTACCCAAATAAATCCCAAAAAACATATCCAACCTCAAATCACCTGACATCATGATCCTGAACACTCATAGCCACCAGGGATAGCAAAACATCCCATTATCCTCAGGTACTGCTCTGAAAGCTTAAAATCCACAGAGGGCTTAGAAAGTGCTCTCCACAAAACAGGGCTAAATTGACATATTGCATGTAGGTCCCTGCAAAAAAAAGAGAATTCTCCAAAAATACTGCCGCAGCAGCAGCATCACTTGTGCTTTTATTTAGGTTTAGCCATTTATCATTTAGGTTTAGCCATTAAGGTACAGCTATCTCCTATGAATGGTTTAATTTAGAATTTAGAATTGTGGGACTGATACTCATGAAAGCAAAATATATGTATGCAGTGATATTTTATAAGTGCAGTTATCTTCAGAAAGACAAGGATAAAAAAGCACTTTTAAAACCGCCCAACAGCCTAATCAACTAGAATTCTGCAGTAATAGTTCTAAAACAGTGTATCTTCATAAAATATTTTAAAATAATTACACAACTTTATGAAAAGTAAGAAAAGACAACAAAAAAAATAACTCAGATCAATTTAGTTCCTGCTAAACTTACAGCAAATGATTTTTTTTTCTGGTTCATAATTACAAAATGACAGTTCATACATTGAATTCCAGGGCAAATGATGCAATTTTGGGGGTTTATTTTGTCTTTGTTTTAAAATAGTACAAGTAGAGTGGCTCAGAGTCCAAAGCTTAGCTTGGAAAAAGTGTAATTACCATTTTCTTCCCTTCCTCCCCCAAGTACATTTTTTTTCAGATACTTCTCCTTTTGCTGGGTTAGGCCAAGTCCAGAAACAGAAACAATTACATAAGAAAATCTGTCACTGTGTTGCAACAGTCTGGAGAAGTATCCCTCCAGATAAGTCATGTAGCAAGAGACGTTCCTTGGTTTCATCCCACTTGGCCAGAAGCACGGATATTTCCAAGTTTCCACAGTTTTTTGCATGCCCAGCAGTCCCCAAATTGCCCAAATGTGTGGCTGCTATCTAAATTGCTGGTCTTTCCCCAACACCCTTCAAGGCAAAAACAATTAATGATATTTTCCCTTATCATTACAATGAGAAGCTTTTCAAAACACAAGCACCAGAAATATTTTTTCTAAACAGGGAAACTGTTTCAGTCTTGGCAGCACAAACTCCTGGAAGCTCAAGGGGATGCAGATTGGAGGCAAGCAGGAGGTAAAGCAGACCTGATTTTGGGAGCTTTTAGGAAGACACAGAGCCCAATTTGTTTGAGCATAGGATAACATGATTAGCTCAGTAACAAGAGCTGACTGTTCTTAAAGTAGTTTCTAGTGCATTGAGGATGAAAAATCTGGATTTTACACTCAAAGATCAGAAAGTTGAGGAAATTGTGGGCTCTGAAATAGGCAGCAGCCCAGGCTGTCACGCAGCATATGCTGCAGGATAAAAACTGCATTTTACACCAAATGTCCTTTTTTTGGAAATGGAGGAAGAACACTTAGAGCAACAAAGTTGGCTTTTCCAATATTCCACAACCACTGCTTGGTGAGAAGGGGGAAGTACTGTCAGCTGTTTTTTCTTTAGAAGTGCATAAGAAATAGCCATTTAAATATTTTTTAGAGTCTTTCTTCCTCTGTGAACACACAGGACTAAACATAAAAATAGTACAGGCATGTACTGTTTGTAAATGTTTGTCACCAGTGCCAAAACCAAGCTTGAAACAAAAGTGCAAATGAATCCCCTTCATTAATTTCAAACCCAAACATCAGACATCAGAAACATGCAAGAGAAGAAAGGCTGCCTGAAGTCCGAAGATTTTGTTAATTATTTCTGATAGCACAAGCTGGTATCATTTGTTAAGTACAGCTGAAACAACATTTTGGAAGGATTAATACAACGGGGCTGGCTGGACAGACTTTTATGAGGCTCCAGGTGAGTGAACAATTCATTAATATCAAATCACTCTATGAAATGGGAGCATGTCCAAAATATTTTTATAGGAGGCAAACCATGGCTTTCCTCTATGCAATGCATAATTTAGGTCTAATTAGGAAGCTTTCCTTTTTCTTTGACGTGGGGAATAAGTAGAGGCTGAGGTTTTTCCCCTGCCATTAAGTAACACAATCCCTTCCACATGAGAGGGAAAACCCTATTCTGTGGAAGGGATGAAGTTACACTTCTCTATAATAATACAGCCTGTAGCCAAGCACTGCACCAGGTCTGGCTCTGAGTCATTAGAGAGGGCACTGGAGGAGCTGTGCTGAGCCTGAGCCCCTGATCAGCTCCCACTTCCCCAACAATGGTCAAGAAATCGGGCAGTTTTTAGTCAGCATGACTGAACTGCAAAACTGCACATCAAGTTTATCTTGTGAATATGAGTTCTCCAGAGGAAGCATGCCATTCTGCAAAAGGCTTCACAGACTTTTCTGTAACAACCAGTACATGAGGACAGCTGAGCTACTCAGCTTTCAGAAGGACCAAACCAAAGGAAAATAGCCAAAGAAAATCCAATGTACAGTAACTGTTTAGGTACCACCATAATCAAGTGGACATTCAGGCATATTCCAGTAGCATTTTTCTCCTCTAACAGAGGAGATATATGCCAAGCCCATCCTCCAGCTCATTGTTGATGGATATTTTTATCTAGGATCCATTGTAACATCCAAGATTTTCTGGTCTTCCAGTGCCTAAACGGGCTCCAAAAGAGTTGAAGAGAGACTTTGGACAAGGGCCTGGAAGGACAGGACAAGGGGGAATGGCTGCCCATTGCCAGAGGGCAGTGTTAGATTGGATATTGGGAAGGAATTCTTTGCTGTGAGGGTGGGGAGACCCTGGCACAGAGAAGCTGTGGCTGTCCCTGGATCCCTGGAAGTGTCCAAGGCCAGGCTGGATGGGGCTTGGAGCAAACTGTGACAGTGGAAGTGTCCCTGCCCATGGCAGAGGGTTGGAACTGGATGAGCTTTAAGATCCCTTCCAATCCAAACCATTCAGAATTCTGTGATTTTCTGCTCAATTATATGCCTTCTGGAAATGGAGATGTATTTCCCAGAAAGAGTAATAGATAATGTCAAGAACATATTTTCAAACAAACAGAAAACACTGCCTTCCTCTTCAAAACATTGCAGGGGTTTTATGTTTGGGTAATTCTTTATATTTTCCACTGAATTCCTTTCACACTGAAACAGCCAAATACCATAAAGATAGTAACTCAATTACAGTTTAAGATGAAAAGGAATTTTAATTTGTCTTATTTTAAATATACTGGGTTAATGAGTCTATGTGAACCATGAAGAGGGAAAAAATGGAAATAAAGAAACTGGACATTCAACAGAATTATAAAAAATACCTTCTAAAACATTGCAGTAAGAAAACAATTTTTTCTTTTGAAAACATCAGCAGATCATGCAGTCTAAGTGCCTCTCAAAGAGCACAAGCCTCCAAGTCAGAAATTTATCCTACTGCCAGCACTTATGACCTAATCCTCCAAGTATCTGGAAAACTAGAATATTCATTAGCTGAGAGAACTGTATCATCATTCATACATGCTGGAAAGCTGCTGCTGAGATAACCTCATCAGAGGGAACATAATTCAGCCCATGGATATAACCAAGGCTTTTAAACTAAAAGAGTGCAGGAGTTATGAACCAAAAATTTTGCTCATTAACTGTGTATGGAGTTGTAGGAATAGATCCAGTCCACTCTCCTGAGTGCATCTGCCATTATTGGGGTTGTTTGGTTTTTTTGAGATGACCTCGAGGGTCACTTCCAATCCAAACTATTCTGTGTTTCCAAGATGGGCTGGATCTGCCTTTCTGAGCACGATGCTCCTCTTGCTATTTCCTGGTACTCAGAGGCTGCTCAGGGCAGGTAGGAATCATCCTTTTATTCTTTTGTTCTGGTTGTTTCATTACTGGGAATGTGAAAGCCAAAAACCACAAAAGAAATGTAAATAACCAATCTTAGTCAACTTAATCAAGACCTTTTCCTATGGTTTATAAACTGAAAATAAACAGTGAAGCTGTACATGCATCACTACCTGTGATTCTGTGATCTCTCTCTTCCAATGAAGAAAGAAAATAAGCACAGTTCTGTTCCACTGAGGATGTTCAAGGTGATGCTAAATAGTGAATGGCCACAGGGGCTGATAAGGAGAAACTGGAAAGAAGCAAATATAACCAAAACATATTTTTAATTAGCACAGCATTGCTCCAGCTGTAATTTCAAGGTTCTGCCTTTGACTTGCAAAAAGAGAAAAGAAAGTGGAACCACAAATGATTTTTAACTGTCCTCTCCCCTCTGGATCACCTTCTGGAAGAAATGACAATATAAAGCTCTACAGCAGACCAGGCATTCCTCAAAATACAGAGAACAGACACAGCTCATTAACAGCAAGTTGAATTTAAGCACAAAGAGTTCTTAAGAGAGCACAGTTTGCATAACAAGTTGTAAACTCAGGGTGAGATGTACAATTTAACACCATTTTAAATTTCTTCTTTTTCAAAATTTTCCCGATACGAAGTTAACAGCAAGCATTTTTTTTTTTTTGCCTTTTCCTGAATTTTGTGGTTTAAACATATAAACTCCACAGTGATGGATTTAAACACTTACATTCGTGTCTGCTAATAGCCATATTGAATGATTTTCCAGTAAATGAATAAAAACATCATTTTTGTAGGCAAGAAAATCTTTAAGCATTGAAGTATCTGGAACACAAAACAGTAAATGAGAAAGAAAAAGCTAAACAAAAATCCGTGGAGCTTCTGATAAGCCAGAACCTTGTTTGTAAGGACAACCATGCCAGGACATGCTCAAATATTTTAGGTTTTGGGAGTATAAGAAGTTGCGTGGACTGGGTGCTGTCAGGAATACCCTCTGAGCACCTTCCAGAAATGTTATTCCTACTTTCTGAAGGACTCACATTTCTGGATAATGCAAATCAAATTATTGTGTATTGTTTAGCATGGCTTTTCCCAGCTTCCACTCCAGTGTTCATGATACTAAAACGTGGAGAATCACTTAAAAATAAGTGTTTTGCTTTTCATATGCAAAGCACTACACACAGAAAGAAACACAAACCAAATATCCAAAAACTTCACAACACTGCAAGTCAGCACTTGTTTTGTTACTTTATTGGGTCATCGCACAGATGAACATGCCGGTAAAAAAGACACAGACTTCATTACTTGCCTAAAAAACCACTTTCAGAAAGGTATGTGCAACCGACTTGCCAGGGTATCTACAGATGATCCAAAAAGTAACCAAAGACAAAGCCTTTGATTACTCACGAGAGTTGTACTCTCGTGTCCCAGTTAATCCACAGAAGCAACAGAGCGTTCAGTGATTTCCCTACGGAAAAGCTTTCCTGGCTCATAATGGCCTCTCACTTTCTCCATCACTACATGGATAAATGAGTTAAAGTCTTGGTCACTTTCTCTGCACTTTCCAATTATTTCTCACTTTTTTTGCTGCACGTTTCTTCTGCCATAGAACTGCTTATTTACAATAACTTTTAGAACAACTTTATTTTTGCTAGAAATGACACATCCTCATGGTCTGCTTTCCAACCACGCTGGGATACTGGAGGTGACAGCAGGCTGGGGGGGTTTTCTGTGAGATCATTCATTTAAAAGGGATGGGGCATGGCTGCTACTGGTACAGAAGAACTCAGGAGGAAACCTGTAAATCCTCACAGCTCCTGAGGCAGTAGCACACACCATGGGCACATTGCTCTTCCTAACCCTTCCAGTGTCTTAAAGGGGACACGGAGATCACAGAGTGAAGCCCACAGGAACCAGAATGCTCCCAGTACTTCCAAATGCAAACATTCCTCCATGGAAAGATTGCTTGTCCCCTGGCAGCCGAGTGGGAAATTCTCTTTCCACATGGTGTCATTTGTTTGAGTAGATCTATCCTTAATTATCTGCCCAGTCCTGCCTCCAAATCCTTCCTCTGTGAATTAGTGCTATCCACACTGCCCTTGATTCTTTCCCTTCTCCAATGCCAAGAGGCTCTTTCACGCTGCTTACTATGCAGCTTGCTTAATCACAGCTTGCTTAATTATAATCACCCTGGCATTTTGTGCATCTGAAGTACCTTTCACTTCCAGGAAGCAGAAAATGAGTGAGTAGTTAGTGCTGGCCAGGAGCTCTCCTGGTGTTTACAGCAAACCCAGCACAAATTTGCCCAAAAAGATTCCTTTCTCCCTCGTGGTTTTCAGCACTCAGCACTCCCCAGGCCACAGAATGCTGGCTTTCCCCTAAAGGTCTCAATATTTGCTTCTTCTACAGCACTAAGTACATAAATCCTGGTCTAAATGATGTTTTTTTCCATATTAGCAATTACTGCTGAACCCACAGACACGTTTTGTGACCAGGACTGAGAAGCAATTCATACAATTAAGAAGAAGTAAATAGATGCCCATAACCCACTTCTTACAAAAAGTTAGTCCACATCTTGGGTAATTTGAGAGTCTCCAGTACTGAGTAAACAGAAGTTAAATCAACTTCAGCCCAATGAATTACAGCTTTGTGGGAAAGAGCTGCAGACAGCTAAATTTCAAGTCTTTAATAGACAACCCCATTCTGCCCCCGTGGGACTATTAAAAAATTAAAATATTTACTCAGACCTGAAAAACAGCTACACTGAAAAATGTATTTGCTTGTATTTTGAAAATGCTTAATTAAAAGTAAATTTTTATGCTCCTACGATGTATCTCCTTGTCCCAGATGCAGTTGTCCAAGTAGAGCATTAACATTTTCTTAACTGCTCTAAAACTAAACCCACCTCTGAAAATGAAGTTATGAAACCTACTTCTGACAGAAAATCAGCACTTAAAATTCATCTGAGGAGATATCAAAGGAGAAAAGAACCTCACGATTCTCTTGCAGCTCTCAGCACCCCACCTTCATCTGAGATGTGCACTGAGAAACTGCATCAGGTCAGATGTGCAAATACGTATCACACACATAAAGATTGGATATCCTGAGGAAGGAGAATAATTTTCATAATTATCTCCTCTCATTAACATTTTGTTCCACTGAAGCAGTAGGGCTTTTATAAATTTTTAAAAGTTATGAGGAAAAGATTGCATAAAGCCATCTTGATTTCCAACATATGTCAATTGAATATAGTAAAGTTTGATACAATCTTGACTACCAAACATAGAAAACTACTTAGAGCAGCTCCCTTGCCAAAAGGGAAAATTGAACTTCCACACCTTGTGTAAGTGAAACTGAGGAAAGTTTCCAGTATAACTGGAAATACTGGAAATAATGTATGCCATGCAGTATTTGCTCAGTGTAGAAGCATTTCCCTTATTTTGTTAGGATTACAGATTATAGTTGAGTATAAAAAAATACGGTTTTAAGTAACAACTTACACATCTCAAGTAAATCATACAAAACTATTCAAGCTGCCTTCATTTTCTTTTCCAGAGGAAGAGTTGAAAAGAAAAATGGAGAATAGATTTTGTGTTGCTGACTTCAGACATTACCCACAAAAACTATGCAGAAACCTCCTGAACAAGGTTTCAAGCACAGAACAAGGCCTGCATCTGTCCTAGTATTGCTTACAGGGTAAAAGGGTACCTAGAAAATAAAACAAGAGCTTCTTCAGGAAGAAATAGAAAAAAAGTAGTGAAGATAGATTCTTTCCTCTTACTGTAAGTAATGTTTTTCTAGCAATAGCATTCATTTACAGTGGATGATGGACACTGGGAAGACACCCATCTGGCATGAGAGAATTAAGACAAAATGAAAATTGTTCCTTTTAAAGTGATAGTGTTAATCATATTCTCATCAACCCACCTTAATGCATGGAACTGATATCACAGCAAACTGGATTTGTACCTCTTTCAAAATGCTGCAAGGCTCAGTACGGTGTAGCTAAACATCAGAATACTTTTAAATTGGGACATTAGGAGTTACAAGAGTTAAAAGTTATTCTGGACTCTGATAAAATCTCCTCATGTTGCTACCTCTGAAATACTCAGATATAACAACAAATACTACAGGCATTTAGTACAGTTCTGGAGCAGTGATACATAGTGTAGGCACTCGCCAAGAAATAGATTCTTCACCTTCCCCAAAAGCAGATCTGAGCAATTCTCTAGTTTTGCTTTCAATCTTTGAACACAAAATGAACATAGAAGCACTTTAAGCATCAATCTGTACTATTGCATAATCTAAAAACAGTTTAGGAGACTTAAACAGTAGTGGGGTAGACTTGTTTCCATTGTTTGTAACTAACTCCCAACACCACGTTAAATTCTAGGACAAGCAAGTACAATAAATTCTGCCTACAGAAGAGAAGACATTGTTCAGTTTGGTTTTTCTTGTCAGTAAATATTTTGTGGCTCTTGCTTAATTCAGAATAAACTTCCAGTATGCTCTGCAATAGAAACATTAATTTCTGTTCTCCAAACAGAATGGTTAGAATCTCTAAACAATTTTGAGTAACGACCTTAAAAGACACAGTTTGAACTCTTCCAGCATCTCCTACCTAGTGCAGTTACATGAGCTACACAGAGGAAAAGCTACTCCAGGCAGTTGTATGGAGTGCAGAGGAACACAGTATTACATTTAAGATCTTGGCATGGGAGTCAAAAGATCAAGGTTTGAGTTTGTGACCCATTTACTGCTGACCTCCCTTCCCTCTCCTCCCTTTTCCGGTCACCACCTACCCACTGGAAAGTGAAGCTGCACAAATGGTTATTGACAGGCTTGGCAACTTAGTAACCACACCTCATCATAGCTAAGGATTACCATCTAAAATCTCGAAAGTCTTTTACCATTTCTTTCAAAAACACTCAACAGAAAGTCAACATACTTTCAAAAAGGTGTCAGGATGGCCAGTTACAGCTCCTAACAGCAATTTGACACATTTCTGAGGCAATGAGTGACTGGATTTATATTCAGAACTTTTCCTCCTGTCCCCTACAATAAAGAGAATTAAGAGTCTTTCTGTAATTTTGGCAAGACGCATTACGCATGCAGGTTAATTAATTTGCTTCCATGATCAGACAGGGACAAGGCTCTTAGGAATCCTCCTTGGTATGAGTAATTCTTGTGGAAACTCCCAACTTCTGTGCTTACTCATAAACCAAGAGGCAAGAGTGCTGAGTAAGGGCACAGCTCAGAACTGCACAGACAGGTAATCTGCCATTATAAATACTCATTAAAGCACTACACTTACTAAAGCTACCTTTCAACATCCTTTTTAAATCTGAAACAGATTTACCAAACTTAATATCCAAAGGGCATCTCAAGAAGTTTGTAGACTATCTACTCACCTTTGAGATCTATTTTTATAAAATTATAAAACTTTTTTCCCTAAAGTTTTTCCTTCTAAGGGCCTTTGAACAAGTGGGATGTTTGAATCAACCTCAAGGACAATCTGTTGAAGAACTGAAGGGCAGATGAATATAACTGCATTTTAGTTTGGGATAAGAAGACTACAGGCCAGGCTTGATGTAGATGTCAGTAGCACCTTAAATGACAAGTTCTCAGTTGATATCTCATACAGTGTTACGTGAAACCTATTTTTCCTACAAAACTGTTAACCTGAAAACCCCCAGGCTTCCCTTATAATAAATAATGATAAGTAAACCAAGCAGAATACAAGGAATAATGAAGAATGGAAATACCCAAGGAAGTGAAAAATGAGAAAGACTTAAAATAGAAAGACTGAATTTGTTCTGTTTGATTCTCTTCCTGGTTTTTGCCCAACATTAGCAAGAGTTTCATGTTATCGACTCACCTACCTGTCTAGAGGGTACCCAAAGACAGACCAATGACAAGACCAGCCTTACAACATGTTCATTCTTTTATTCATTCCCTTACACACAAGTGAGGAATCATTTTGACAAAAGTTTCACAACATCGCAAAACCAAAAAAATCCTCTACCTCGTGGAACACTACAGCCCAGGTTCTTTGTTCTTCCTCCTGGTGCCAAGGCCCAGCTCGCCTCAGTTTCAAGGGGCACCTCTCAAGTAGGAAACAGCAGCATTCTTTCAGGTGTCAGCATTCATTGGACTCAACACAAATGATGACTGAAACCTCATTTTCATGTCCAAACACAAACAACAGGGAGAAATTAAATTGCAGAGAAACAATTAGTGACTTCTGCTACTACAGGGAGGGGTGTTAGGAACCATAAAAGAAGACAAGGTCCCAGGCTGAACTGTTTCCTTTGAACCTGATCTTGAATGCACTACGACCCTGAGAAACCCTTAAACTTCTCTGTTCCTTAGTTTGCTCTAATAAAACAATATATATACACTTGACAAAGTGCTTTAATTGTGAAGACTCACAACAGAAACTTTAATATTAAAAATAGGATTTGTTAACACCGACTCTCAATTTCGAACAAATGTCTCGTATTTACAGAGGAAAGCAGAACTACTGGGTCTGAACTAATCCTACAAATAACAGATACATGGAAGAGCCTACATTTTGAAATCAAGATTGTCAATCACAGCTGTGTCTGCAGAACAGCTATCACAAGTCACTCAAATGGTGGAGGAATGGCAGATAGGGAGCAGTAGCCTCTAGAGGCTTTGTGGCATTAACCAGCTGTCAAAATACAGTTCAGCTCCATGGGAATCCACCAAACATTCCCAGAAACTCTGCCTGTAAGTTTACAAACACTCCATAAATAATGCTTAAGCATCTAACAGGAGAGACACTCACACATGACATTGAGAGCCAACAGTACAAGCAATGCAAACTACAACTTCAGCTGAACAAAGAGATAACCAGAGCTCCTGAAGAACTCCAAATTGTTTCTCCTAAGGTATTTGGCAGGTGAAATAAATGTTCTGGACCACACAGTGTTCAGAGAGACGTCAGTAAGAGCCAAGCCACAGAGCGAAAAAGGAGAGATCTAGATTTGGAACAAGCAACTCAAACATGTTTGAAAGCCAAATTGTTAAGAGAGTTTAAATCACTGCTTGTCAACTGTATCTAGCATGAGATTAAAAACAAGCAACAGGTGGGAGGGGAAGATGGCGAGGAACTTGAAAATTTTTACATTTGTTGCTAGCTTTCACCTGTGTCATAATCATCCAAGGGAGAAACCTTGATGGCCTGGATTTTGGGATATACACAACATAAACAATTTTTCCTTCTCAAGCAAACTAACAGATTGTAGATACAGCGTTTTGGATTATCAGATATTTTAGTCTGCTTATGATTTTTTCAAGTGACAAACCTTAAGTATATTTAGAAGAATTCTTTTCCTCTCATCATTCCTCAGTTAGCTCCTATAACTTCTGGAGAATTTTAACCCCTCTTTTTGGCATAGTTTACAGACAAACATTCCTGCTCAAACCAACTATGGGAGAGTACATGGGAACACAGAGCTTACTAAAAAACACAGTAAAGGACAAGAAGCATCAACACCACAAGCGCACTGATACTGCAGATTCTGAGGTCTTGCAAACAGGAATGAAGTACTTTGTGGAAAAAACAGTTGTGATGCAACTTGGGAATGAAGCGCTCTACAATTTAAGGGAATAAATAGCTCATGTGTGAGTGTTTGGACGACAGTCCTTTGAGTGGCAGTGCCCTTGTTGGGATGCATTCCAGAGACCACAGCTTCAGCTGAGCTCCTAGATCAGTACATGTCTTCCTAGGAGGAGGCATCTGCCAGGAAGAGATGTGATGGATAAAGCAGCCCTGGCTGGGACTCAGCTCCTCAGCAGGCTCAGCAAAACTGAACTGTATCACCTCTAAGCTTGGGGACTGGAGTGATGGGCCATCCCTACTGCATGGAGGGAGATGAAGGAGAGGGCTTGTCCTGGGCTGCAGAGGCAGAGAGAGTCCCCAAACCATTTTAAGATTTTGGTCAAGACATTTTTTTGGTTTTGTTTTTCTCTTCATCTTATTGTGAGGGCAGCTGGGCACTTACTGATTTCAGAAGGAACAAAGCATCAAAAGCAGAAAACCAGCTATTTAAACTTTTAAAAAATCTTCCACCAGGTGCTGAGCCATGGAAAATCATTAGATGGATCACTGGGTTATTTCCAAACAATAGTTCCCCCTTTCCAAGAAGCTGAAGGATAGTGCCTTCTGAGAAAACACTGAGCAACTTCTCTGGAAGTTGACTGGCAGTTAATTGTGTCTATTCCACATGCATTATTTGAGGATCATATAAATATTTCAGTGTGGCATCAGAAACATAAAGCTCTCTCTGAATGCATGCAGTTTAACCTATATAAGCACACATCTCTTTCAGATTGCTCCTCTCCCTTTGGAAATACATTTTTGAATGATAGACAGTAAAAATATATTATAATGCAGAAGTAGTTAACAGGTGGTGCTCTGTGTACTTATGTACACAACCACAAATTAAATTATGACCTCTGTTACCCAAATGACTCACTCAAAACAGCAATAACAGCCTCTGACATGCACTACAGTCATGACTGCCAGCAAACTCCACTGAAGCTTCTTAACCTCTCTGATTAGTGGATGTGGTTTTGGTAACTTACAAGTATGTCTAATTTTAATCATGACACTCAAGTTCCACAGACATTGCAGGTTTTCTGCCTTCAAGGGACAGAGGAGTTCTTAAGTTTCATCCCCAGAAAATTTTAGCTCTTTATTAGGACACGGCTATAAATCACCTGGAATGTACTCTGAAAACACAGGTATAGCTGTGTCGATCTCTAAAATATGAAGATTAGTATCTCAAATAGATGAGAAACTTTGACTTTTCTGCTAACAGTTCCCCTCTTTTAAAATGTAAATAGTTCCATCTCAATGACACTGTGAAATTATCCTGAAAAAAATTTGACTTACTCTAATCACAAACACGGTGAACAAGAAAATTACTGACACTATCTTCAGAGCAGGTTAAGCAAATAAACAGAAAAACTCCCCCCAAAATAAAACACCATTCCTACTAAATTAAAGAGAAGAACAAACCTCCACCTTCCTCCTCTCTTTACACATTTAAGGAAGGTACTACATTACTACAGACCGTGTCAGTTCTGGTTTGCATATTAATCTTCATTTGGGCACTTCCCAACATTTCATAAACTCATTTTTCTGGCTGGCAATGGGAGACATGGTACATATTCAGAGTCTGGAACTGGCATAATTTAGGCCCCATGGGTCCTTCCAGCATGCAATGAAATAAAATATTCTGTTCTACCAAGGGACAGGACAAAATTTCTATCCCACAGTATTCCTTGTTCCCAGTGACCTTGTTAGGCAATTATCTTCCCTTTAACGTGGAAAGCTGGAAGCTTGCCCCTTCAAAGAGCTGCATAACAAACAAAATTGCCTGCCAAGAGTACTTGCCTGTCATACCTGTCTTTCATACTTGGCAAAGATTTCATTATGCCTTCTAAACCTCTTGGATTGGGGCCGTAACCACGCTTAGGCAAGACAGAAACAGTCACATCATCGGGGGAGTATCTGGGATTTTTCCTTGAATACACAAGGTAGTCGATGCGTAATGCACCAACTCAAAAAGTCACCAAGTTTGTCTTTCTTAGGGAGCCCAGCACAACAGTCTGTGCTTCCTACCTGTTTCTAGTACCACAAAAATTTCACTCTACTGAGTTAAACTCTATTAACTCAAACAATAAAGAAGAAAAGAAATATTTTGCAGACTCACTGTTAACCCCTTTTCCTGAATTTTCTTTGGTAATATCTTCCTAGACAGATGAATTTTCTTCTAGGTAACCTATTACTTTTAAGACCCAGACTGTGGTAAAAATCTAAGCCACACTGACCAAGTCCTTTGGGACCAAGTGTTTGCACTTGGCAGGAAATTACAGCTGACCACTGAAACTAAGAATCCACATAAATGAATATTGTAGCCTGAAAACTTTTACTGCTTTTCCAGATAAACTGGGCAGAGCCACAAGAGAGCAGCTTTCCACATTGCAAATGGACCAGCAGCCAAATGGAACTGCTTCATCCTCGCTCTCTTGAGCACTAACACTGAATCAAGAACAATTATTTGAAATATTGTATGTGGCTTTCTACAAGGAGACAGAGCTTCTTGCAACTGCTATAGTTTATCACAACTAAATATTCTTAATTTAGACAATAACTCAAATATAAATAACAAAAACCAAGTCAAGGAACAACCAACAGAGGAATCCTTATGTTTCAGATGAAGTATCACCAGGAATCTTTTCCTTGTTCACAAAGAACCAGCTTGGAGGCAGAAAGTAAAATTATTAAAGCCAGGCCCTCATAGAGAAGGGTTAGGATTTAGCAAAAACAACTCTGCAAACGAAGTAAAGCACATGAATGCTTCACTAATCTAACAGAGCCCTTTTTCAATACAATTCCATAAAAAGTTATATTAGTCCCTGAAAATAATCAAGACTTTGAATGTTTCCACAGGCACCAGGGGAAAAAAAAATCCCAAACCAAAGAAAAACACAAACCAGAAAACCCGGATCAAAGCACACAGTAAAGCGTCAGGCATCAAACTCTGGAGCCATAACAAAGGCTTTACAATCTAAAAAAGATTACATGGTTGCCATTTTAGAGTGTTTCTGTGAGTGAGAGATAAATGAGAACATGGTAAAGGTCCAAAATATACCAGCTTAATAAAACTCGATCTGTTATATTTTCCAAGACAGCATTCTGCTCTATGAGCTTTACTAGAAGCAGCACGGTGAGTGCAGCCAAATTTTTCCTGAACAGGAAAACCTCAGACCTGTGTATCAACGGTAAGACAAGCCAAAGAGTGTAACAAAGACCCTTTCAAACATGGGAAAATCTAACTAGGAAGGACAAACCAGCTTCTGTAAAAGAACCAAAACTTCTATGCCCTAATACATTTCCAGAGGTGGGGTTTTATAGGAATAAATGACTTTATGTGTATAACTTTACATTTCACACTAATGTCCTATCAGCTGTTTCAAAGTATTTCACCAAATAAAACAAGCATGAACTGTGAGAGACTCAGAGCACACACTTACAGAATTGTTTGATCACAGTACAGTTGCTCTGAATTTTACACAGTTTTCACCCCTTTGTTGACTTTACTTAAAGTATTTTAAAAGGGAAAAACACCCAGCTATGAGCAGATTCTGAATGCCAGCTCACTGTGCTACCCCTCTGCATTGCCTGCTACTGAACAAATCATTGGGAAGGTTAGTACCAAACTTCAGCAATTAAAAGGAAAAAAAATCTTTAAAGTTGTTCCTTTGAAGAGAGTCACACAAATTAATTACTGTGACAGATCCTGGGAACATCTGATTCCTGAGGACTTGACAGCAGCGCACTGGATTTTGTTCAGAAGAAAAAAGTGGGAAAAAACCCCAAATACTCCCATTCCTTTATAAGTTGACCAAGACACTTAATTTTGGGCAAATACATTTTACCACATCACACATTTTTCTCTGGAGTTTTACCATCCATTTCTAGATAAACTAGATACTAACACTGTATATATTATCAAAGACCATCAATTTGGGTTTTTTGTCCAAAACTGGGACACATGTAAAACTAGCAGTTTCCATATAACAAATTAAGGACAGAGAAAGAAGACTTAAGGACTGATCTCAGAAATTCATTAAATTGCAGTACACTGCTTCTTGCTAGGATTACCGTTGGAATTGGTTGTTTTAAAAATGGACTCGCTTCAGCGTTTCCTAGGAGCACCAGGGGAGCTGCCATTAGTCTCTGGAAGGATTTAGAGGGAGAATCAAAGTAACCCAGTGTGCTGCTTTTGCAAGGAAGTGATTTTTTCAAGAAAGTTTCAGCAAAACCAATCAGTGACTAGGTTTGAACGCTGACAGCTTGATTAACCAATTAAACACAGGGATACGCCTCTGCGAAAACACAGGTTAAAAATCGGAGGAATCTCGGGAAAACTTCTCTTTCCTTCCAGCCTGGGAACAGGTAACAGAGGCCGGCTGGATCAGGCCCCGTGGCTCCCAGGCAGGGAGAGGGGAGGAGAGAGGCCCCATTCCCGGCCGGATTGGGGTTTTCTGACTGGCTTCGTGGATAGGAATGCAAAAGGAGGTATCATTCAAATTGTCCTGGTTTGGGGCCAATTTGGAAGAAACTCCCTGAATAGCATCCCTCTGAGGAGCAAACTCAAATGGCCCCTCCCCTGAGCCTGTTCGGGAAAAGAACTTCCTCAGATAAAAGTGGAAAAAACTATTTCTTTAACAAACAAAGTGCCCACTAGCATAAAGAATGGATAATATGAAACAATAAAACCTATCGTTCTGGGGTGAGATGGCAAATTGATAAAGTCCTTGCCGTGGGTATAGCTCAACTCGGTCAGGCCTTTCTTCGTCCCTCCTGAGGTCCAGGCCCTGGTGGGCTGCATGGACGAGCTCCCTGGTGTTTCTCTGGGTTTTTCAGTCCAGAGCAGGTTTAAACAGTCCCAAGAAAGAGGAAAAAAACAGTCCAGGAAGCTTCTTTGCCTCAGCTAGCTAAACTAACTAAAAGCAAAAAAACCCCTCCGTCCGGCCGCTGTCCGTGTCTCCAACGAGTGCTGACCAGAGAGAAAAATGCAGAGAGGAGTGAACGCTGTTTTCTCCAAAGAAACTGCGCACTTCTGCTTTCCCTGCTTCGCTCTCAGAACCAGTCTGAAAGGCGCAGAGCTCAATATACAGCACACACAGAACAGACAACGGGGATACAAGCATCATAAAGTCACCCTAGGACACAAATCGAGAACAGTAAAGGGATCGGGCCCGAGCGGCTGCTAACGCCCTGCTGCCAAGCCATGACCCCTGGGAGGCCAAGCTGGGCCGGGTGGTCCCTGGCGAGGGACAGGCTCCTTTCCCCCCATCACAGCCCACAGGACCTGGCTGGGCTGGGCCCTTCCCCAGCTGTGCCAGAGATCGTGCAGCTGAGCCCAAAGGTGGCTCTGCAGCTGGGCAGGTGGCACTGCAGCAGCCAGAACCCCGAGATTCTGATTTTACCACCTTTAGACACTGCCTGGAAGAATCATCATGCCGTCTGCAGGCATCTCTTTCCTTGAGAGACGAAACTTGCAAAACATTAAATCCTCTCTGAGTGAGAGAAAAGACAGAGTGAAGACATATCGAGAGACAATATGATGACATCAAAGTCAGTGAAGGAAATTACAGCTTAGATGGAAGAGAATGAGAAGATGCCTTGGTTTTAGGCTGAAAGTCTTTTGTGAGCCATGGTAATGGACTGTAATATACTAAATCATCCCTTTAAATCATGGAAAAAATATGCATTGGGGAGACGAGAGTATTCGGATTGCAAATATAAGCAAAGGCATTTGTGATGGACTAAGTAAATATAGAAGTAGCTGTGATCTTATGAGAAGATTGAACAGAGAGAAAGGTGAGATGAAAATGAAGATCTGCCCCTAGAGAAAGAAAAGATCTCTGTTCCTGGAAATGAAGAAAAGCTTTGCTTTTGGAACTGTTCATCTTTAAAATGGTACCCCATGAGCCCATGACCCATATGCAGCTATGGGAGGCTGTGTGACATGGGAGGGACTTCACAACTGCAGATTCCTGGGCAGCTGCTTTTGTGAGAATTAAAGGCCATAAGAAGACTGTTCTTTCTTGTGGGGAAGTTACCATAACATATCAAAAGAGACTTCTCTCTCTACTGATGAAAGAACTGATGAAAGACTATTTTATAAGTGGTAAACTGACCTAGAGTTTCAAGTTTTGTCTTTATGTGTTGTCTGTGAGAAAGAAAAGAAGCTGTTGGGGGAGAGGGAAGTGTTTTGAAAGTTTTATTCTGATTATTTTTTTTTCTCTCTTGCAGTTTTGTTAATAAACCTTCTTTATACCCTTTCAAGTTTTGAGCCTGCTTTGCTTTTCTCCTAATCCTATCTCATAGCAGAAAAAGAGTAAATAATTCTAGGAGACACTCAAACCACTACACAGAATTTGGGAAACAGAAATAGGTGAACTTGAAACCACTACACCCAGTAAAGTTTCTTAAAATCAGTTTTTGACTGTTTGCTACTTATGTATCCTACAATACAGGAACCAAAGGTCAAGGCAGGGAGCAAGCTGAGAAACAGAAAAACAAAGATTTTTGGAGGTTCATGATCTAAAAGGTTTCACTGCAGAACTCCTTTGTATAACATGCCTTTTAGAAAAAAAAGTATTGAACTGCATCTGTCTTTTTAGCAAAGCACAGAAAAGGCAGGGAAAAGAAAGTAGAGCATGGGAATACAAAGTGAGAAGTGAAAGCTGAGTTTCAATTCTGTGAAATATGCTTTATTAGGACTGATGTCACCAGAATGTCAAAATGTGTTTCAAAGCACAGCATTTGAGTTCTGAAACTGATTTCTCTTTCTTAAGGCAATATTAAGATTACATTTTACTATTTTCACACTTTGTCAACAAAAGATGGGGGCTTTTTTTCAGTGTTTGCTTTGGGGAGCACACACATAGTCCACATCCCTTACTAGCTGCAATGGCACTGGTTAAAACAATTGCAGCAGAAAGAAAAAAATATCAGCTTCATTAACATTTTAATTAAATGTATATTCTGGTTAAAATCAGGAAAATTTCATTCTTGAAGCACAATCCTGCAAGCGTGAAATATGAATTTAAGAATTAATTTATTTCTCTGTCAATGACAGCGCTACCCAGTCAGGTAAATTATGGCCATACTGAAATCTTTGTAAACATAGCTACAGGAAAAGGAAAACTGGTTGTACTGCTTTCAATCTGGTTTTAGTCAGACTGTTCAAAGTCTAGTGAGCCCAAGTAGCTCCAGTCACTATCTAATTCCTTCCTGATATGATGGGCTGTGCAGTATTTGAGGCCGTGTAGGCAAAGCAAAGTCTAACAGCAACAGATAAACGTGAACGTCTTTGCAGCAGGCAAAGGCTCTGGGCAGGGTGAAGTACAGAGGTTTCTGGCTTTTGGTTGGGCTGTGAAGTAAATAAATCAACATTTTGCCTTCCCTGCTGGGTTCCTTCAGCACTGCCAGCACTGGATGGAACTAACAGGATTAAATTCATCTGCAGATCCCCTCTCAGGCCCCTGGGCATCTCCTGCCAGTGGAGATCCCCTAAGATGGCCACCCCCCTGCTACCACTTCAGCTCTTTCTACTGACCTACAAAGAATGCAGTGTTTTGATTTGCACTGTTAGAACACACCACCAAACATCTAAAAACTTTTTCAAAGTAAAAGTTCGCATTTTTATTTCTCTCTTAGTATTTAGCAACACCTGAATGCAAAGAGCACTTCCGTTGTTCTCCAAAAGGCCAATTCAGGACTTGAACAACTTCAGTATATAAATGACGTGGGAATAAGCTTAGAAATGTGTTTATGAAAAGTACAGTCGAGACAATCAACCTCTGGATTCCAGGATCCACATTAGAACAGAAGCAAGCAACCTACTCCCTCTTAATATGTTGCTTGCTAGGGATTACGTATTACTTGTTTGCATTATTACTTATCTGTAGATATTATTACTGCTCAGCTGAACATTTTCGTTATTGATGAATGCCATATGCACCTCCTGTCATACACCACTACACACTTGAAAAGAAAAGAGCACTTATACTTGTTTGAGTTTTTGGGGAGATGCAACTAATGGAAAAATGGTGCCAAAGTCCTTCAGCCAATCCTCTCCACCTCCAGCTATCCAAGCCAAGCTGAACACAAACCACAAGTGCTAATTCTATTTAGCATGGGAATATTGAGAAAAGTTTAATAGAAAATGCAGCAACAGTTGAAGTCATTGCTTTACATAAAGCCCAAGAGGCTTAAAGGACATCTCCCATTGTTTGATCTACAACCTGAGACTCCAGCTTGTGGAGGCATCAAACACACAACAGGGGATTCCCATAGCTTCTGTCTTCCATTTCACTACACTTTGTCTCCGATGGGAAAGAATTCTGCTCACTGATAACCAGAACACACCCTTCCAGCAATTTATCAGATCAAGCGTTCAGAAGATTCAAAATGAGAAATTCTGTACAGTTGGGTGTGAAGATTCACAGGCTCAGCCAACCACAATCTCAGGTAAAATCTCAGTCAGTATCAGAACACGGCTCCAAGTGATACTGAGCTAGTCCAGCTGGAATCTTTGGAAATAGACCAAAAAAGGTTTTCCAGTTTCTTTTCCCAGAAGACAAAACCCTCTCTGTTACAACACTCATAGTATCTCCAGCTTATTAACACACCTGCATGGGCACCAAATATGTGAATTATACATGTAAAACCTAACTTTGAGGAAAAGAAATCTCTCAGAAACTTTATAATCACAAAGTCATAAAGAATGTACAGGAAAACTCACAAGTCTCAAGAGTATTTGCTTTTCCCTAGGATGTTGGCAGAACATCTACCTCATCTTTGTTCCAGCTTTGATACAATATTATACAGTGTGGGTTACATGGATATTTCTCCAGTTTGCACCAGGGAAGGGCTCGGGCTGTGCAAGGACAGCAGTAGGTGTTGCTTTGCAGCACACACAGCTGAGCTCAGCGTGGTCAGCTCTACACTGCTGGATGGGAGCTGTGGGCTGTGTCCCAGCTGGACAGCTCAGTGCTCAGCCTGTGAGAGATGGGGCAGGCAGCAAATCACGGGACACTGACAGTACTTGGTGGGGTGTCCCAACCAGGCACCCACCCTTGGGCTACTGCAATAGGAAAAACAAGGGAAAAAAAAACAACCAACAAATAAAAAACCCCACCAAACCTGGAAAAAACCAAACCACCACAACCAAATACCCAATCCCCCAAACCCTGAACAAACACAATTTTCACTACCCATGTTCTGGGCATGCAGCAAGCAAACAATTACCCAAACTACTCAACTTGTCAGGGGTCCAGCAGAAGCAGAACAATTCTGCTACCCAGTACAACAGCACTGTCACTGTCTTACCTCTCCAGAGTCCCACATCCAGCTCCAAACATTTTCCTCACCTCCCCCTGCTTCTCTCCTTGCCTCTTACCTTGAGCACAGAGAACAGATAGGGCTACACTAGGGTATTTATACACAGGTTTAAAAGGCTTACACAGTACAGACACTGATGGATGGCAAAGTGCGGTTTTTTTATAACTTTCCTCACAAATTACTTTGGGAGATTGAATGGCTAAGCAATTAAAAAGTGCTATTGAGTGGACTTTGGAAAATAAGACCCTGATCAGAAGAGCATTATGCATGGTGCTCTACACTTACTGCGACTTCCCCCACTAGAACTCCAAGTAAGACCTAAAGGACCACAGGAAAAAAAAAAACCAAAACAAAATCAGAGAGACATAAACAGGCAAAGGTTTATGTTACCTTTAACTCATATTAGGTAGCAGGGTGCCCCTACTAACCAAAGCAAAACTAAACACTGGAGAACAGGGATGGGCTCTTCCCCCTTGGCCTGCCTGGGACACCTTTGCCTACAGCAAATGTTTTCAATTACATGAGTCTGGCATCCTTTTTTGTTTGTCCTTTTAAGAGGATAAAACACTAGATATGGCTGTCTTTCCTTTGAAGTATTTGAATGTTCAGTGTCTGAGAAGCATTAAATGGTCAGCCCAGCTTGGAGAGCTGTTAATTCAAAACAGAGCCGTGTAACCTGCACGGTTTGCTTGAAGCAAACAAAGAAAACATCCCTCTCTTTGAGACTCACTCAAAACTTTTTTAGTATTAGGATCAGCTTTATTCAAAGCAGAATGAAATAGCAGCAAGAAAACCAGATTTATTAAAAAAGAAAAAAAAAAAAGGCAAAGCAAGAAAAATACCCAAACCATAATACAAGTCGATTTTTTTGCAATCTAGAGTAGGAATAATGGTAAAACCCTTCCACAGCCATCTGAACAAGATTTATTTGCCAGTTGGATGAAGTCTTAAAGAAAGTATAAAATCCCCATAATTCAAGCATGCCATCACACATGATGTGAGTATCAAAATGTTTTAAAATAATTTAGAGCCTTTTCCTCACCATCTATAGAAGCATCATTTTCCAGCAAAAGATATTTCAGTAATCAACAGATAAAGGAACTGAAAGTAAATCTGGGGGGGCAGGGGGGGTGTTTCTACTGACTTGCACTAAAGTCATCACAGATGCTACTATAGAGTCTTGTAACAAAAAAAAAAAAGCAAAAACCACTAAACAACAACAACAAAAAGAACAAAAAATCATGACTTTCAAAGGAGTAATTTTCTGTTTGAGTGTGTCCCTTTGACAAAACTGAGATCATGCTATGTCATGACTTTCAGAGTACATTTAACTTGAAAAAAATTTCCATTTTAGGTTATTATAGTCATAGAGTAGTGCTGCTAAGTAAAATCAGTTTTGTTTTCAACCAAAGCTCAACTTGCTGCTGCTCTGGTAATTAATGCCTTGTCATTTCACTTGGCCAGAAGGAGAAGAAAGGTTTCTTCCTGGATATTTTTTATTTAGAGTCCTCAATTAATTTGCAATTTCATCTATCAACCACAACAGCAGCAGAACTTGTATCCATACAAGTGGCAAATCAGTTTATAAATTCAGAATTACTGTGTTTGCATAAGCTTTTGTATTTAACTGCATCAATTTAAGAGCAGACTTAAAGTGGACTGGCACATATGCTTAGACAAGGCTTAGCTATGATAAACTGACTTGGTCATTAAATAACTATATAAGAGCTCATTTTCTTCAGGGAAAAGATGGGGATTAATTGCTAATTTAGCTATAATCACACATTATAGAAGATAAATGTCTAGTTCATCCCTAGGGGGAAAATTCACTAAAATAATAGACTTCTCCTGCATTTTATGCTACATTAAGTATTCATCCACAAAATAAAGCACTGGGAAATTCTGGAAGAAAGCTTTCATGGTTTTAGTATTTTGGGGAAAAAAAAATTAGTTCTTAAAGTACATTAAATTCTGCTCTTGATCCAACAATAATTACCAACCTCACATTTGGTTTCAGCACTGATATAGATACTTCTTACAATTTCAGAAGAATAGATTTAACTTAATCTCTACTGTATTTAGAACTGCAGTATTTTATTCTTTAATATATACTTATATTCCCATAAATGCATACTAATGTTTTTCTCAGAACTGTTTACTAAATGCACTAATGTGCTCTTTAGCTAGCACACTGGATTCCAAGTACTGCTTATTTTAATAACATGTGCTTGAACTCAGCTGTGAATAAGATATGCACTAATTCCATACAAGAAATCTGCATGAAAGTAATTCTCAGTTAAAATTTGGCCCTGCAAGGATGAAGATATTAGAGTTAAAATACTTACTAAATTTCAAATAATCAGTACTAAAGACTCATTGTCAAGATTTGCTTTTTAAAAGGAGAAAGAAATGCTATTACATGTCACATTCAAAATCAAAATACAGTTCTGGGAAGGAAAATACTTTACTGCAAGAAGTCAGCAGCTCCCTTCAGTCAACTTATTCAGTTCTGAAAGGAGGCTTATGCAATGCAGATTCTAGAGATGGAAAGATTGGGTTCACAGTTATTAACTGGTAAGAGAATAAGGAAATGAGTGCAGAACAACACACAAAAAGTAGGAGACTGAAACTAAAAGCGGATTTTGCTCACAGGAGGTTTTTGTTCTTTTCTCCAGCCGCAAGATGCAAGACAAAAAGAACAGAATTCAACATAAGGAGACACAGTGAACAACTGGCCTATTTTGGCTTCTTCTCCTTAAATCCATATCTACATAAACTTTCAAGCAAATAAACATTTCTCTTTGCTTCAACTGCCACCCACTGGAAAAGGAAAGCAACATTAATTCCAAATTGCAAGACCCGAAATAGGTCAGAAAATCAATCTGATGGACACTGGTACAGATTACATTAAAACCCTGGGGTTGCCTTGAGAAATCTTAGTGGCACAGCAAGAAATCAGCAAGCTTGTGAATTAAACTGAAACAAAAACCAGGATACAGCAACAAACCAGAGCTCCACTTCCTCTCTCCACCCTGGCCCTAGTGAGAGCAATTGGGTTGTATTACAGAAGTTTTGGGGAGGAGTTCCTGAGGATGGAGTGGGAGCAGGGCTGGCAGCACAGGGTGTGACATGGATGAGCAGCATGGCAGAGCCTGGCATTTCTCATCACTCTGGGCTGCCCCTGCCACTCTCCAGGTCCACGTCTGCACTCAGGGTACTTCTCTTTGCCACCTGCTCTTGCCCTACAGCAGAAACCAATCAACTTCCTTGCCCAAATGGCAGTTTCAGCATTCCTGCTTTTTTCTTTTTTCAACCCCCAGATTCCCTTCAGTGGACATGTGGGGTGTCTGTGGTGCAGATCCAACAACTTCATCTTTTGGGAAACAGAGCCACGTGGAAAGGCTTGCTGAGTAAAAACCCATAAAGGCTGCAACAGAGCATTCTCACTTACTTTGGCCAAAACTTGTTCTAATTTTGGATAAAACGAACCCAGACATACACCTACAGCACTTCCCTAGGTCAGCCCTGCGAGGTGTTTGCATACCAAGGCTGCATTGCAGGTGCAGTGACAGCAGTTTAACAGCACGCTGCACTTGTGCCACAAACCCCACCCTTCCCTGGAACTGACTGCTCTGCTGAGAGGCAGCCCTGGGGAGCCTCTGCCCAGGCTGCCATGGCTCAGCCAGGGAAGGCAAAAATCACAGCTGAGACTACTGAGGGAATGAGACAGACACGCCCTGACTGCCTGGAGAGAAAAACCAACCTCTGGTGAAATGAGACCAAATAAATGGGGAGAATCAGATTGCAGAGGACCTTCAATAGTTAAGATATTCTAAGGTGTATGTGCAACAGAATAGATACTCTGCAATTACAGATGAGCTGAGAGATACAAATTGATTGCAGATTCCCTCACTGTAAGGGTCCAAGAAAACCAGAGAAAGGAAAAGAAATCCTACAAACTTCATATAAGCGTGGTAGGGACTAACAGAGAGAACTGTAAAATCTTGGTCCAAATAACATGTTTCTTTAAATGGCCTTTACTAAAAAAAAAAAAAAAAAAAAAAATCCACCAGGAAAAAACACCTGGCAATATTCCCTCATGAAAATTCTCTTCTGTTAATGGAAAGGTGAGGAATCCCCAGTGGAATGACTTCACTGGACTTGCACAACAAAAGATACTTCTTTCACAGGGCAGAGCTGGGGCCATGATACCTGCCAAAGTTGTAATACTGCTTTGAGCTGTGTCACCTGCTCTCTAGTTCCCTAACATGAGTTTTCTAGGCAAATGCTGTCTGCTGCACCCTGGTTTAACCTGTCCTTCACTAACCTGTGCTAGGTTTGAAGGAATGTGGTAGCTGGGGAAGTTGGCAATTCCTTTTCAGTCAAGAGAATGGGAGAAGACATGTTCCAGTGCCAATGGCTCACTGCATTCAGTCTATAGCAAAAGTGGTTGAATTTTAGCTCTTAAGTTACCTGGCAAAGTGCTCCATAGCAAAAAGCTCTTGCCCCTGGGATGCTGCTTCTTAGGTAAACTTGTCAAACAGAAATAGCAACTGTCGGCTCCTGTCAGCTACTGAGGAATGTAAGCAAATGTAACCTGAGAGGGCTCGCAATTCCCTGACACACTAATCTGCTCTGGATATTTGGCAATCAGCACCCCCAAGTCATTAGTGAGACTATCTGAGTTCAGCAAAGGCCACAGTCATCAGGCACTTAAGGAAACAGCTGAACCCTTGTTGGGCAATTCACAGCTCAGCATGAGCACGGCATTACAGAGCAGCACACTGGATGGGAAGAAATGTAATCATCATTGATCAGCAAGTGCAAGAACCAGACTACTAAAAAATTCTTTAAAAAACACTCCAAATCTATCGATACTGAAAGCATCTATAGTCAAATCTACTTCTTCACCTGCAGATACTTGTTTGACTAAAGGTTTCAGATCTAGTTAAAGAGAGTTCGTTATCAAAATTATAGAATCTGACTGCACCTGCTTGATGTAAGACACCCATCTGTGCTCATTCTTACAGGAATATACATTAAACACTTTTTCTTTTTAATAGGCAAGAATAAATCTTACTTTGACAAGAGTTTTTCAGCAAAACATTCAGACACACAACTGTGTTCCTTAGCAAGTGAAACGGTTTCTCAACAGCCCCTAATGAAATCAGTGAGGTACAAAATACCCGTTTTGGTTACAAAGTCACACTAGCAAAATGCAGTCACCAAGAGCATTCCAAAACATATCATAAACATCTTGATTTAAAACCTACAGGGCACGTACAGGGCACTCAGTGTCATATTTCAAACATGACAGTCTTTCAATGTTATTGCACTATGTCTATTTATCTTACTTTTCCGTGAGAATACAAGTTGAAAGCATATGATAAACACTACTTGTTACTGGGTGGACCATATTTTCTTACCAAACTTCTGCATACAGGAGTTTTTGAAAAGGAGAAACTGTTTCTTTTAAGAAATACAAGATTCCTCTTTTGCTCGAGCAAGAATCAAATACAGTCTACCTTTGTACTCAGAATTTCCCACACAGACTCCAGAAGCCAAGCTTAACCTTGAGTTTAGCTGTTAAGACAGTTCTGAGCATCTTTTCACGTATCTATCCACATGTTCAAGCATCTAAATCTTGGGGAAAAAAATAAAAGCTTTACTATCAGAAATAAAAATCTGGTATCACAACCAAAAATTCTTCTTCCTTAAGCCATTCGTCACAATAAATACTGATACACTCAATACACTGAAGTAAATGAAATATCCGTGAAATGAGGAATGAAGTGGTCCTGACAAACACTCAGATTTCAGGAGTTCCTCTGGCAGAAAAGCCGTGGCAAAGCTTAAACTGCATTTCCTCAAGAAACCAGAGAATATGATAGAGTCAAGTATAAAAACAAGGATTTTATTAGATCTCTATTAAATAGGTGTTGATGGGGATAGGAGTAGATAAAATCAAACACTCAGTGTGAGTGCTAACCAGCCACATAGTTTTCTCTCATCTCATCAGTACAAATTTATCACAAAATAAACAAGGCTAAACCAGCACAGGTCTGGGCTTCCAGCTCTAGATCAGTAGCATGAATTACTTCATAGCTCAGGGGTGGGGAAAGATAAGCTGAAGTTTAGATTTAATGCGTATGTTTCAAGATGTGCTGTATTGACATCATGCAGCCAGGATTTAAACAAGTCCATAAATACCTAAATCATTTTTGAGACTGCAAAAGACTAAACAAAATGCAAATCAAAGCCATTGATGCGCAAAGGCGTATGACATTTTAGAGATTTTCAGCCATCCACGAGGTGAGAAACAAGATACTAATTCAGATAACTCCTCTGAGCCCTGTGGGGAGGAAAGAACATCAGCCCACGTGCACCTCTTCAGAAAAGAGGGGCACCCTTACTAAGGGGTCTGGGAAGAGCCTGTTTGAGGAGGGTCTCTTAGCCACAGACACACAGTGTCCAGAGCAATGACACCCTGCCCTGATACATAAATACAACACTGCCCTATTACCCCATCTCCAAAGAGCTCTCCTGACTCCTCTCCCAATGGGTAAAAGTGAAACCACTTGCTTGCATCTCAACCAAGTAAGACCATAGCCTGCTCACAGCTCTGAACAGAAATAATAGCGGGATATGTATATACATTACCCAACTGCTTTGTTCTCAAAAGCAGGTAGTATCTTGGAATTCGGAATAACCTTGGTCTGAGGCACAGAGGGGTACTGCTGCTTTTCTTTTTTATGTTGATAGTTGGCTGATAAGACGGGAGGAGATGGCAAGCACACACCCTCCTCCCTTAGCAGTCAGGCAAGTATCATTCAAGGTTAAAAGCTTAACATGGATCAGTTCCACCAAGTTATCTGTGATAGTCATTCCCAAAGTTTATGGATGGTGATTATTATCATATGAATACCAACTATGCTTAAGTATCCTTAAATAAACTTTTCCAGATAGAGCATTGCACTCAATGGCAAAGCAATTACCAGAAAACACATTCATTTCAGTAACAGGATACCATAAAAAGCATTCTGTGGTTTTATGCACTTTCTTGGCTTGAGCAGTATTTGCAAATAAATTATTTTATGGCCTGCCTCTTGGATTTGCAGCTATTGATATAAATCTGTGATGCATCACTTCCATCTTTTAGTCAAAACTGTCAGCTCTATTGTCAGTGAGAAAAAAGCAACAGGTTGAAAACATAACTTCATGGATGTCAGGGCACCTTGCTGTCACCCAAAAGCAGACATAATATTACACTTGCATAAATTTTAATCAAATGGAAAAAAAAAAGCCAACAGAAAATGATTAGAAGCACACAGATACACACATCCAATTTCTATCCTCTGTAGCAATGTTACGTGTAATAACAGAGCCTAGTCTAGATCAGACCAGAAATAAATCCTGCATGACTCCTGCCAAGCTCAGATTTGTGCAGTTCCTAACACTCCTGTGTGCCAGATCCCTCATTTCTCCACCTTTCCTGGTGTCTCTGGTACAGGAGCAGCACACTGGTGAAGCTCCTAGGCACAAAGGCAGTATGGATAACCTAGGTGGTCCTGCGGAGTTAGAGGCAATACATTGCTTCCTATGGAGGAGATTTCTGCCAAAGTACTCAAATATCATAAAAATCTGTTGGGGTATCTCTGGCTCGAAGAGGCAGTGCCTCTTTAAGAAAGTGTAGAAACTCTTTCGGGTAGAAATAACTGCATTTGAAATGAGAACACAACACAGGGCACTTCAGCATTATTTTACCAAGGCTGTAAAGAGCTCTCCCAGGCTCATTTCTGTTAATTGCATCTTTGCAAAGTGCAGCCAAGCGGATGCAGAATGATTACTTTTAATGTGCTACCCAAATGGCTCTGAATGGGCGCAGCTTTCCTCCTTTCTTTATTCCTGCTCCTTGTCCTTTGGCTCCACATGGAGATCTACAGAAACAAATTCTGCACTTGGATTATGCAGATAAAAAGCAGACTCGGAGAAAGATGACAAGTTCTGTCACAGAGCAGCAGTTAAAAAACTACTGCAACACAAACTGGCTTTTAGGTGCTTCTTAGGTAGCTTTTGGACAGAACCTGATAAGCAGAATGGAGAAGCTGCATTCAGTGCAAGGATAACCCCACAGTAAAGTCACATAATCTTTCTCATCAGTGGATGATTAACAGAGGAATCTGGCTTCTAATGAAGTCAGCCAGCCCCCAGACTCCACTGGTAAATCCCTTCTTGTCATCTCTCACATTCAGCTCTGACTCATCTGCAGCAAACAGTTCAATTCCCAGCCTATTCCTTTTTCCCTCCATTCTTTCTGCAGTAGTTAAAGTACATACTTTGCAAATGCAGTGAAGGGGGTTGTGGACTACAGGCACACAGTGCACTGGGACTGCATCAGGAAGAGACACACCTGAGTTAGCTTTGGGGAACTCAAATACCTGTGTCAATGAACATGATCCAGGCACATACCTCAGTGCTGGCCAACACCTGTAAAGTATTTACACTGCACAGCCACACTGGGGCTTGGGCCACTGCAGCTCCCTGTGGATCAGCTGCCCTGAGTGCACCTGGCACATCCACACCTGCCACAGCCCCACCTCCAGCACAGCTGGGGAGTGAGAGGTGAGGAAGGGACTCCTCTCTCTGAGAGCAGCAGCGAGAGCTCAGCTCTGGCTACGGGTGGGCAGGGTGCAGATTTGTGCCTCTGCACAGAGGCAGGTGACAGTGAAGCCCTTCAAACGGGAACAAGGATGGATGGTTAATTTAAACTACTAGGCCCTGAAGTACTCACCAGAATCATGGGCTGGTTAAGGCTGGTAGGACCTTGAGGATCATCCATTTCCACCCTCCTGCCACGGGCAGGGACACCTTCCACTAGAGCAGCTTGCTCAAAGTCCTGTTCAGCCTGGCCTTGAACACTACCAGGGATGGGACTTAATCTGAATGGACTTTAATTGTAAATGACTGCAGCTTTTAGACATCAAAATAAACTCAGAGGCCTGAAAGCTTCCATGTTTTTCCCAGGAAATCAGCTACTTTAACAATAGATGGCATCTTTCCAAGATTTATTGTTATTTCTTAGATCTATATAGCATCAATTAGCCAAGTTCTCTTCAAGAGATTCTTCTAAAGATTTCTTTTTAAGAAATGTACCTAGAAAATTCCTTTTTTATTTTAGAAATTGTTTCTAAATGATTCCTTCTGTACAGAGTATCTTTTCATCTATATTGTGTGATCAAAAAGTAAAAGTTATTATGCAATTTCACTGCTCCATTCAATTAAAAATATTACTCTACTGTATGATTGTGTCTAATAAAAAGGTGGGTTATAATTAATGAACCACAAAATAGGAAAAAAATAACAATGAGCTCTTTTTGGTGAGAACAATATGAGCATCTTCCAGATCAATTATTTCACACATATTGCCTGAGCAGAATTACCTTATGACTTTCTCACTACCCATACAGACATCACATCTGTGTAACTGAATATATTTTTCTGTATGTTTGTATCAGCCACTGAGTGGCAGCAATTCCTTCATACCTACATCTGAATTATGAGATGTAGGATAAAAATCTCAAAGGATTCGCAAATGTTAATTCTTTTGTGTTTAGCAGTACAGGCAAGTAATAACAACTAGTGAAATATCTCATTGAGCCTTTCAATTTTTTATCTGTTGAAGTTCCAAAAGTAATGCACTTCATTCTGAAAATCGTAAGTCCTTAGAACTTGAATGTATTCAAGCTTACAAAACATAGTAAAACTATGTGGGTCAAAGAAACTGAAAATGCTAGCATTTAATAATTTCTTAAATTAAAGCACACGCCTGTATTTTTTATGAAATTCAAGGTGAGGATAAGAAACATTAAAAAAATAAATCTGAACCCATGTTTTGCAGCCTTATGTTTGCTTTTCTCCTCAGTATTTGCAGGTTTCCGTAGTATTGACTTGGGGTGACTGAAATTTATCAGTCCAAAGAAAAACAGCTCATTTTTAACATAGCCATTTTCAGGAACTAAAATAAACAGGAAATCCTGCATATACACTTAAAAAATGCTTATGAATTATTGCTTAACCACTTAAGAAGCACTTCTTCATAGTGTTCTTGCTCAGAAATCTATGCTGGTTATAGCTTCCTATTTGATTAGCACAGTGCTGCATGGCATTATTTGATAGATGGAAAGCTGAAGAGTTTATTTGCTATTACAGTGTTAATAGATTACAGACTGTACAAGTCTGGAGCAAAAAAGATTTAAACACACCACAAGCGTATAAAGGATTTTGACACTGATTATTTGTAGAGATACTAAACATTGCAGCTCAGGCTTTTAATCAGTGTCTAAAACCAGGTAAAGATCCAGCACTAGAACTGATTCTCCCACACCCATCTGCTCTGCAGAGTCAGTCTTCTCCTTGGACATATCAAGGGATGGGATATAGGGCAATGTCATCCTTGCACATAAACCTCCTAGATGCAGATCTTTGTTCTGCTCTGTGCTACTTGGACAATCTAAAAGTGAAGTGGTGCAACAGTCAGAGCCCACAAGTAAATAGATGTCAGATGTAACCACAGAATGCTGTAATCCAATTATTTTAATATTTCATACCCTAATGCACGCAGGGAATTCTCTAGCGAAGAACTGAAAACTGTTTTTTTTAATAGATGCACGCCTGGCATGTACGTACACAAAAGCATCAGGCATTCCTGCTCCTTCATTTCTTACTGTCTGTCGCCATTCAGCTGGAAACCTGACTAAAAGACTGTGCATTTCATCTGCTCAAACTCACTGTGGCACGGAGACTGAAACAGAGTCGGGGCGGCTGGGTGGGACAACAAGTTGGTGGTATCGAAGTTGGCTGGCATTTCTGCCGGGAGGAAATTCCACGTTTCTGTCAGGGACCGACCCCGGGGATCTCGCCACCTCCTCGCACGGGGCACAGCGCTCTCCATCCTGCAGCCCCCCAGGCTTTGCCCGCTCCCGGTCGCGCTTGCCCCGCTCGGGAGCGGCCGGTCCGGCCCGCAGCACCCGGGGGCAGTTCGGGCGGGCCGGCGCCGCAGCCCCCTCCCCGCAGCCCAACATGGAGGCCCCGCAGGAGGCAGCCCCGGGCCGGGGGCACGGCCCCGCCGCCTCCCGCCCCACCCCGGCGCCGAGGCGCTGCCCGGGGCACACGGGGGACGGCGGCTGAAGCCCCGGGGTCCCTCAATCTCCCTCCCTCTCGCTCTGCCCGCCGGGCGCTCCACGGAAGCCGGGCGGGCCGGAGGGAGCCGGAGCCCGTCTCGCTTCCTCCTTCACCCCAGGCGGGGCAGGAACTGCCGGGCGGCAGCAGCGCCGCGCCAGGGGCAGGTACGGGCACTCACCGCGTCCGGGGAGCCGTCGGGAGCCGCGGCCGCCACCAAGTTTCGGGCGCTGTCCCAGGAAACAGAGAGCGAGAGCGAAGGAGTGCGGGCGGAGGGGCGGGAGGGAGCAGTGTGTGCCCGGCACGGCCCGGCGCTCCCCGCCCCGCGCTCCGCTCCGCCCCCGGGCGCAGCTGCGGCCACGCTCACCTGCTCCTACCGCTGCTGCTCCTCCTGCCGCTGCCCCGCCCCGGAGGTGCCGTGCCGGGCGCTGGCTGTCCCTGCTTGGGCTCTCCACGGCTCCGTCTCCTCCGTGCTCTCGCCCCCCTCTCCTCTCCCGTGGCGGTAGCCGCGTGTGGGGACGCCCGAGCCCTCAGCGGGAGCCCCGCGCTGGGCCCTGCCCGAGGCTCCGCTCCGCTCCACACCGGGCTCGGTGCCGTGCCGAGGGAGGGGCTGCGGCCGCGGCAGCCTCTTGTGGTGGTTGGGGTTCGGGAGGTTTTGGTCCGCTGGTCACCCGGACACGGGGAAGCACCGCGGTCTGAGGTGCCGGAGCTCGGAGTGAGCCCTTGCCCGGCACGGAGCTGCTCTCAGGTGTCATCAGCCTTTACTGCGCTTTTGGTTAACTATTCTTTAGTGCCTTAGAAGCCACGGATGTTGTTTTACAACGCGGCCAAACCCCGCAGTTCTGTGGTCACTGCCGTTGCCTCAGCCAGCTCACCTCAGAGACCTCACCTTGGGCTGGTGTGCCCGAGGTTGGAGGCCTTCCCCGGGTTATTTTGGGTGCCAGCCGGGGCTCGCCCAGCCCATGCTCTGCTCTGAGTGATGGGGCTCGGTTTTTCTTCAAGTGCTGTAAGCGTTTGTGTTAAAATGAGATATTTTAGGGACGGGCTGCAGCACAGGAATGCGTGAAGTGTAGGAACCAGAGAAAACACCTCCATATACTTCAAGGCAGACCTTTGTCATCACTTTTTAACTCGCACGGGTCGTGTATAATTGCTCTCATGCTTTCATCTTAAATGACCTCATTCAGCACTAGCTGAAAACAGTGACGAAATTCCCGGTGTTTTTGTGGTGCTGTGGTAACTGGGTGTTTCTCCGGGCAGGTGCCAGACCCTGGTGTGCAGTGGGGCTGTCAGCATTGCAGAGGCTGTGACCCAGCTGTTGCATTGCTGCACAGTCCATCCTGAAACGCCAAATCCCACTCATTTGATGTCCAGCTTCTTTCCAGAACGTTTCACTTGATAGTTATAAGGTAATGTCAAAGTTCCTCCCTTGTTCTGTCTGACATCATCTTGGAAAGGCTGTAATAGATATATAAATCAGTCAATAGTTAATTTATAGTTGGAGAGTCTAATTTGAAGAAACATTTCAAAATTGAGAGCTCTAGTAGATATATTGCTAGTCACAGTTTGGGTGAAAGCAAAGGAACAGAGTCATGTAAAGTAATTTCCTTTTTACTTCTGCTGCAAATTAAACTATGTTGTATTTTATACAGATACGTGTTCTTACGCATGATTAAGTGTGGGGTTTCTTTTTGTTTGGAACATCTAAATAATATTTTCCTAGTTTGGGACAGAATATCATCTGATTAGCTGTGATGCTGTAATGAATTGTATGAGGACCCTCAGTTAAAATAGTGTAGATTGCTGTTATTCTGAAATCTTTATATGCACGAGCAGTTCATGAATGTCGTGTTACAAAAGCAAAACTAAAACTAGTTTGAATGAGAGGAGAAAAAGCAAAAGCTGATTGTGGCAAGGAGTTTTCCTCATTTCAGCATTTCCAGTAAAGTTTGGAAACAGTGCTTTAAAATATATTTTATTTAATTTCATGCTCTTTGGGTATTTAATGGCATGTAAGTGGTCAGAGAGAGTCCATTTTCATTTGTGACCTTACCATATAATGTTGCAGCAAACCATTAGTTAACTACAGCTGCATTTCTATTATTTAGAGCATCACTTTTGTCCAAGTCTTTCTGAAACCAAGAGTCATTTCTCATTTGGACTGTGGGAAATTTTGTAAGACCTAAAGAGCTTTGCCTCTCGTGTCTTTGTTCAGTCAATGGGTTCAAGTTGGATTAGGACTGAGTAAGAATGTAAAAATTTGACCCACAGGAGATGAAATGGAGAGTCTTCTCAACTATTAATGTGAAATTTGAGGTGTTTCCTGGTACCGAGACTTTCTTGCTGCCTGTTTTCTCTAATTTTTCTTATACAACTCAGCCATGCTAAAGGCATGGAAATGTTCCTACAGCTGGACAGAGTCTTTCCTTGGAATAGATACTAATGCAGCTCAGAAGACTTTATTAACCCATTTTATGCATAGTGGACTTGAGAGGGGGACAAAAATCTGTTCTTAGTGAACATCTTCTAGCAGAACTCTGTCAGCTTCTAAGTAAATACTAAGAAATGCTGGATTTCATAGTGATTACAGGGTAATTATTGGAAAGGAAAAGGGCATTACTGCCTCTGATCCATTTTTCTGAAATGTGCCTTTGAATATTTCGTAAAAAGAAAACAGTCTCGAGCTGAGTTAAAACATCTCATCTCTGGTAGCTGGATAGACATGCCAATAATTCCCAATCCCATGGTAAATTGTTGCTTTGTTCCAAAAGATCTCCTGGGAGAAGATGAACGACCAGGACCTCCCACAGCTGGATTTTCTCTTGTATTTTCACATACGGAAAACCTACTTTACCTGGGGCCACCTAATTTTTGCCATGTGACAGGGTGATGTGACTTTGAACATGCATATTAGAAACAAAAGTTAGAGATAAAACTTTCTGCAGCAAATATATGCAAAAATTTTCTAGTGGAAGTTAAGAACTAGTTCTCTGAAGATTTCTGAGGCATACTGGTGCAAAATCACTTTCAACAAGTGTGTGTATAACCTATTGTGAGCTGGTAGACTCTATCTACAGTACTTGTTACCTTCAACAAACAAACCTGGTTTTAATCCTGATGGCAGATACTTCGTTTATGCAAAGATGATGACTTTTGCAAAAATGTAACTTCAGAACAGAAAAGTCAGAAAAAACCAAAAAAACCCAGAACAGTCATGGCCGTTGCTGCCATTTTTTTTTTCACAGGTCTGCTTTGTAGCAGGACTTCATTGGTCTCTCAGTCCCAAGCCTAACCACCGAATGCCTGCTCTCATTTCCTCTTTTCTGATAGTAGTTGAAGGTGTGAAGAATCTGGTCGTGATAGGAGTTTCCACCCAGTTGAAGTTGCCTTCTACTTGGGTCTGTGGTCTATTGTGCATTTTTTGAAGTGTTTTGAGCATTGTTCATTTTCTTCAGCTTTGCCTTAAGGTTTGGGTGAGAGGCTTGTCTTCTCTGTCAGTCTTTTCCTCCAGGTTTTCATGCTTTTCCTTGTGAAGGACATGAGCTCTTTATGGATTAGCAATGACACAGATACTGAACTTGGTCATGTGAAGGTCTGGCTGCCATAAACATTTGGACTGCTGTCCAAGTGAAACAGGAATTAGGCTGCCTTCCCTGAAGTCTTGTAACTTCAGAGATTCTTTTAATAATGACATACATTAATTTCTACTGCTTAGCTTTGCAGTATTTTATACTGATTAAGGAAGAGTTTTTTTCTTTGTATTGGTCTGCCTGCCATTTTTTTCTAACTTAGAGCTGAGTTGTGCTTTCCTACTTTGTCAGGGTTTGGTTCTCTGGATGTTGCATGTGCAGAGCTGTAATTGAGTAAGGAGCACTATCTGCAGGGGAGAGACTGTGGTAGGCACTACACCTAGGAGAAATGATCATCTCTGTCCTTAATTTACTGTGTTTTAGAACTTGAAGATGAGTAGTGTCCCATGCCTAGCAGAGTTTAAGTGGAATGATGGGTTTATTTTCTTTTTCCTGGAGGATGAGATGTAGAAGTTAGTTGGCTGTGCCAGGGAAGATCCTGATGTCAGATGCAATCATATGGATTTCTACATGTTTGTATAACTAAGTTACTATAGAAGCCTTTTTGTTATCAGATAAGAGTCTTAAGAATTTGAGATGAAAATGAGATATGTTTATGTCCCAACCACTCCACAGTTCTGCTCATTTGAAGGAACTTTTATATATATTTCATTTATAAACCAGACAAGTGGTTTCCTGACAGTTTTGCTGAGATGCCCGTTTAGAGCATTGTCAATTCTTGTGATGTTTGGTGCTTTTAAAACCTGACTTCCTTGAGGAAGTAACTGTATTAAAATCTTAGGCTTTTTTTTTTTTTTTTTTTTTGCTTTCTTAAATAAAACCTATTTTTCGTGTTTGTATAGAAGGTACATGCACATGTCATCTTGGAGGTCCTAAAAGATTGAAAATCTGGGCTACATATAAGAGGAACCAAAAAATCTCTCAAAGTTTTACAAATACCCCCACGCTGCCTTCTATTGTTGAGGGTAGAAGACTCAGCCCTGCATTTTGAACTTTTGAGACTGTAGTTGGTTTTTAAGAAGATTTGGAATTTAAAAAAGGTTTTTGTGGTGTTTACTGCCTACACCCCCTTACATTTGATTTCAACACGCCAGCTGCCAATGTTGATTCTGAGCAATGTGAGTGTTCTACTTCCCCTTCTGACAGCTTTTCTTTGCAGTTGATATAGATGGGAGAACAAGGAAGTGTATGTATTGATGCAATATTCTTTCTCACCACAGTCCTATTCATTGTTGGTTTTATTTTCATCTGAATACTGGAGAGAACTGTGCTGTGAAAGAACACAAGCAATGTTTTCTAAATTCTTGGTTGGTTTTTCAGCTCTTTTGAACAAAAATTGATTTTTGGTGTTAATTTAAGGTTCAGGAGATTAAGATTCTGTTTGTGTAAAGAACAGAGGCAGTATAGAGGGGTGCAATTCACACTGTGGTGTTCTCAGTCAGGTGGGGGGTATTTTAGGGGTTTTTTCCCCAAATCCCTTTTGATTTGCAGCTGTAAGTTGTCTCATCAATCAACAAGAACAAGCTAGAGACCATGAAGTCAGTGAATTTAGACCAGCACATGACACCAGCTTGTAGTACCATACGCTTTTGCTGCTCACCTGGGAGGGATAGAGAACCTCTTCAGCTACCTGAGGCAACACAGGTGGCTCCTGCTTTAAGAGTGATGTCTCAAGGGTGTCGGATATCAAAAGCTCAAACGCTGAGGAAATTTTGTCAGATTCTGTTATCTGATGAGATGGTAAGATGTTGAGATAATGCATAGAGGCTTTGTTTTGGTTTTAACCCTATCTCATTTGTGGATATTTTTAGGAACTGGAGTTGCTGCATTCCTTTAAGGAATGAAAAGAGGAGGTTAAGGGCTGCTGGTCAGGCTGCTGCTCTGGTGAGTGTGGCTGTTCTCCACTCTCTGCCCCTGCGATGATTCCTCCCCATCTCAGCAGGGAGAGGCAGCTCTGTCCTGCTGTCCCCTCAGTGAAGGAGCAGGACATGCCAGGCACAGCAACAAGAGCTGTGGAACATTCACTACCCACCCCATCCCTGCGACAAAGGGCTAGAGTGATTTTTACCGATTATTGTCAGATGCTCAGAAGGTATTAACTAAAGGTTTTCTTTTCATTAGTGTAAATGGTTATCCAAAAATGTAAACTGCAACGGTATTGGTGCGTGGGATTGGGTTTTATTGTCTTAAAATGCTTCAACTATACTGTGAAACTGTCAAACAATAACATGGGTCAGTCCCACGCTGTGACGGGAACAAGGCTTTCTTTGCAGAAAGAAAAATATGTCCTATTGTGACCTGGTGTGAGGGTAGGGGAGTACTTGAATCCTTATTTAATTTGTCAGTTGTATCATTTTGAAGCACAGTTTGGCCACTGCAAATGAACAACTTTTGGCAGCTAGTACCACTAACATTTAATTCTCAAGTATTCATTTCTGCTTGGGCTGTAGGCTTGAACAAGGGTGTTTTCCCTTGTTCAAGTAATGATTAATAATGCTGTATTCATGTCTTTCAAGCTGTCCATCTTAATCAATCTTCTTACTGGGGCACATATTATTTGGACCATTATTATGTTGTGATAGTAATTTAGTAGGATTTGTATTTACAAATACAAATTTGTGTTGTAAACATACAGCCATTGCTTCTATCACAAGCCAAACATGGTATCAGTGAAACAAGATAGTGTGCAAAATCAATCCTAGCAAACCTTTAAAATGAAAGCAAACATCAATAATGAAACTGCAGACTGTGTGTGTTTGCACAGGAGCAGGGTGGAGGATTGAGGTCACCTGCCCCAGGCACGTCGCAGTTTTGGTGAACCACAAGGGGACAGTTTGGTGAAGTTGATATTTGGAGTCATGACACAGATGTTGAGTCAAGAGACTTCAGAGGGAGATGTCAACACAGCTCTCCTCCCCACACTGCATGTGGGTGAGAGATAATGTTTGGGGGAAATAGCTCTGCCTTGGGCTTGCCAAATAATGGGTGAGCCAAACTCCAATTTCTTGTGCATGTTTGCTGCTATTGGTAGCAGGGTGAAGGAAGGATTTGATGTTGCTGTTAAAATCTGGTAAAATGATAGACACTGAGAATATTTACTCCACTTTTTAGCAATAGGCTAAAAATTGATTATTTCCCTGAGGACTTAGCTGTATAAACATAAATTGAAGCTGCTGTCAACAGAGTTGGAAAGTCCAAGTGCAGCAGAGCTACATTGCAAATGTGTCTGAAGACAGGATTTGTTGTTAGAGATACTAGAGCCAGTATTCCAGACATATTTCTTGAGTAAATTCAGCTATTTTTACCTCTTCACAACTGAGGTATTAATTTTACTCAGCAATCTGTTATGTCTCTTGTCAAAAAAAGTTAATTTAAAGGGAGTTAAGATTCTATTCAAAAGAGGCTGTAGAGTTGCTGGGTCTTGATGCTAGTATGGTGTCTTGTGTGTGCTGAATTCTCAAGCATGACCTTGCTCTGCTACACTTGGAAACTGTTTATGGGGTCAAAGCAAGATTTCTGCTTAATGCTGATCTGACCCTACATGTCTTTGAACCACTTTTAAATACATGCAGTTTAAGTCAGTTAGTCTGTGTTCCCTTTCACTTTTGTAAGCTAATTATTTTCTGTATAATTAAATCTCCTGGAATTCACATCTCATTATATATAATTGAATAGTTAATGATTTACGTATTTTATGTTCTACAGCATACCTGAATAAATGATCATTCAAGCCTGGATGATCTACAACACACCTGAATGTATAGGAAGTTTTAGTAGGCTTAGTGTCCTAGATCACCATAGAATTTTTCTTCCAGTCAGGCTGGTATTAAATATGAGTCACTGCATGTCATTCTTATGATTAAAAAGATGCCTGTGGGGTTTTTTTGTGACAGAAAGGTAAATGGAAGAACAATTTAGATGTTCAAATATTAACTAGCTGCCTTCTCTTGCTGTCCATACAGTAAATTCTATTGCTAAGGACAAAGAGGTGCTGTTTTTCTTTATTGGTCACATTCTTCCAATGGTTTTGACTTGCTTGAAGATTAGAACAAAAGTTTTAGAGGGACAGGTTTGCCATGTTTCCAACTACTTTTACTCAGCAAAATTTTAAAGACTGTGTTTGGAGGCAGTTTCTTTTAACATTTCTTCACTTTTGTTTATAGGAAAGTGTGTTCTACATGCAGATTTAGAACTGTGAGGAAGCTTTTATGAGCTGGTTATGCGGAGGATGGCATAATAGTGGTGTAAATCATTTGGAGGAGGAAGAGGTGAGAGAAGAGGTAATAGTTCCCTTATGGTTATCCAAACTTTGTTTCCAGGTAGGCCTAGAGTAGAAGAGGAGAAGTCATTCCTCTTGTAAAATAAGTTTTTTTAAGTTAAATTAAATTAGTTTTTTACCTGTTCAAGATTTTAGGGAAAAGTATAGGTTCAGACAAGACTTTGGAGCAATTTAGGATTTCAGAACAATTGTTTATTTTCTGTTAATGATTTTATATCTTCCTCCTCCTCAGAATATACCTGTTGTATTTCCTCCTTTGTAGCAGTAGGGCAAACTCAGGCTGAGTGAAGACTTTATAGACTTTGTTTAAGCGTGGATGAATGTAGTCTATAGAAGGAGTAGTGTCAGTAGTGGTGCAAAAGAAAAAAATTAAATTAGGGATGTGTCTGTGTCAAATCCATGTGTTTACAACTGTCCTTTAGGGATCAAAATCTTGATGTACTGTTTTAGTTTTTATATATCTAGGAAAAAAACCCACTGAATTGCAAAGACCTAATGTAATTTTGCAATTTCCTTTTCAGAATTTGTGGGATCACACTTCCTAAACATACAGATATTTTAAATAGTTCTTCCCTAGGCTTCTTCAGAAAGCAAGGTTCTTCTACCATCAGTTCAGAGCACCTGATCCAGATTCCTGTTCTGAGTTGCCCTATGGAGGACGGTTTTGTTTGCATTAACTATAGGAAAATTTTGTTGCTTAAAGCAAATGCTTAGAATGTCTCATGTGGAAAAAAAATCCCCTCTATTTTATTTCTCTAAGTACATTGACTTGAATAGTTTGATAACAAATATGTATAATACCAGTTTCATTCAACTTACTTGAGAGCAGACAGAAAGTCTGAGCAGAGCTTTTTCTGTGTGCACACCTCCTGCGTGGCAGAACTCGGAGGTGGAGGTGAGGTGATCCTTATCTTGTGTAGGAGCTGTTTTCTGTTGTGGGTACTTCACCATCTTAAGTCTGACTTAATCACTTGGCTGCCAAGCAAAATGAAAAACTGCTAAATATCTGCCCACTATCTGCATGGTTCTTAGCACAGGGGGGACAGACTTAGCAGCTCACAGCTGCTGAAACAAGGAGTCATATCACCCCCATCTCCTCGTTCCTGTCTTCCTGCCTACATGTTTTCACTGAGCACCTTGTGCCAGCTTTGATGCTTGCTGGAATGCTTCAGTTTTTGATTTTACTCTTGAAATATCATCAAAGTATTCCAGGGGAAAAAAACCTCAAACCAACGCATCCAACCCCCCCCTCCCCCAAATATGGTATTTTTATTGAATAACTTTTTTTGACTTAATAATGGGTTTCTGTGCTTGAGAGATGCGGGATAAATGGACAACACAAAAGGAGGGCAGCAAAAGTTGGGGGTTTTTTGGCAGCTGGAACTGTTGTGATGGTTCTGGCATGTAGGAAAGAGCCTAACCTGTGATGATTTTATCAAACTGGGTTTCAGTCACACGTGCAGCTCAAGGGGTGAAATTGCATTTGGCCCATTACTTTTTGAACACCTGCAAATACGCCTAAGTTTTAAGTCTGATGTTTGTGAGTGCTAAAGTAGAGCAATGCATGTTCTCACATACCCTGCAATGCCTTCTTTGAAGTCAAATGCACTCATGTGTGGGTCTCTCAGCTGCACAGAGGGATGACTGTTCCATTTCATTCATCCAGCTGTAAACACCAAACTTGTCTTAGACACTAAATGTTTTCAGGATCCAGCTTGTGTTTCCCGTGAACTGAGTTCTGACTCCAGGTGGGTGGAGATAGGAGGAAGAAAGGATTTTGATGTGTTCTTACCTTTCAGAAACATTCAAGTCTTGAATTAAAAAAAAAAAAAATATCAGGAAATGATCACATTCACCTTGTATCTCATATTGAAACGATTTTGTTCCTTGAATCCTAATTCTTGTATTGGGTGTAACAAGAATTAACCTTTCTAAATTGAGGACTTCTTTGGTAGGCTTGTGATGTTGCAGAGAATTATGGAATTGTAGTAACACAGCAAAAAGCTTCAATGTCATCCTAATCTGAACTGAAACCTATTTTGTTTCCAGGAAAAAATAAATAAATGGAGACTCAAGCCCTGGGGTCTGCTCCCAGGCAGGGTCACCTGCTTCCAACTGGCTGTGTTTGCACATTGGTCCAAATTTTCCAGCTTGGATCTATCTCTTCTTTACTTTCTCATTTTCTCCTCTGAGACTTTTCCTGCTGGTTTTGTCTTCTTGGGAATATCCTTCTGTTGGACATTCCTTCTGCTGTTATTGTTTGGATGCATTTGTGTTCTTCTTCCATTTTTTCCTTGTCTTTTCCTTTTACTCTTCTTTTTTTTTCCTCCTTTTACAGGTGTTTCTTGCTATACAGAATACCTTTAGCTTTAGCCCAGATTCTGGTGGACAAATGGTCACAAGAGAATTGTGCAGATGGCTTAAACAGATGTTTCTGTCGAAGTCAAAATATTTAACTCCTGAATTCCTGCTAGACAGTGCCTCTGATGAACACTGCCAGAATGGTGCCAGGGACTTGTGTGGCTCCTTTTCACATTGCATTACTTTAACCTCCACCTGTGAGCTTTCAGGAGAAATGAAGGCTGCTGAGAAAAGCTTTCATTATTTTCATTGCCATGTTAATCTGGAAGTCAGTAAAGATCTGTGCTTGTGCCAAAATGGGGGAACTGTTTTGAACTGGAGGAAGGAATCCATCCTGAGTTCTCTCTAGCAAGGCCTGGGTGAGTTTAATTTTAATCAACATATGCAGATTATTGCTGTTGGTTTGGTTTTGAGTTTGTTTCTGGAGTTTTCGTTTTTGAGGATTTTTTAAGATGGGCTTTTTTTCCCCCTGCGCCAAAACTGAAGATGAAATGTCAAGATATTCAGAGAAGAAATTGTGTGTGCTCTGGAGAATATTATTTGAATACAAATATATCCTTTATGCAAGTTGTTTTTCATATTTTCTAATACTGTGATATTTAAATCTAATTACTTTTCTTAAAATTGTGATTTGGATTATGAATCCTTTATTTAATCAGAGAAGATGTACAAATAATTAGTAACTGACAAAATATCCTAATAAAAATAGAAGCACATGAGTACAGTCATCGTGAGCTAAAAGTGCAAGAATATGACTGATTTTTAGCAAGTGAGTTCCTTGTGAGTGCCTTTCAAGTTCTGGAAAATGTACAATTTCAGAGTTCAGATGCTTTAATAAGAAACAACTTAAATACTTGAGTGAACTAATCCGTAGGCACAACAGAAACTTGATGGTATAGTAGGTGGCAAGATTCAGTTATGATAAGTTATAATGGAATTTCCTTGGAACTATATATTCCACCTACTTGAACTCACATTAATTCAAAAGACTGGCAGTGTGCAGCAAATGCCAAGACATAAAAAATTTGGCACGTTATTGTAAAGCATGAGAGTAAGTATACGCCTAAGCCACTGCCTGGAGCTCTTGGGATTTCTGGTGTACCTTGTGGTCTCTATATGTTGGACTTGTGGCTCACATTTAAACCTTTGTATTTGTCCAGAGCCCTGAGCCTGTGTGATTTAATTCAGAGCATGGGGTCTGCACAGAGCAGGAAGTGCTGCATATCCTTCTTGAGGTGAAGTCACATTTGTTGTATCCAATAACTGCGGTGATGTGTTGGAGATTTTCAGAACTTCTTTTCTTTCTGTTTATTTTACAATTATAGATAGGCAGGAATTCTGGAAACGTTCCAAGTTATTGGCATATTAAAGGGGCAGGGTTGGTTTTAGTGAATAACAGTTGGTTTGGGCCACTTTGAATAAAATTCCTATTATTAATGGAATTTTAGTGCAGTGTTGTTCTACTTGGGGCAATCTGACTGATAGCTCTTCCAGCTTTTAAATGTCTCTGCAGATCGAGGGTTGAGGGACACTTATTTGGGCATCAGGAATAATTATCATGTTAATCCCCTTTTAAATACTAGTACTTCTTGTTTTGATGAAATGAGTCATGTGCATTTTGGTTCAAGCAATTGAAAAAGCCTCAGTAAATTGAGTCCTTCCAGGTAGTGACTTGTTGCCTGGAAATGTGCTCTTCTTTCTTCTCTATAGCTTTATTAAAAGACAGTTCTAAAAATACTTCATTGAAGATAGTTCTGGAAAATAAAAACATTTAAAAATTTTTTAAGAACATCAAAAACCCAAACCCACAGCAAAAAAAAACCCCAAAAAACAAAAACAAAAAGACCAAACAACCCTAAAGAAACTCTGGGATAAAACTTTTTTTCCACTTGACAACGTACCATTACAATTTTGCGTCTTAACTTGTCTTGTGAGTGATGAAGAGTCATTCCAGATCATTTTGCTTTTCTTCTTTTTTGTGAGTACAAAGCTGTTGTTCAGATCTTGGAAATATCACGTAGGCTATACGTCTTTCCTCAAATTTCAGTAGGAGGTACGTGTTTCTGAGAAACTGGATGAATCAGTGATATTGAAATATGTGATGTAAATGTTAATACAGCTTATAAACTTAGGTGACATCTACAGGATAGTATTGAGAAGAGAAACTAATGCAGATGCATAAATCTACTTTGCAGAGAGTCTTCAAATTGTTATTTTTAAGAACTTATTATCCTACAGCATAGAGGCAGCCCAATCTTATGGAGATATCTATTGAAAATCTGCCTTATTTCCAGGTACGTGTGAATGAGCACAAATGATGGTTCTGACTGTCAGGTGTGGGTGTTTAAAGCAGTCTATCATTTCCCCAGTTTCAAGTCTCACTCTGCAAGGCACTGAAAGTTTCTCTGTGATCCAGAGAAGCAGGAAATCTGCCTGCCTGAGGCCAGTGCAGCTCTGAACTGGGCACCACTTTTGTTTTGCTTGAGGATTCTGATTGATGTGCGTGGCTGCTGTCAGGGCAGTTCTATTGTCATCTTGCTGGCATAAGCTGGTAGAAAGGATTTTCTTAGTTGTCACAGGGAATAGATTGAAAAGGTTGTGCTCATTTTTTCTTGATTCTCCAGCTCAATGTGCCGTTACCACAGTAATGAGGAAGTGGTCCCGTTTGGTGAAGGTGGTGGGAGTTTTTATCTCAGCATTTATTGGTGGGGGAGGGTGGGATTGCGGGGAGAGTGTCACGTCAGTGACAGAATAGTGGTGCAGCTCAAATGTTGAGAGGAGTTGTTTGTACTGTTACCCCCAGAGACTGGCTGTGCCTAATACACCCACATCAAGCCCCAACCCTCTCTCTAAAAGAATATTTTTCCCCAGAGTCAAAACCCAATAGATCTAAATATATGTTTCTCACCATTCTGGCTTTGGTAGGATCATTAAGACTGTTAATTAACTTGACCAGAGTAGCAGTTTAGCTGGTATTCTTGTGCTGGTTTCTTACCAGCTGGTCTTCGTATGACATTTCTACCATGTTCTATAGAAATTTTTGGTACTTCAGAACATGCTTGAGAGAAGCAGCTCATTGTTCTTTGTGATTTATGTTTTATTTAACACTGCAGATGAGGAAGGTGCTGGATTGTACCACTATGGTGCCTGATTTGGGAGAAATCCTCTCCTGTGATCCCAGGGAAATGGAACATGCTCTAAAGGATGAGCTGTTTGGAGACCAGGAGAGTTGTTACGTCATCACTTGCTTTTGCTGTAAGATGAAAATAATACAGCTACCTATTGTTTTAAGTGCATTGCTGTCTCCAGAGGAAATCTTTCCTTAATGTTATATATTAATAAGCTGAGTTCAGCTGCAGGGCAAGCAGAACAAACTGCAAAGATAAAGAAACCACGCCCAGGTCTGTGATGGCTGAAATCGCTCCAGTTTGGGGCTGCTGCTGTTGGGAAGGGTTCATCCACAGAGCCCAGGCTTGCAGGATGTGCTGTGCCTGCTTTCCAATAAACTTGCTTTTCAGACTAGCTTGCTGCATATGGGGGACCTTTGCATATATAACATAAAATAATTTAACATTTTCTGATTATATTTTCATTAAAGGGATTACATATATTTTTAGTTGTAATAATCTCCTTTTATTAGTGAAATCTGTTAAGTGCTGTGGGGTGCAGGAATGGAGAAGGTGAAGAGCTGAAAGTCAGTGCTCAGATTTAGCTTTGAGGGTCATCATTCCTCAGTGAGGAACGAAACCCTTCTACAGTGGGGAAAACCAGGGTCAAGAGCAGCAGTGCACTCTGTCACTGTCCAGGTCAGCTGTAAACTTCACTTCCAAGTGTTGGAATCTGGAGTAATTTACTAAGCTTTGGTGTTTTGTTAGCTCAGGCATAGGTGCAGTACAGGTAAGGAATCATTCCTGCAGAGAGTCCCCTGGGGATTTGGAGGAATGAAGTTCTTGGTAGGGCAAACACCGTCTTTAGACAAAAGATCACATGTTAGTGACCTCCTTTTGTTGTTTAGTTGCATTATAAGTGAAACATCTAAAATTAGACGCTTTGCAGAAAATGATCTAAACCAGCAGTGCTCAAGCATGTGTTACAATCCATTTGGTGCTTTCATCCACAAGGAAGTTGATGGCAAATGGAAACAGTGCAGAGTTCAGTTCCATGGCTCTTGAAGTTTGTTTACTCTGTCAGGAGCTGGTGCTTGTCCAGGGTGTCAGGTTTCATCCCTTGGCTTGTAGCTTTACAAATCATCAATTGCAAAATCAGATTGATTTCCATCATGAAGCAGAAGATGCTTATCTTTGTCTCACGGACTGATTTTGGCTTAAAATTCTGCTGTTTCTGAGAAGGGAAAGCTGCCTTGTGTAGTTGTTGAAAATGTAACTTTTCATTAGGAGGGGAAAAAACCCCAAACAACAAAACACCAAACCCCAAACAGAAAGCCAAACCACTCACAAGGGTTGTCTTTGGCAGCAGAAATGTAATAGAAGAAATTGTATTTGTGGCTTATTTAAAGAACATCAAAGCAGTTAGATAGATGTCAGATAACTTGTCCTTGTGAGATGGAGATGTTAATGATTCATCAGACCGAATCTCATTTAAATGTGAAAATCCTTTTACATCCATATTATTGTGCTTCCTTTCCTTGTCCAGTGTTCTTTACCAAACTTTTAACGATTCTGTTACTGTTTTTGGTTTTTTTCCTTAGTTATTGAGCAAAGTTTTGGAGAATAGGATAAAATATTTTCCTTTAGTCAGTTTGCAAAAGTCGTTGGAATATTAATCTCTTCTTAGAGTAGAGCACACAAGAGGTGAAAGGAATGAATTGCTCCTTCTTGTGCTCAGGGTGTGTTTTATGTGCCCTTGTGCCTCAGTCCTTCCACTTGTGATCAGCTGCTGCTGTCTAAGACGCTTTCCTGAATAGATCAAGTAACCCCCAAACCTCATAAACAATCTCCTTGCTCCCTATTTAACAAGAAGTGCTACTGTTTTCCTAATCCTATTATGTTCTTTGCAGAGTACACTTAGTTTCCCAACCACTCATGTGGACCCTTTCATTTTCCGTTTGTGCCTCACTGTAAGCAAAAGAAATACATTTGTAATAGCAAAGGGGAAAAAAGAGAAGAATGTTTAATGATGTTACATTCAAACTTAGTGAGCCTTAAGAGATGTGTGGCAGGTCATATTTTCATTGTTTGATGCTTCCCTGTATTTGGATCTTGCCAAATGACTGAAAGTTCTGCTTGAAAAAGGCATAACATCACAGGTGATGTTTTTACCGTTCAAATTATTAGAAACCAAGACTAAAACAAAATTATCTTTTTAAAAACTATGAAAAGCAGGGAGTTCTTTATTTTCTGAATCTTTGGAGTGTGTTTGCCTCAACTTTTATCCTGCAGATGTGTTAGCTTGAAAGTTTTTGTGACATGCTCTTGTGATCATTTGAATTTTGCACCCAAGTTTTTGGGAGGAAAAAATCTATTGCTGTTTTTGGTTTTTCCTGTAGTTGTGCCTGAAAGGAGCTCTTTTCACCCAATCCTGGGTAAATTGAAATCCTGTGACTTGGAAAGATATGACAACTGTAAGGGGGCAGGAAAGCAGAATGTGTGGCTGAGTTATGAAGATAATGAATGGCACAGAGTGGGCATATTAATATTACAGTTTCTGGAATTGGAGATGAAAATCTCTTTAGAAGAGGCTCACAAAAATAAAAAGGGAAGGATGCCCTTTGATAAGAGAACAGATGATTGACCATAATGGGTGAGGGAGGAAAGTGAGAATTACAGTTTGTATCAATATCTTCATAATGGTGTAGAGAGAGGTTTGGGATAAATCTACAGACCAGGGCAGAGAAAATCCAGCTCAAGCCAGAATTATCTCAGAGTACCTTTATGGCCCTTCTTTAATGGATTTTGCTGGCTGGATATTTGAAATGCGTCTCCCAGGCAAGGAAGTAATTTCTTACAAGGGCAAAAATTTTAAAACTCAGAATATTCTGCAGTAACATCACAGGCTTGGACATCACTAATGCCAATCATTGGGTCTTTTACATGGAAAGGCTTTCAAAAAGATCTAAGATTCCTTTTTTTCTTTTCATTACCTGTGATCTGTCCATGCGCTTACTTTTAGAATCCTTAGTACTGGAAGTGCAGCTCTAGGATTCTTCAAGAATAAATTGAGTGTGAATGATGGATATTTCTCATACTTCTATTTAAAAGATAAAGGTTTGGAGTAACAAAAGCTTTCTTTTTCCTAAGTGTTGCCTAGACGAAATTTACTTAATGTTACACAAATATCTAGTGAGTCACAAAAAATCTCATTTCTTCTCACTCATACACTTTTCAAAGAAGATTAAAATATTATTTTATAGTCCTTCACTTGCTACAGAGTCTGCCAGAAATGTTTGATTAGCCCAGTGATTATAAAAAGCAATGTTTTCATCTAGTTTCTATATCCTATTGAAGCAGAAGTCAGTAGGGAAATTATTTATTCTTTCCCTTCAGTGCTGAGGGTTGGCAGGAATGCTCTGTGAACTTCAGTCAGATTAAAGTTAATAACTATATTTTCTGTATTCCATCTGGCTAAATTGCCATGCAAGTTTTGTATTTTCTTTTGCTCCAGTGCATAGACACCCCTGTTCAAGATAATTAATGTATTTGATTAGAAATGTTTAATTTTAATGAAAATAACTCAGTGGCATTGAAAATTACTTTTAATTATTGCCGTAAAAACTTAGTAGCAAGATGCTCTGACCAAATGGAAGTCTCCTAATGTAGGAAAGTAGAGGTAGAGCTCTGTACAGTGCAATGGACCAGAGACAAAAATGTAGATTTAAGGGGTTGAAAGTGATGGAGGAGTTTTAGTGATGTTATGACAATTCCATCCTTTGATTTCAACCATGCAGAGCAACTGCTTTTAAAAACCACTATGGCTGTAAAGAGGTCAAGTACTGAGCCAAAGGGATGAACCACTGAGTGAAGAAAAATCCTGTGTATTTTAGTCTAATATGTAGAGGATGCTCACAAGCGTGAGCTAAAGACACAGTCATGGCAATTGGGATTAGAGTCCTCTGATGGTTTCACAGTGAATAGGATAAAAATAATGCAAATTACATACCAGCATTGCTCACAGATAACTGAGCAGTGTTACTGTCCTGATTCTCCTTTCTTTCTGGGGCCAGATTCAATACTTTTACATTTTTTTCTCTGCCACGAGGACCATGAACTGTCCTCTACACCAGGAGTGAAACAGACCCCCCTGTCTTCCTCAAAGTGCATTAAAAACCTTTTAAGGTGCAAGCCAATATACCTCGAGCAGTTAAATTTATATTATCTGGATGTAAGTTTTCTTTATCAGCAGAATAAGTTTTTTTTTGTAATTTCCAAAAATTTGAGAGTACATTAATGTGAACACACAAATAATGTTGTAATGCACATACTAGGCAAACTATCCTAGCCATGTATGGTCATAAATGCATTGTTATGTATCAAATAAATAATTGTGAAAGTAATTTATCACTCTGTATGTCAATAGTCAAGAGACTGGATTTAGAGGACACTGTCATTTAGTGCTGTTAATATAATACTTAATTTTGAGGAGTATTTGATTTCCCATCATTGTTCCTTTAATCAGCTTCTGGAACAAAAACTGATTTAAAATATCTCAAGTTATATGAAAGAGGAAAGTCCCAAACAAAATACCTGTCAGACAGAGTTTCCTAACTTCCTTGTTTGTCTGACAGTGATTCAGTCTGGTTAATGCTGACTCAGGTGTAAATTTATTTTTTTATTTTTTCTTTTTAACTTTCCTGGTTTCATGTGGATACTCCCATTGACCTGATTCTTCTCGTAGGGGATTTTCATACTGTGACTCAGGAGCAGTGACAGCTACAGGAAAACACCTGTTAGTATCAGGTAAGTTGTTATTTACATTTTGTTTATTCCTTCAGCTGAGAAATCTAGAAGATTTGCCAAATGTTAAACCTTGCAAGCCTTAAAACTTCCTCTCACCGGAGAAACAGTCATGCCACCTTTAATGGAGCACATTCTGAAATGAGGAATATTCAGAGACCTGACCTGAGGTGAGGAACAAGTCATGCAGGTGAATGCTCACACTGGGCAGCAGCTTCATACCTGCAGCATTTCTCGTTGTGTCCAGAGTGCTCTGGCCATGCACACTGTAGCCATGTCCTTGTGCCTGAACAAAAGCTGGCACAGCCCCAACAACTTGGCAATTCACACTTCTTGAATCTCTGTGAGACTTCTTTATGCCCTTCTCTTCCTTTGCACTGTACAAGAAAATGTCTTTTCTTGGCCCTGCTGCTGGCTGATTCAGGCTGCTGTTGATACCCCAGTGGTGATGCTGCAGTGACCCTCACTAGTGGCCAGCAAAGTGGCACCAGTGCCATCATTCAGACAGAGGAGGTTTTTCTCACATCAGATTGAAAGTCTTATTTGGTATTTCATCAAAGAATTCCTGGCCACCTCAGCTCTCGTCTTGGTTTGAAAGGCAGATGTCTGCTAGGGAAGGCAGGAACCTCCCTTGGAATGGAGAATGTAAACCCCTCCCTCCAAATTATT